>WOFM01000317.1:678505-880366 GCA_011428145.1 Ericerus pela | reverse complement strand
TTGATATTTTCAGTAAGTTTTCTACTGTTTCATTTTTTTTCTGATTGGTCTTACTTCCCAACCTATTTATTAATCGAATACTGTTGTACACATAAATTTATCGCAATCTTAATCGATCATTATAGCGCATTCATTCTTTATGTCCTTGTGATTATGTTCGTCAATTTTTTGTTATTTCAGGTAACGTATTTGCTTTGGTTGGTTTCACACTTAGCGAGGTACACCAGTCTGAGAATATTCGGTGCGTGCGATGACTTTTTAGTTCTGTACTAATTTGTTTGTGATCACAGGATTTACGAAATAGACATCCACTTTACTTTGTAATGATAGTCGCTCTGAGTCTTCTAAAACACTCTGCAAAAATTTCGTCTTTTTTACCAATTTATTATGATTTCAAGGATAAATGTACTCAATACATAAAAAAACTGAAACAATTTATTCATGATTCTGGACATTCGCAATTTTTTCATGATACTGAATATCAGGCAGTTGCCGTTCGATATTTATTGCCATCATTTAAATCATTTCCTATTGGTTACTCTTCAGCCAATAGTCAGAATAGTTTATTGCCTCTTATTAAATTCTTTGAACAAAAAATTGATTCATTTGAAACGTCTCCAATTTGGAAATTTGGAATCACTATCACTTATCACTGAAGGTTGTTTTTTGTAAAAAGAACGCCTGTTGACAGTGCCTTCAGCGGTGTTCCATTTAACCCTTTGACTATATAGCTTAATGGACTGCCAGAACCTTTGACTACATACATACTGGACTGCTAATACTGATAAAAAGCTGTGTTCAAAACAAACAGGCTTATCCCTGTTCAAAATGTTAGTTCATTATCAAATTTATTAATACTTATTGTCTTTTCCTTTGACTAGGTCTCTTCTTACCACAATTATTGCTTTTAATTACGAATTAAATTGGTAACGTTGTAGTTTTATAAAACTCAGAAGTTCAAAAATTTCAGTTAAATCAATTTAAAATTTGATTTATTGATGCATAAAAATAATCTTTTTTGTTGCTGTATGACGAATGTTTTTATCTACTTGCGAAATATTCTTACAAATATGTCTAATTCTAATTTTTACATAGAAATTTGTAGTTAATTTGGTTAGATGCGGATCAGGTAGCTCTATGTTTTTGAAGTGAGGTTGAAATCCAAGGAAAGGAACAAGTTAGTTAGAGATACTTTAATGCAATGATCGAAAGTACAGATTACAAGTTTGAGGAAGATGAACAATCTCCCTCCATTACGAGATTAAAGTTTTGAGTGGGAAATGAGTTTCAGCGTTCTCGGGTGAACGAATGAAAAAAGTCGTGTTTGTTCGCACAACCTGAATAGTGTTAGTTTACGTTATCGAATGTAGTTGTGCTAAGTGTTAGTAAGCGAGTGCAGGTGGAGTGTAGAACAACACCACCCCCCCCCACAGTCCAACGAAACTAGCGAACATGATTTATCGCGAGAACGGAAATTTTGAATTATTATATTATTACACATTTATGTTCATTTCCCAAACAAAATAAATAAAATAAATTACATAAAATTAAATTAATAATGAATAATGACTAGATTGTAACATAATATATTTCGATGTATTTTCGAAATTATTTATCGACACATTGTATTGCGGGAATGGATTTGATTCGGATATTTTTTTGATCTTTCATGCTGTTTGAGAAAAATTTTGTTCAATTTTGTTTAGTACTTGTTGAATAAGTGTGTTCCAAAATGTGATAAACTAATATCAACTAAACGTGTGAAATCATGTCAATGATTTGTATTCAAATCTCTGTTTATTCAAAAGCTGAATTTGTAGAGATGACAATGAATACCTACACGAAAATAAATTTTGTTTCAACAAGTATTTTTTGGCCTAAAGAATATAATATATTATTAATTTTGTTTGAACATGTGATTTTTTCTTTTCTCGAACATTATATTTTCATGTACTATATTACAAAAAACGAGATTATTATATTCAGCGATCTGTGACTTGACATATTGTTAACTTCTAATATTTATATTCCTTCCCCTTTTGAAATAAATGATTTTCCCATATAATTATTATGAATTTGAGAAATTTTATTGTGAGAGATTTGATGTTGTTAATATTTTGTCGACTAGATTTCTAAATTTTTGTTTATCAAGACTTTTTGTTAGCATGTCTGCTAATTGTGAATTCGTACCAACAGTTATGAATTCGATTTCTTTATCCTCCACCAATTGTGTAATGGCATAACATTTTATCATTAAAGCTCTTGCTCGTTTTTGAGCTCTTCCCGACATTATTCTGAGCGCTGATATATTGTCTTCAAATATTCTTACTGGGTCATTTTCTTCAAACATTTCTTTTTGTAAAAGGAATGTAACTTGTATATCATCCAAAGCATCAAATACTGCAATTATTTCAGCAGCAATTGAGCTTGTAGCTACAATTGTTTGTCTTCTTACATTCCAATTAATTAAGTCCCCATTTAAATATATTAAGAATCCTGATATAGATTTCCCTAAATTTAAATTCGATATTTTAATTTCATGATCTTTTACATCTGGGGCATAAGATGCATCAACGAAAGAATGTATGCCTTTACTATCAGATGTGAATTTAATTGAGAAATCTTTTGTGGTATTTACATATTTAAATAATTTTTCTCACATGATTTTTTAATTTAGAATTTGATTTTGTTTGGAATCTTGAGAAAAAGTTCACTGCAAACAAAATATCCGGTCTTGTTATTCTAGCTAGATATAGCAGGGCTCCAATCATTGAACGATATTCTGTATCATCTGTGCAGTTTTCATCTTCTTCAATTTTCAAAGATGTTTCTATTGGGGTATTTATGAAATTTGATTCATTTTGATTATATTTTTTCAATATTTTTTCTATATATCTTGATTGTATTAAAGTTATTGTATTTTCTTTTCTATCTCTAATGATCTCGAATCCTAAATAAAATCTCGGGTTATCAATTATTTTCATGGTAAATCTTTTTTGAAAAGAATCATTTACATTTTTATCCATTCGGGGGTATTTGACGCTATTAATATGTCATCAACGTATGTGATCATAAAAATTATTTTTTCATTTGATTTTTAAAGTATAAACATTTGTCCGTTTTGGATCTTTCAAAATTCATTTTTAAAATATATTCATTTATTAAATTATACCATGATATAGAAGATGTTTTTAGGCCATAAATAGATTTTTTAAGTCTTAATAATTTATTACTTTCCATTAAAAAACCTTCTAGGGGCTTTAAGTATATAGGGACTATTGCAGGGGAATTTAGATACGCTGTTTTTACATCATATTGAACCATTTCTAGATCATATTTATTGACTATCGATAGGAACCATCTTACTAACTAAATTGGAATAACAGGGCCGAATACTTTTCCTAACTCATATTCGGTTCTATCTTTGAAGCCCCTAGCAACTAATCTTGCTTTTGGTTGGTGGTATCCTTCATCGTTTGGTTTTGTTACAAAAACCTATCTTGTATCTATTGTTTTTAAAGATTTGTCGTAATCTACTTCTTCCCACACGTCCATTTCCCCTAGTGAAATAAATTCATCCTCAATAGCTTTTATCCATTCTTTTCTAAAAATCTTCAATCCACCTATTATCTATAGTCTTTGTGATATTGAAAGTGTTTCTATTGACTAAATTTTTTTACAAAATTTGCTGGTTTGAGTACCAGTTCTTGTTCACAATTTTTTAAATTTGATATATTTTTATTTTTGTCAAACTTAGTATCACAAGATATATTGAATTTATTTGAAAAGGGATCTTTAATGCAATATCCCGTAGTGGTATATCCCATGAGTATTCCCTTTTCTCCCCTTGGTGCAAATTTTGGGTCTATTCTTTGTTCATTTTTATTTTTAGATTTAGTTGCACTCTGCTGTCAAACTTCCAGTTGAATATGCCTATAAACTAATGATCCAAAAATTTTTAAATTATCCAAATTAGGTTTTTTACCAAAAAAAATTTCGTATGGAGTTTTGTATTCTGAATTTACTCTTGTTGGTGATCTATTTATTAAATATGCAGCTGTAGCTATTGCATGTGCCCAATACTTAATATCTAGATAACCATCAATTAGTAAACTTCTTACTCTTTTCATCAAAGTTTGATTTTGACGTTCAGCCTTATTTGACTTATTGGTGTTTCGGGGAATTTGTTTTTCATTGAGTGAAAAATGTTTTTAAATTCTGTAAATACTTGACTTTTATTTGATATTGGTATCACGAAAGTGTATTTGCTATAGTTGTCAATGAATGTTAATATATATTTTTGATTGGCTATTGTGGGTGTGAATGGTCCCATAATGTCGGAGGATATAATTTCTAGTCTCCTTTGGGGTTTATTTCTAACATTATTATGACCTAGACGTTGGCTATTGGCTATTTTACAGATTTCGCAATTGATGAAATCATCATCTTTAAAATTAATTGTTTTTGGAATTCCAACTGTAACTTTATGTAAATATCTCATATATTTTCCGTTTAAATGACCTAATCGTCTATGTCAAATCATTTTTTTATGATTATTTGTATTATTTTGGATTATTTCTAACGAATTATCTGAAATATTATTATTATTATTATTTTTATTATTATTATTACTATTATCTTTATTATTATTATTTTCTGTTGTAATATTATTATTTTCATTATTCTCTTCTAAATTATTATTATTATTAATGGGTTCTTCTTCCTCTTCTTCTATTTCTAATTTGACAGAAAAGGAATCCCATTTGTCGTCATCTTGATTTTGAGTGACGGGCATACATTTTTTTGGTATATTTATGTAATCATAATTTACCTGAAAGACACCATCAATTTTATAAGATGTAAATAAAATGTCTCCAGTTTCTATGAAATATGTTTGTATTTTTTCTTTTCCCTGGTCCATATGTAAAATTCCAGATTCTGTCACTTTAATTCCAGACATAATATCTAATGACAGATCTGGTACATAATGGACTTCTAATAATTCAATTGCTGTTTGAATTTTGTTTTCATTTTCTACTAATATTCTCATGTTTCCCATATGTGTAGCATATAAATACGTGTCTTTAAGTGCACACTGTAATTTTACTGTAATTTTAAATTTTTTTACATTAATTAATTTTTTTATGTTTGATGTGAGATGGACTTCCACCCCCCCAACAAGTAACATTTTTTTTTTTAGTTGTATATAATTTTCATTTTTTGTATTATCTTTAATTAATTTTTTTAAAAGCCAGTCTTCATTGTTGTTGTATTTTTTAACCATATATGAT
This sequence comes from Ericerus pela, assembly GCA_011428145.1. NCBI lineage: Eukaryota > Metazoa > Arthropoda > Insecta > Hemiptera > Coccidae > Ericerus > Ericerus pela. The sequence goes on along the minus strand of WOFM01000317.1, from coordinate 875,075 downwards.
AATTTTATTGGTCTTTCTTCTTCTTTTTTATCTTTATTTTTTGGTTTTTCTTTATTTTGTTCTTTATTTTTAGGTTCATAATCAGGGCATTTATTTTTGTAATGTCCTGTTTGGTTACATATGAAACATCTTTCTTCTTTATTTTTTTTCCTAGGTGATTGATTATTATTTCTGTTATTATTTTGATTTTTATTATAATTATTTTGATTATTTTGATTATTATTTTCATTTCTTGGATTATTATTTCTATAATTATTATTATTATTATTTCCATTATTATTTCCATTTGTGTTATTATTTCGTCTATAATTATTATTTCTATTCCATCTATTGTCTTTATTATTATTATAATTTGTATTATTATTTTTAAATTTATTCCCATTATTATCAAATTTTTTGTTAGACGATTGGTATTGTAATTTAATTTGTTTATCTCTCATTTTTTGATCACCGTCTTCTTTTAATATTTGTTTGAATACTTCTAAATTTTTTCTATTTTCAGGGAGATTATCAAATTGCATTTTTGCAATGGTTTGCTCGTATCCTAATGCCAATTGAAGATTTTCCAATTCCTCTTCTTCAGATACTTCCTTCCCTGCATCACAAACTTCTTGTACTAATATGTCCCATTTATTTAAAAAACCTCTTATATTACCACCTGGTGTAAATCGAAAAGCAGTCCATTTTGATTTTGCCATATTTGCAACTATTTTGGTTTTAGAACCGTAAGTTATATCTAATTTTTCAAAAATTTGATCTACTGTTTTACATTCCCTAATTTGTTTTGATACATTATATGTCATTCGTTCCATGATAAATGCTTTTGCACATTCTTGTTTTTTAAAGTATGCTTTAGCAGAATTTGAAGATGGTCTGTATTGTAAATTATCCATATTTTCAATATAAATTTTTAGTTCAGGGTGTGGTCCAAAAACATCCCAATATCCCGAACCCCTTATTAAAGCTATGATCATACGTTTCCAGTCCAAGTAATATTGACTATCAAATATTTTCCCACTTGGACCTTGTATCGGACGTATGGTTTCATCAGCTGGCATGACATAATGTACTTGAGGGTGTGTACTCCCAGAGCCTGATCCTCCTTGAGGGGATGGTGTAGTGGTTCTTTCACTTGCTGTATTCATGCTTTCTGGAGTACTTGGTAATGTACTTAGTTCCGACAACTCAATTTTGAAAAGAAATAAATAAAATTATTTTCAAAAAAAAATTAATTGCAAAAAAAAATTTATTTTATTTTTGGGAAAAAAAAAATTTTATTTTTGGAAAAAAAAATTTATTTTTGAAAAAAAAAAAATATTTTATTTTTGGAAAAAAAAAAATTTTTTTTTTATTTAAATTATTAATTTTTTGTGATATTATTCGTGTGTATGTTTGTGTTTTAAAATATGAAAAAGGAGAAAAAAGAAAAAAAAATTCCAATTGAGAATATATTTCAGAAATAAACTTGAAGAAATCTTGTTTAAATTTGAATCCTTGTGACTGTCTATAACAAAGGATCTATTGAAAATTATTCTTGAATGCTATCTGTAATATTTTATTGTAATAAGTTTTCAAGTTTATGCATTAGTATTTTTAACAAAAGAATTTTGTGACATGAAATTACACAAGTAAACTTGTCCAATATGACAAAGGATTTTTTCTTTTGTGACAATAAATTGTTGGAACATGAAATTTGTTCAAATCTGAAAGAATTTTTCTTATTAATATTATATTATATTTTTTTTAATTTTCGTAATTTTACGTATTTTTAAAGAGGATTTTCTCTCAAAATTTTCAAGGAAAATTCTGAAAGATTCTATCAAGTCCAAAGCTTGAATACTGAAAATATTTTTTGAAATTTCTATGAATTTTGCGACTTCGATACCTCTTTTATAGTGGATTATTCCCCTAACATTTACTGAGAAGGTTTCTAAAACTATTTCTCCCTGAAAATGTTTTCCAGAATGGGAATTCAATTAAGTTAATTCTTACGTCTGTTATTTTTTCGTATTCAAAAATATTTAACAATTTTTTATAATCTTTTTCTTTAATTTTAATTGTTCCTTCACAGTTTGATGTGCAATTAGCAATTTGTTTCCAAAACCTTACCATTCGTAACCTGCTTTATTCGAACTTATTTTTAAGCTTAATCATCCTGTGATATTTCACTTGATTTTTACCGAACTAAAGGGGGTTCTTTAAATTAAGCGTTTTGGAAATTGAAGGAATAAGAAAAAAAAATTCTCAAAGAGAAAAAAATTTTTTATATAATTAATTTTGCTCAATATCCCACAAAATCACTGAATATATCCCATCGTTTTCCGCAATAGTAAATGAAATATATAATTTGAAAGTATCGAAAATTACATTACCCGTAATCTGCGGAATTCCGTTGAATATCTCCCAGTTGAGTTTGTGAGTAATTGGCGTTTTCCCGTGAGTCAGTACTTGGATGAGAATTTCAGTCTTGGCAGCATACGAATCAGTTGAATCAGCAGCACTTGATTGACGAAATTTTGATGATGATTTTTAACAGATGATGGTGTTCAAAGATCACGATGATTGAGTTTGATGTAACGGCAATTTCTGATTTTTGAACTTTTTATGATTCACCTTGCTGTAACAGATGATCCAGGTCCGAAGTAATCTGCAATCCCACGGCAAAAATCCTTTGGTTTCACCTTACCGCAAAAAGACGATCCAGTATTTTTTGGAAGATGATTAAAATGGCGTTAAATTATTTTGGCGCCAATGTGATTCAAATAAACCTCGAATAATTTTCGATGAACTTTTTGAAAAATTAAAGGAAAAAAAATTCACTGAGTTAACAACTCTTGAATTGAAATATACTTCGTAAAAAATTAATTTGAAACGAAAATAAAAGCTTATAGTTCCTTAAACTTTTGGATACTATAGCAAAAAAAATTTAATTGAAAGATTAAGTATTGCTCTGTACTAACTATTCAGGAATCGCAGCTCTGCCTACCATGAAGTGAGGTTGAAATCCAAGGAAAGGAACAAGTTAGTTAGAGATACTTTAATGCAATGATCGAAAGTACAAATTACAAGTTTGAGGAAGATGAACGATCTCCCTCCATTACGAGATTAAAGTTTGAGTGGGAAACGAGTTTCAGCGTTCTCGGGTGAACAAATGAAAAAAGTCGTGTTTGTTCGCACAACCTGAATAGTGTTAGTTTACGTTATCGAAAGTAGTTGCGCTAAGTGTTAGTAAGCGAGTGCAGGTGGAGTGTAGAACAACAGTTTTTAAACAGCAAACCAGTAAACTAACATTTTGAACGGGGATACGGGTGTCTGACTCAACTTCACCAGTTGTTTATTAGACTCTGTGTTATTCTTATCAGTATTAGCAGTCCAGTATGTATATAGTCAAAGGCTAGAACTGATAAGAAATACATAGGGTTAAATGGAACACCGCTAAAGCCACTGTTAACAGGCGTTCTTTTTACAAAAAACAACCTTTGGTGATTTTCAAGATTTTATCAGTTTTAGCAGTCCATTAAGCTATATAGTCAAAGGCTTAGACAGAGTAAAATTCGCTAATAAAATCTTTCCTATCCGTTACTTTTAGCCAGGCAAATTTTTCGGCTTTCGTTGTTACATTAATAAATTTATTGGAGAAAAAAAAATTTTGGAAGTGTAAAATTAATATCAATTTATTTAATATTTGTAACCTGATTCGAATCTGCTCACAGTCTTACTGTCTTTGTGCTTTTTTTAATATTTGTGAAATTAGAGAAAGAAGAGGTTAAATCGGGAGATTTCATTACACATTCTGTTCTCCGAGCCTTAGTTAGCTGAGTAGAAATTCTTTCAAAAAAGATATGCTTCTCAAGACCATTTTTTTGTGCCGGTAACATTGGGATTAGACTTACAGGATTTGTAAATGTTATCGAAGAATTTTATGACATATTAGTATTCGAAGTAGTTACATGGCTCTTGTTTCATGTTGAATTTATTTATATCCTTGTTTTCATTTTTCAGAATAAGGTTTCTCTACGGACCAATTATTCTGTAAAATTTGAAAAAATTGACAAAAAGAACTACCTGATTCAGAAAGATAAAAGCTTCTGAATTTCTTGCAGTTGTCACATTGGTATTTGTTGAATAGATTTGGCGTGCGCTCAGTCTTCTTTAATATTAATTTACATATTCAGTTAATTGCGCCATTTTTTTTTGTGCGAAGGTCATCCCTGCTACATGCTTTGCCTTAGCATTTTGGCAAATTGATCGGAAAAGATGGAAGAACAAACTCGTTCAAGATATGAAATTGACAACGCGAATACTGGCTGTCAACTTGCCTGATACAAATTTAATTTTCACACAAAGTACCTTTTTTGAAAAGTAATGCCTGCATTGTTTGGCTTCAAGATTTTATCAATTCTAGCAGTCCATTAAGCTATATAGTCAAAGGAATTCGGTACCATAATGATGGGGACACTACTTCAAAAGTGGTGCCATTTTTTGTAGCAGCATCTATATAGACATGCGTCCTTTATTGAATACTTCAACCATATTCTAGATGGACTGCGCATACTGATAAAATGTTGAAGGCAACCAAATGAAATGTACATTCCATTCAAAAGTTCCTTCCCTTATCAAACTGTACTTTTCACAATATTAAAAAATCAGAATTCTCAAATTAAACTTATTTTTAACCAGGTTTTCTTGTTTGAAATAAATTTAGTTATGGCTAAAATATTTTGAAGATCAACAGTTATAAATTTGGATTTATATATTACAAGTTTGGAATACAAATTGTTAAACAGTTATTTTATTCCTCGGAGGAAATATATGATTATGCTCTTTTTTTACACATTACGCAAAAATTTTCAAATGATCTCTCAGGTTTTCAAGTTTCAGCATATTTTGTTGAATTCATTGAAATGCTAACAAATATTTAAATTTACTATTATAATTTTATTATTTTGGAAGGTGTCACTTATAAAATACAGTTATTTAATAAGTTCCATTTTCCATTGGACCAAGAATTCATCTTCAAATTCTCTTCAATTTGCTGTTAAATTAATCAGGATTCAGCGACAAATCAAAGAGAATTCATCTTCAAATTCTCTTCAATTTGCTGTTAAATTAATCAGGATTCAGCGACAAATCAAAGAGAATTCATCTACAAATTCTTTTTGATTCATCGCCGTTAAATTAATTAGGATTCAGCTACAAATTGAAGAGAATTCACCTACAAATTCTTTTCAATATGTCGCCGTTAAATTAATTAGGATTTGTCCTTAAATTAATCAGGATTCAGCGACAAATTAAAAAGAATTCACCTACGAATATTAAAAAGGAATAAATGATGCTATTTAATTTTAAAAACATTTTCATTTTGTAAAATTACAATGCAAATCCCTCCAAATTATTCTAATCAATTGACATATGATATTTGATAAATCCTGAAAAAAGTGAACTTTTGAATGAAATGTACGCCTTTGTGGTGTCTCCATATAAGCCAATGTTAATTTTATCAGTATGCGCAGTCCATTAAGTATATGGTCAAAGATTGAATGTAATGTTCTGTGAATATGAGGTGATGACTGATGAGATGTGCCTAATGAGTCTGTTTTGAAGTATGAATATTATGATGGTAACCTTGCTTAGCAGAATCAAATTAACTTTTTGCATCCTAAATTGAAATAAATAATTTCATGAGATTTTATTCAAGTTGGAAATAAGAATAAAATTGTATTTTATGAAACAAGAGAGAGTTAAAACTGTTATCAGGGAAGTATTTTTGAATTTCAAACAGTTTGGTTTTAGTTACTATGGTTTTGTTTTGAGCAGTTTAGCTAAATAATAAAATAATATTCAGCATTCAAATTTTTGTGGGTTCTACAATATTTAAGGATGATGTGGTGGAAATTTTGTAGAAATCCATTTGTTATTTGATGAATTATAGCTGAAAATATAGAACAGTGGATGAATTTGTTCAAGTACAATTTGTTGCAAACAAACTTCGTGGGCAAAAGAACTATGTTCAATGTTCAACGTTGGAATTATGATAATTTGCTTTATAATATTTGAGAATTGTCTGCTTTTCATTTCATGTAGATCCGTTTGTTGGTTTGTGAGTTTTAGTTGAAAACAGGCTTCACAAGTTTTTTTTTAGGGGAAGAATATATGGCAAAAATTACAAAATTGACAATGGAAAAAAAGAAAAAAATGGTCATCAAATAACTTTTTAGTATCGAAAAAATAAAAAGTAAGAACAGTTTGTGAAAAATTAGTTACTTTAGTGGAATCTCAAAGTAGGTATCCAAACAAAATCATTACTTTCAAATTTTTTAAATCAACATATTTTCATTTATCCATCAGAGGATGTAACGATATTTTCGTATCGTTCATAATACTTCCTAAATTCGTATTACTAATTATCATCATCATCATTACTTTCAATCTATTTTTTATTATTTCCCGTTCATTAATTCTCACGTCATTTCTTCAAGTCAAGACTTGTTTGATGACATCATTTCTTACATAAACAGTTACTGTGTTTACTCATAAACAATGAACTCATTTCTTGTTTACACTATTTTTGCAATCTTGCATATATACTTATTTCTACTAATTTATTTATGAACACCCACTTTATGTCATATTCTTACAAGACCATTGGTCATACTTCTTGTACATATATTTCTATTAACCAATAAGATCAAAACCCTTCTCCAACACTCTGTAAATTTGCCTGAACCTCCTCTTTTTTACTTACTATATAATCTCATGTTTTGTACTATTATATTCATTCTACTTAATTCTACTTCAATCAAGTTTACCTTTTGATTACCTTGTTACTATTCTTTTAATTCTTGACATTTATTACTGTTAATGTTTTATAAAGTTTCTAACTAATACACTCTTTTAACCAACTTGTGTATTTGATTGTTCTGTTACGATATATAACCGTCACAGAGGACAAGCCAAACTATAGAATCTGTAAAGTTCTGTAGGTTTCTCTAGCTTATCTTACAAAAATTTATTTGGACAATTTTTCTGTAGCTACAGACAAGTGTTTGGGTGATATCTACAAACTACAGACCTACAAACTTTTGATAGTTCTGTAGAAAAATCTACAGCAACTTTTTGTGACTGTAATTTTTAAAGAGTCTGGATTTTGTTGGGAAATATATTTTCAGGGTTGGTAAGTTGCGTGTTGTTTCATTTTTTATTATCAGTTGCCTAGATAAGAATAAAATTAATGAAATGTAAAGGATGAATGATGAGAAATTAGAAAGGATTCAACTTATTTAGTTCATGATGATATGATTTATATTAAAATACGTTGGTTGAGAATATCCTACTTAATATTTTTATTTTAACTTCCAATATTCCACAAACAAGATTGAATCCATGTCATTTGAATCACAGGATATATCGCTAAAATTCTGTTAAGAATGAGTGATTCAAATGATGTTAATTATGTCTAGTTGAAGAATTTCTGCGATATCTCATAAAAATTACACATAGTCATACATAAAAATCAAAATTCAACATTAAATTCAAATTTCAACAAAAATTTATGTTCAAAAATTAAATTCATGATTTTACAAGACCAAATCTGATTAAACTTCTTTGTTCAAGTTGGACAAGTTTAGATTTGCTCTTTTTCATACAATAGTTACTTTGTTCAAGGTTTTCTGAAACCAAACCTGAACATTTTTGTACAATAGCTTTCACATTACTTGAAATATTGTGTCAGATTTTATTTTTTATTTATCAAATTTTAAAATTAAATTAAAATTTTTAATTTTAGATAGGATCCCAAATTAATTTTTTTTTTAGATTGAATTAAAACACCCAATTTATTAGAAACTGTTATTGTAGTTAACCTTAACAGGGAATAAAAATATTTTAATTAAAAAATAAAAATTTTTAATTAAATTTTCACCAACAAGTTCATTAATTTTTTGAACATTGAGGAAATTATTAATACACTACCCAGTCCTCCAGACAGCCTATACATTAGAGGAGAGAAGAATGGTACGCCATCAACAGATGGAGTTGGTAGCTCAGGGAGAAGTTGCACACCCATTGTAGCCTACCCGATTCATTATATTCCCCCAGATGAACCCATTCATGCATACCAGACAAAACCTTTGATGGGCAACATTACCTTGATTGGAAAAGGACAATTATTTCATTGATTAGAGGTGCAGGATATTGGGATGTTTTCAGTACTCATACAGAATTAGATGCACACATTGAAAACATGGATAATTTATATTATAGACCTGCATCCAATCTATCAAAATCATATTTTAAGAAACAGGAAGGTGCTAAGGCATTCATAATGAAAAGAATGACCTATAATATTTTGAAACAAATTAGAAAACGCAAAACTATAGATCAAATTTTTAGAAAATTGGATGTAATTTATGGATCAAAAATAAAACTAGTTGGAAATCCAAGCCAAAAAGCATGACAAGTGAAGCAGGAATGAAGCCAGAAGCAGAAAGCAAGTATTGGCATGGGTATTAGCAAACATCTTTTGACTACACAACTTTGCTTGATTAGCACAAAGGTGACCACGTTGTCTTCGATGACTGGGTTTGAACTACATAATCACTGTTAATTAGAATAAACACATTACAATCAAAATTTTTTTACTTGAATTATTGAACATTGATAGATTTCCAGTGTGAAACAATTTATTAACACTCCTAGCAGCATAACAGCTGTAGAACAAATAACATCCGCACAAAATCAGATGGTCACAGAATTAAGATACAAAAATATCACAGATTGTATAAAATCACAGTTAGAAATGTTGATACATGATTTATAAGAATGGAATATTATCATACCTCACTTATCTACTTGAAACACAATGTTTGTTTGTTCTATAAATAAAGCTTCTCATTGTATAACAATGTGCATCAATACCGGTTCCGCTTTCCCCAAATACTCAATGTCTATAGATGATTCTGATGTCACACTCTTCCTAGTGTGAACCAAATGTGTGTACAAATATGAGAACCATTCAATTTTGGTGAATAATTTGTTGTTCATTTTGAGAAAAATCTTTATACCCAACTTTTAACTGTGAGATATACTAGGTTTAACTGATATGATGTATGGAAAAATAAAGTTAAACCCTTCTCATTGGTTGTTGGTACAACCAGCACTTAGAGTTTTAATGTTTTTCATTTCACATTTCCTTTCTGTGTTCAGCATGCATTAACATCAACACTGATTTGATATTTTTTTGTGATTTTAGTTTTCTGATTCGAGAAACAAGTTTGTATCTGGTTGTACAGCATCACCATGAATTGGTCCATAGTACGTAGACCTTTGCTTGCTGAGTGCCAGTGTCATTTCAACCAAGCTGTCATTAATAAAATTGTTGTCCGTGGAGTCCAAGTAATCAACAAGGAAGATAAATCCATTGATTATCTAGCTTCCAGTTCTGACCCACGTAGGAGGCGATTGTATTGTTGGGGCTATGCAGAGACTGGTGCCTTAGGAGAGCTCAGTGTTCAGGGTAAACGTGATAAATTCTTATTCTCACATCGACCAGTGCGTAAAAAATTCAGCATGAGCCACAGACTTGTAGATGTAGCCTGTGGCTATGGATACACATTGTATGTCACTCACAAAGTGGGTAGCAAACAGCTGTATGGCAGCGGATTGAACACGGATTCACAAATTGGATTCCAGTCAGTCAGAGGACCTAGTAATCCTCTGAAACTAGTCCTCAGTATTGTTCCCATTCGCCTACCTTTAAAATCACCCAAAACAACAAAAGTGCTGAAAGTGGCTGCTGGTCGCGCACATTCTTTTGTAATAACTGATTGCGAGGGTATATTCAGTTTTGGTAACAACAGTTTTGGTCAGTGTGCCAGAGCCATTGTTGCCAATGAAGAGTATTCCTCCTTCCGGGAGCTGTGGAAACTGAAATACTTCAACAATGAACGTATTGTGGACATTATCTGTGGCCATGATCATAGCCTGTTCCTGACTGAATGTGGTAAGGTGTACAGCTGTGGCAGTGGTGTAGATGGACAAACAGGCTTGGGTCATTACAATGTTATATGGAAACCAACACTGGTTGAGGGTGACATTAAAAATGAAAAAATTGTTAAACTATCGTCTGTCAGTGATACAGTTCTAGCTGTGAATGACAAAGGCGATGTTTTTGGTTGGGGTAACTGTGAGTACTTCCAGTTGCCCCTTGACACGCCAACCCAACAGGTAAATGTGCCTATGTGTTTGTCTCGTCTGAGAAAACAGCTGGGCCCTGTCAAGGATGTGGCAGCAGCTGAAACTGCAAGCATGGTATTGACTGAGAATGGCGAAGTGTATGTGTGGGGCCACGGTATACTAGGAAAAGGTGTGGATTTTAAATTTTCTGAAGAACCATCCCTTATTCCAATGACGCTTTTTGGGTATTCACAGTTCAAACAGGATGTAAAAGTGACATCACTCTGCTGTGGTGTGATGTCGATGGCTGCGATAAATAATTATGGCGATCTGTTCATGTGGGGTAAGAACAACTGGGGACAGCTGGGATTGGGACATCGAAATGATCAGTTCTATCCAATGAAAGTAGTGTTGGGAGGTACTGTTGTCAAAGTTAGTTGTGGCATCGATCACACGATGGCTTTGTGTAAAGCATTTATCTAGATATGTTTGTGATAACTTATAATATAAATATATAGCTATATGTTTTGTTTTTTAGATTGTCCTTCAATTCATTTGTATTCTATGATAAAACCTTTTAATGAGAAAATGTTTTCAGATAACTTCTTGCATTCATTCTCAATGTAATCTTGCATTTTTTGTAGACTTGAGAGATTATTTACATTATACAGCTTCTATTCATCTTTTGACTATATATATAGTACCTACTGAACCAGTAAATAAGGATGATTTCTAGTTTAACATGTCAGTGCTAAATAGACAACCATTGTGTGTTACTTGATGTACTTTTTGATGTGAGGAAGTGCGATGATCATTGAAGAAATTGAAGACGAACTCAAATAGTACAATACATTTAAGATCAGTGAATTATAATATTCCGAATGAAATATAAAATGGTGAGCACAGCTTCAGTGTAGATTATAATTACAGCTATGAGGTTGGAGGAAATGGAACGTATGACATATATATATATATATATATATATTATATCTTAGATCTATCATATATATATGTGGTGTGTGTGTGTGTGTGTGTGTGTGTGTGTGTGTGTGTGTGGTGATGATGATGATGATGATGATGATGATTGATTGATGATGATGATGATTGATTGATGATTGATTGATTGATTGATTGATTGATTGATTGAGTGATTGAGTGATTGAGTGATTGAGTGATTGAGTGGGTGAGTGAGTGAGGTAGAATTTTGTACCAACAATTTTGTCTTTTAACTACATTTATGTAGGCCATCCCTATGAATTTAAAGGATGACCTTATTAAATGTATTCTAAATTTGGGAACTCAAGCAAAACATCAAAATTATGCATCAAGTATGCTCGGGGTAAGTTTTCTTGAAATTCATAACATTGTGTTAGCTATGAAAATTTTGCATCATACTGAGTGCTGTTCTGGTTTATCGATTAACTTCAAATTTGACAGAGTCAGTCAACTTACCAAACTAAATATTTCTGCCAAATTTGAAAAAAATCAATGGACCAGGACAGCACCCCGAATCATGCAAAATTTTCATAGCCTGGTAATATAATACTTTGAATTTCAAGAACACCTACCTACGTTGTGCACTTTTACACTAGCTTGTTTGGTGTTCTGGACATTAAAAAGTACATGGTCTTATGGAGCTTTATTGGTCCAGTACTATATAGTCAAATGTACACATACATGTACCTAACAAATTTCATCGCTATTGTGAGGAAATCTAGCTGTATGGGTAGCTTACCTATCAACTTATCAAGTTAAAACAAAAAATTGTAAATAAAAACAGCAAAAAATTGTATATCTTGCCTGGATCATGAGTAGGAAAAATCCTCAAAAAAATTATTTGAACCACAAATCACTTAAAGAGAAAAGATTCAAATTAAAAATCAAGAAACCTTCACAGGAAAGCGATTTGAATTACAAATATGTTTAATCAATAGGTTAAAAGTAATTCACGTGAATCATTTTTCTACAAATCACAAATTGTCAAAGTCTCAAAAAGTAAATAAATCCGTTTGATCTGCGTATTTCCTATACGCATAATTGTTTTCAAGCACCAAAAACAAAGACAAAGCAACATGAGTTTGTTTCTTTGTTCTCCAGGAGAAAATGTCACCAAACAAATAGAAAGTATATCGTATCATATATTTAGCATTTACTTCACTGGTTTTGATAAAGGCATCAAAATAACAAATGAGTTTTGGATTTGCCTTGATATGTTGGGCTGTAATTGATAGTACCAATCAAGTATTTAAAAATACAAAATGTAACAAGCCAATTTTCATCAGTTGCATTTTGTTGTTTATGAGAGACGATGTGTGCAGCAAAGAGTATATCACATACACTAGATCAGGACATCTACCTGGTAATCTAAAAAATGTTACTGAAAAATATTTAATACTTATCATTAAGATTGCAAATTGTATAAGAAAAAAACATAAATTCTAAATTACAAATAGGACAACTAACTGACAACTAGTAAAGAGTAGAAATACGTTTTCAACATTTCATAATTGACCTATTGACCCTCAACACATAGTAATTAGTAAACATCAAAATCTTTTTAAAGTCATCATAATGTTGATGAAAATCAGTAACAAATTTGAAATATAAGACTGATTTGTTTTTTAATAGAAAAAATTAGAAAAAAATGGAATCTAAAAGTTGAAGACGTGGATTAAAAAATAAAGGTAAGGAAGTAAGGTTAGAAAAAACTTTACTGATTTTATGATAGACCATTGAGAATTGTTGGGGCCTGACTACTCCATTATTTGAACTGCCTAAAACTGAAATAGAACAACTCAAATTAAAAATTCAAGAAAATAATGAACATAATATGGGAACATTTTCCTATTATCCTATTACCCTAATCAATAAAAGAAAACAACTTATATTTAATAATTGAATTAAAGAGAAAATCATTATTACTCAATATGTTATTGGTTTTTGAGATATGGGGTTTGAATATTAATAGAAAAGCAGTAACAATTTAAATATCAGTTGAACTTCGAATAGGTCTATTAACTCATACAGAGAAGAAAAGAACTAGGTTTTTTGAGGGTTGACCTACTGATGAAATACCTAGATAAAATTAATAAATCTTGTATTTTTTAGGAAGGAGGGAAGTATTTACTATTAGCAATTACTAACAATTTATTCGAATGGAAAAATTGGAAAATGTCTGTTTTTTCTTTAGTTTATCGTTTAAACACTGCAATGATATAGTGGAATATGTTGTTGTGAAAAGATTTTCTCACCAGATGGTAATCTACAGATTTTGTGTGTTCAACCACTTCATATGTAAACATATGCCTAAGCCAAATCTGAGCAAACACTGGCAATTTTAGAGCCAGTTTGGATGGTTTACATACGGGCTTATATACATATACACACACCAACACACATACATAGTAATTACATATGTTTGTGTGAATGGCCCGGTGCGTCATTTCTTATAGTGATAAGAAATGATGGGTCGGTTCATGTACTGAATCATGACATCATCATACTGTTGGGACTGGTCACAATTCGGTACTCGTACATTACTTGCATGTATGTGCAAGTAATTACAATCAAACATAATTTGTGCAATTAGTTTAACATCATAGAGATGAATATTTGCCAGCTTTGTGGTGGCAAATGTTGTCAGGGGTCGGAGCTGTTTAATCTCATACGATATGAATCCCCACAGATATCTTATTTTAATGTATTTTGGAGTTGACCTATTGATATAATCCTAACCTCTATTATGTCAACTCCATCAATCCATCATATACATACATATTATATCTAATCCTCGAAGGAAAAAGTCCTATATATTTTCACTTTTTTTTTCTGTCAAGCAGGGGCATGTACACTTAATAAAATGCAAAATGTGAGGTAAATATTTTTGTTACTAGCACACACACGTGAAAATGCAATATCTTCTGTTGTCTACCATAATAATTAATTATAGAATATTCGCTCGTAACGTCATTTTTCAAAAACCGCAAAGTTTTAAGCCAGGTAACTATCCAAACATGTATTTTCACATTGTCTTGAATAGAAAGCCATACTGAATTCAGGTAGGTAACTATGGGAAAGTGCATTTGCAGAGAAAAAGTGAATACTCTATACTCAAAGTTTAAGATAGTTCTTCAATGATATATATATGATGGAGACTACATGCTACTGTTTACAAATTGGATAGACTGTCATTAACATCTATACCAACCACGTATACATTAGTGTACAAATTAACCCACATCAATCAACATCCACCTATCAAAATAATCAGATTCTCCAGAATGAGGTAATAGCTCTGTTTGATAGGACTACACCAACTTACACCAGCCTACACCAGGAGGGCGATTCCACAAATATAGGAATGTTATATGACTTTGTGCCCAGTTTTACTTGAATATTTGTGGAATATCCCTACTGGTGTAGGTTGGTGTAAGTTAGTGTAATCCTATCAAACAGAGCTAATTTGTACGTCAGTGTTTATAAATAAATGCACATGGCAATTTTATCCTGCAATTAGATTTTTAGAAAGCAAAACATGTGGTGTTGACAGAGCTATCCATGATTCACACCCTGAAAATGATACTGTTGTAACTTAAAAATTTATAGATGTTTTCATGATCTTTTCTTCAGTAAACAAAATAAAAACTAGTGTTTTGCATAGCAGATCAGCGTGTAATGAAACATGGTAAAGTGGAACATGCCTAAATGATTTAGATACATAATGCCATGTAACATGATCACCATCCCTCAACACATAAGGTATACAATCAATTGTTACATCACAGATGTTTAAACCAGTGCTGCCTAACACTAAATGCAAGTAGCATTATGTCATTATAATCTTATTACTATTGTGAGTTTGAAACTTTAAACTTCAGGAACTATCATCGTGCGAACCGAATTAAGTTTGGAAATGAACGAATCGAACTGAGAATTATGTCACCATCGAATAAAAGAGTAAAACGCATAAAAACGACAAAGTATAAAAATGACTAGTATTTAATATGTTTCGGCAACAGAGGCCATCAGCTGAATGATTTACAAACATAAGAAAAGGTTAAGTACAAAAACATTAAGTCCACAGACTAAGTGGGAATCACAGACAGTATGATAACAAATATTGGGTACATTTAAATTGGTATAACCAACACCCCACCTCAATTCAAAGTTGGTCAAAAATGACTACAAAATAAAAAATTGTGTAAAATTAAAAATATAAAAAATTGACTTCAAAAGAAGTCATACATAAAAACGAACAAACAAATTCAAAATTTTGATAAAACATACAGTTACAAAATATTCAGACTTGGAACAAACTTAGCAAAAATTGGAGTATTAAGACCTTTTGTAAAGAGGTCCCCCAACTGGTCAACGGTATTAATATAAACATAATCAATAATTTTGTTGGAATATATTTGACAAATAAAACGATATTTTGTGTCAATGTGTTTGTTACGTTTCAAATTCCAACGTGCTGATTTAACTAAAGTGAGACAACTTTGATTGTCCTCAAAGGCTATACAATTACTTTCAACATTTATGTTAAAGTCTATTAATAATTTGCGTAATCAGATAGCTTCAGTGGTTGCTTTGCAAAGGGCGATAAATTCATTTTCCGTACTGGATAAGGCCACTGTTGGCTGTTTCTTACTCGACCAGGAAACCAAGTTTCCATACACACGAGTACAGTAACCCGAAATAGATTTTCTCAAAGTGGTACAGTTAGCCCAATCTGCGTCAGAATATATTTCAAGAACGTTTGTACTAGAATTACGAAAATACGTTAAGCTCAAATTTCTAGTTGAAAATAAATACTTTAAAACTCTTAATGCGTAAGCAAAGTGTTTGTTGGTTGCTGCTCCCTGGAATTGGCTAAAGTAGCTAATAGAAAAGCATATGTCAGGTCTCGAACCAAGCATAATGTACATAAGACAACCTGTAAGTTGTTGGTACTGTTTATTTATTACGTTATTACCATTCAGATCACGATTAAGTTGTAGACAAGTCTCAATCGGATTTCTTACAGGGTTGCAGTTCTCTACCCCAAAATGTTTAGCAATAGTTTCAATTAAGTGTTTTTGATTTATTTTTATGGTACCTTGACTTTTATCATAAGAAATTGTAAGACCAAGAAAATTATGGACTTCATTAAGATCTTTACGCTTGAATTTTTTACTTATTAAATTTTTAAAATATGTTATTAATTTCAAGTTACTTGATCAAATCAGAATATCGTCTACGTAAATCAATAAATATACAAGCAAACCATTTTTCTTATATGTGTAAAGACAGTCATCGGCATTACTGGAAACAAAACCAATTGATGTGATAAAATAATTAAATGCTGTATTCCCAGCTTTAGGAGCTTGTTTCAGTCCGTAAATAGAACGATTTAATAAAAGGACACACTTAGAACGATCTAGATTATTATTTATTCCATCAGGAATTTCTACGTAAATATTTTCTTTTACTACACCATTTAAAAAGGCAGCACAAATATCTAATTGGTGTATGTTAAATTGTAGTTTGTTACAAATTGCTAAAAAAGTTCGGACCGACGAAAGTTTAGCAACAGGGGAGTAGATCTCATCAAAATTGAACTCTCTTTCCTGTTGAAAACCACTTGCTACAAGACGTGCTTTATAAAAAATATTGTCGAATTGATCTAACTTCTGAGTAAACACCCACCTACACGTAATCGTAGGTTCGTTAACAGGGTGCTTGACCACTTTCCAAGTAGAATTAGAAGTTAAGGCATTAATTTCACATTCAACAGCCTCCTTCCACTTAGAACAATCACTAGAATTCATCGCATCTGAATAAGACTGCGGGTACAACAATAAATTAGACAAGTGATAACATAAGTCGACACTACCTAAATTGCCATCGACCTCAATATTGGCAACATTATTTTCATCGACTTCAGTTAAAATAACATCCGAATTGGAATAAAGAGATTCAGAAACACTCTCCTCGTTAAATTTGACATCACGAGATAAATAAATTTTCTTAGTAGCAATGTCTAACAGCTTGTAGCCACCAGGAGCATAACCAACAAATTTCAACTTTTCGCTTTTTTTAACAAATTTATCCGAACTGTGAATATAATTTAACATGTACGTGTCGCAACCAAACACCTTGAGTTTAGAATAATTAAATTTTTGATTGTGCCATTTTTCATAAGGGATGAATTTTTTATGTGTAGGGCAGCGGTTAATCACAAAGGCAGCACACATCAAGGCCTCCGACCAATACATTTTTTCAAGGTTGCTTTCAAAAATAAGAGTTCTAGCTCTTTCCACCAATGTTCGATTTAATCTTTCCGCTTTTCCATTCTGCTGAGGGCAGTTCTTAATAGTTGGTTCAATTTGAATACCTTTATTAATGCAAAATTCCCTAAATGGCGCATTGAGATACTCCGTACCACGGTCACAATGTACACGACAAATATTTCTATTAAAACGATTTGTTGCAAGTTTAACATATTCTTTGAACTTAGATAAAACCTCAGATTTGGCTTCCAACAGAAAAACATGACAAAATCGAGTATAATCGTCTAGGAATATTACAAAATATTTTTTATTATTATGGCTCATTGGATTAATGAACCCACAGACATCGGTATGAACGAGCTCTAAAGGATGCCTCGTTTCATTAACATTTCTCCTGAAGGGATGACGATGCTGTTTTCCCATGATACAGGGCTCACAAAATAATTTATCTTTAATATTAGTGTGGAATACCTTGTCGTGAGAGATATTCTTATCAGAAGGAAATTCAACAGAATTTAAGCGTGTTCAGACACTTCGTACATAAGTACGGGTAAGCCAAAACCAAGGCGAACACTGGCGATTTTAGAGCCGGTTCGGGTGGTTTATATACGGCTTATTTGCACGCACACAAACACACGTATGTAAGATAATACGTACGTCGGTGAGGGTGGCCAGGTCTCATCATCCCCTATCATGATAAGAGATGGCTGGCCAGTTTGTTCGGATCGTGACATTGTTTTGTGATGTCACAATTCGGTACTCGTACATTACCTGCATGTACTTGCAGGTAATTACGATCGAACGTATTTGGTGTGGTTTAACTTGCCTGCACTTTGGGGCGGTGACTGTTGTCAAGGGGTCCAAGCCCCTTTACCTCATACCAGTGAGTCCCCACAGCTACTCCCCCCAGTTTTTGCGCCACAAAAATGATCAAATCGCACAGGCCTGTGGTGACTTGTGGGTTTATGAGCGCCTCTTCTGGTCTGCCTCCCACTTGGCCAGTGCGCTTCCAACTGCAGCACCGACCACTCGTATGATTGTTGCCTTGCGTTGGCGCACACCTGTTATTGGGCGCAACTGCGTTCTCCCCTACGCCTAGGTGGACAATTTTTTGTATAGGCGTATGGGTGGTGGTGGGAGTGAGGGGGCAGCGGTCACTTGAAGAGTGGCTTTCTCAGCATCGGGGAGTTTGACGTCTCTGATGCTAAGGCGGCCATATTTGCCTTTTCGTTTGCTGCCCTCTCGTCTGTGAAGAGGAACTTCATTGGCTCCTTGGTATCGGCAGGTTTTGGCTCCGATCTCGGGGATTCCAGAATTGGGGTCGTTTCTGGCAGTGACCAGGGAGGAGAGACTATCGGGGGAAACGGAGTTGTCATCTCCCCTAGGACTTCGTCTACAGGAGGAGCTGTGTCCATGAGCAGCTCCTCCTCTATCCGGTCCAGCTCCATCTTCTGCTCGGTCTTCTGCTGAGTTTGTAAAGACTCAGCAGTTTTCCGGGCGAATTGGGAGGTGGTGGACTTTAGGATGGTATCAGTTGGCAGTGACATTAGAATGGGTTGTTTGAGGAAAAAGGAATCAAAAATATTTCAGAAAACACGTCCAAGATCTCTGGTGGTTCTGAAGTGGGTGATTTTACTTCAGTTTTTAATTTACCATTACAGTTATGTTTCATTATTTTTGCACCTTCTTATCAGCATGTAGAGGGGATAGCGCTTAAAATTCTCGACTGTATGCAAGTTTTCTGGTTAAGTTCTGATCGGTTTAAGCAAAGTTATGCCTGAAATAAACTCATAGAATATATTTTTTGAATTTTTATTACAAAGGAATCTCCGCTTGTGACATCACAACGTTGAGATTATCTTTGTGTTTAACGGTAAACGCACGTTGCGATGTTTATTTCCGTATCGCACGTGGATTTGTTTATTCCTGTCATTTTCTTTTTGTTGGCATTCCTCGTTTGCTTATCTCCGGAGTTTCTTTTGTCTTACGGAGTTCCGATTTTTGTCGCATATTTTTTAGCGAGTTTCAACTTACGTAGCGGATATTACTTTTTCGGAAGTAAATTTTATTTTCTTCGCATTAACCTCTCGGACATGCAAGAAGGATGGGAATTTTTACGTTTTTTACTGCCAGGGAGCCTGCCTCTTTTTCGTGGACATAAGGGGGCCTCAGGATCGAATGTTTTAGTGGTAACATTGTCCAAAAATCTTACCAACTTTTTTAATGTTTTCTGTTGTGAATTATTTGTTTTACTTTTTTCGACAGATTCTTCCGTATTTGTTTGGGAATCTGTCTGGATATTTTCTACGTTCTCCCTCTGCAACCTTTTTATTCTTTTATCGTCACTTACCATGTATGCAGGCTTCAATCTGTCAATTGAAATTGTTTGAGGTTCGCCTGCAATGAGTATCACAAAGTTTTTCTCATCTCGTGATACTACTTTGTAAGGACCGGTGTATGGTTTCTCCAGCACAGATCTCATTTTTTTGTCTCTAACAAATACGTGTGAAGTATTGGCCAAGTGTTTCGAGATGTAAATCTTGGGCTGGCCATGGCGAGCTGCCTGTTTTAGGAAATTGTTGGCATCATTTCTTATGTTTTGTACCATGATTTTGGGGCTAACTTCCTTTGATTCTGTGAAGAAGTCCCCTGAGAGGTGTAGCTATTTGCCAAACGCTAGTTGCGCTGCAGAGTGACCTGTATCAGTTTGTAGGGCAGATCGAAGGCCTAAGAGGGTGGTAGGGAGTACTTCTACCCTTCTCTTTGTATCATGTGACATGATAGAGGCTTTGAGGGCTCTAGGCCATCTCTTGATTTTGCCGTTGGCTTGAGGATGGTAAGCTGTGGTATGACTGTGTTGAACACCAAGCTTATTAGACAGCTCTTTAAAGAGAAAGCTCTCAAATTGGCAACCTTGATCGGTAATTATGGCTTTTGATACGCCATACCTCGCAATCCAGGTATCGTATAACCTTGCAGCTACTGTAGGAGCTGACATCTCATGTAGAGGGATTGCTTCTGGCCACCGTGTTGCCCTGTCTATTATCGTCAACATGTATCTGTGTCCTTGAGATGGTGGCAATGGGCTTACCAAGTCCATATGTACAGTTTTAAACCGCTCCATTAGTTTGAAGGATGTGAGGGGTGAGCGAGTGTGTCTTTCTACTTTGGATTCTTGACAGTTCAGGCAACTGCGAGCCCATTTGTTGCAGTCAGACTTCATTCATGGCCATACAAACCTTGCCGAAATCATATTAGCACTACATTTTGGCCCAGCATGTGACAGATTATGTACACTGTTGAAAGCCAACCTGCGATATTTTACCAGTAGAAATGGCCTATTCTTACCTGTACTGATGTCACATGTTAATAAAACATCAGTACCGGGAATTTTTCGCTGTCTCAATTTGAGAGTAGTATCATCGTTCGATAACAACTCTTGCAATTCTGCATCCTTAAGCTGTGCTTTAGCTATTTCAGCATAAGGTAATTGGACAGGAGCCGAGATAGCTACAATGAAAAAATAATCAATAAATTTGAAATTGTTTATGTATGTAACACACTGCAGTATTCTCCCAAAAGGTATGACAGAAATCACATTTTGAATACTGTTTTTCATTAATTATCTCAGTGAGTTTTGACGAAGAAAGTTACTGTATATTCTATTTGATCCCTTGTAAAAATATATATATGAATTGATTAAAACATCG
Organism: Ericerus pela; assembly: GCA_011428145.1. Taxonomy (NCBI): domain Eukaryota; kingdom Metazoa; phylum Arthropoda; class Insecta; order Hemiptera; family Coccidae; genus Ericerus; species Ericerus pela. The sequence goes on along the minus strand of WOFM01000317.1, from coordinate 853,921 downwards.
AAATCGCTGATTTGGAAGTTATGTCATTCTCAGGGTGCGATATATCCTCAAAAAGATAGTTTGATAGTCACCTCACATCACATCACTAAATTATAGGCAGGGTTGCCAGACTGGAGGATTTATCCCCAATTTAAGGTTTTTCTACCATTGAAAAAAAGTTGGGGAAATTTTTGGTAGATTTTTCATTTTTGGAGGATTTTTGAAGATTTTTGGTATTTTTTTCATTATTTTCTCAAAATATAAATATGCTATTTCTAAAATCAAACAATTTATTCAAACAAAAATAAAAAATGAAATATATAGTATTGTTAAAATGTTGAGGATCGGTATTACAAGAACTCATATATGAGAGAACTTATATAGAATCGAACAATTTTACAACAGTGGGATATACTTTTTACTGCACATAATGCAGTAAAAGTTTGGAAGGAGGTTCAAGTGCTGCTGGAAGACACAAAACCAGAATTAGACATATAAGGCAGAACAAGTTGATTTCTTCAACACTAAATGTGTTAGAATTTAGGACAAGTTATCAGTCAGCAAAATAAACTCAGAGAAAATGAACTGCGCATAGCCCTATATTTAAATGAACATGATCCTTCCATGACTGATACTGATGACCTTATATTGCTTACCAAATCGATGAATTTAAGTGCTATTAATAAAATGACATGCAGTTGAACTAAATGTACTGCATTGCTTCAGAATATCATATCACCATTTCAGTCTCAGATTCTCATAGAAATTTTCCGCCAGAAAAAATTCAGCCTATTAATTGATGAAACAACTGACTGGTCAACCTCTACTCAGGTTGTATTAATTGTGCAGTGAGTTATCTTTATCAAGGTTTCTTCTATATTTTGATCAGTTGATGGCTATTTTTTTTTAATTTTATTTTCAGATTTTTACATGCTTCTAACACACAAAAAGTTATTGATGCATTTTTCACACTTATCACCCCCTAAGGTGTACATCTTTTCAAATTTATGAAGCAATAATATCAGTTTTTAATGAAAATGAAATACCATATAAAGAAAATATGGTACAATTTGGTTCTGATAGAGCAAATGTAATGATGGGCAACGATAATTCTGTTATGAGCAAGTTTTGTGAAGATATTCCTAATCTATTGGTTATGGCCTGCATTTGTCATTTGTTAGCTAGAGTTGTGTCGCATGCTACTAAAAGACTTCTAGATGTTATTGAATCATTACTGAAAGATGTGTATAATTACACAAAGTATAGTTCCAAATGTACCAATGAATTTCAGAAAATTAAGGAAGCATTAAAACTTCCTAATTATTGCATATTAAAATTATGTGATAACTGGTAGCTATCATTACATGACTGTGCAGATAGATTTGTCAAACTACATCCAGCGCTGGTAATTTATTTCCACAAAGAAGCTGAAATTTGTGATAATAATATGGCTCAAAATATTCATCAAAATTTAACTGATCTGTTCCATTTATTGTACATGCAGTGTCTATAATACATTTTGCTCATTATTACCAATTTGAGCGCTCGTTTATAATCTGAAACTCCTCAGAATCACAAATTATATTCCAAAATGAGGGCGATGTATATCACCATTTTAGAATGTTTTATTGATAAAAATAAATCAGGAAAACTTGTTACCTTTAGATAAGATTTATTTAGGTTTGAAGGTTTCTATTGCTATATCAAAACTTAGATAGACTGTCCCAAAATCTAAAATTGAATTATTCCAGTGATGGTTTCAATTTTCTCCTCTCTCTTGCTAAAAATATTTTTGAACACTTCCCATTTTCTTCTCCACACACAGATATTTTACAGTACTGTTCATTTGTTGATCCAGCTGGTTTGAAAGAAACAAGAAGTATTGCTCCACTAGTGGAATTTTTTGGATTTGACCTTGTTACATCTGATTTGGAATACCGACAATTTAGAAATCATTATAATGACTACTGAAAAAAATGAGGCAATATTTTGGTAGAAAGTCAAACAAAATGAAGAAAAATTAAATTTCTCTTATGCAAATATCATTGAATTAAGAGACCTCATTTACATACTGCCACATAGTTCTGCAGCATGAAAACAAATTTTCAGTTCAGTATATGTGATTAAAACAAAGTATCAAAATCAGATGCAAAATACAACTTTAAATGCCTTACTGCACAGTAAGCAGTTATTAAAAATGAATGAAAAGCATGCTCATAATTATTATATTACAAAAAAAATGTTGGAAAAATTCAATTCTGCCTTTTTATATAAAAATGAGTAAGCAATAATGCATTAATGCTTACAGCTTCTTAAATCTGACTATGGTTTCTGAATTCTGGTACTATTTTACTGTTGTTGTTCTACACTCCACCTACACTCGCTTACTAACCTTTAGCGCAACTACTTTCGATAATGCGAACTAACACTATTCAGGTTGTGTGAACAAACACGACTTTTTTCATTCGTTCACCCGAGAACGCTGAAACTCATTTCCCACTCAAACTTTAATATTGTAATGGAGGGAGATCGTTCATCTTCCTCAAACTTGTAATTTGTACATTAAATCATTGCATTATAGTATCTCTAACTAACTTGTTTCTTTCCTTGGATTTCAACCTCACTTCATGGTAGGCAGAGCTGCAATTCCTGAACAGTTAGTACAGAGTGATACTTAATCTGTGAAGAAATAGGAATTATCAACGGATCGAACTAGATGAAAATGACGACGAAAGACTTTAGTTGAACGATGACATCGAAAGAAGATCAAACACACATATTACGAACACATAAATAATACACCAAATATTCACTTTTCACGAACTTTTATTTTCACACAAGATGGTGAAGATGTTATTTCATCAACGTTTGATGAGCGACAAGAGGCACACAAAATATATTATCACAGTTGGGTTTCAAACATAAAATCACAGATTACAAATAATACTAAAAACAGTGTTACCACAACAAATGATATGTGAGAATAATAAGCTAACGTATAATATAATTTGCTATCGTTCTCACACGCCTCCTCAAATTATAATTATACGAGTTGTCAATATAAAACAAATTACTAAATTAACGACATAAAATAATAGATTGGTCATTACACAAAAATGACAAAAGTCAACAACAACAAAAAATTACAACGTGAAAAAATATTAACATATATGGTAGACGTATACAAAAAGTTACAACAATTTTAACATCTCACAAAACATGACAAATTTAGGCCTCGGGCAGCCCTTCGTGAAAACATCACCCAACTGTCGCGAAGTTGGTACATACAAATATTTAAAGTCTACATTTACATGATCGCATACAAAACGGTATTTTATATCTACGTGTTTGGATCTGCGAGTATTCCATTTACCAGAATGCAGAAGTGCCAAACAACTCTGATTATCTTCGTAAATCGTGGCTCTGTCATTTATTTGAATGCAAAAATCACTCAACAGATACTTCAACCAAATTGATTCAGTAGTAGCATCACATATTACAATCAACTCACTCTCAGTGCTAGATAATGCTACAGTTGGCTGCTTTTTGCTGGACCAGGACACTAGCGAGCCATAGACAAAGACACAATATCCAGAGATTGACCGTCTTGTAGCCATACAATTACCCCAATTGGCATCAGAATATGTTTCGAGAATATTATTATTATTATTATGTTCATTTGTGAATGTTAGTTTCTTATCTTTTGTGGTTACTAAATATTTAAAAACCCGTAGTAAATACCTAAAATGTTATTCAGTAGCATAACTGGAAAATTGGCTAAAATACGATATTGCAAAGCAAATATCAGGCCGTGACCCTAGCATTAGGTACATTAGACATCCCAAGAGCTGCTGGTAGTCATTGTTCAATACACTATCACACGCATTGAGATCCCTGTCCAATTGGAGTTTGGGGTCAATAGGTGTGTAGGTACGTGCACAATTTTCAACACCGAAACGCTTCGCAACAGTCTCAATGAGACCTCTCTGCTCAATTTCCAGAACACTTTCGTCACGATTGTGATTAATGTTTAATCCTAGGTACTTATTAATTTTTCCCAGATCTTTACATTTAAATCTTTTATTAATTTCCCTTTTAAAATATGTGATTAGTGTTTGATTATTCGAACTTATTATAACGTCATCGACGTATGTGAGTAAATATACTATAGAGTTATTATTTTTATTTGTGAAAATATATAAGCCTTACTTTGCACAAAACCAAGAGAGACAAGGAATTCGTTGAACAATCTGTTCCACACCTTAGGCAACTGCTTCTGACCATAAATCAACCTATTTAACTTTAATACATTATTGTGTTTGTTTATTTGTGTTTCTATACCTTCTGGTATCTCAAGATATACATCTTCTGACAGAATACCATTTAGAAAGGCACTACATATGTCTATCTGTTCAATATAAAATTTTAATTTATTACTAACTGCCAACTGTGTCCTAACAGTCAAAAGTTTTGCCACCAGCGCATAAACTTCATCAAAGTTATATCCTTTCTTCTGCTGACACCCTCTGGCAACAAGTCTGGCCTTATACAGGACTTTATTATTATTATCATATTTTTTATTAAATATCCAGCGACATGTGATGATGGGGGCGCCCTTTGGACATTTGGTCACCTGCCAAGTCTGATTGGAATCCAGAGCTTTAATTTCATCTGAAATAGCTTCTTTCCACATCATACTGTCAGGTGCAACTATCGCCTCCTCAAACGTCAAAGGGATGCCGTCCTCAGCAACATATATACAATTTGCAATGCCATCATGATCAGTCGCCTCCTGTAGTAAACAATCTAAATTTAAATCCCCGTCTACTTTTATATTCTCCAAGTTAGACTCTGTAATTTCATTAAAAATATTATCATCTTTTGTGTACTTATTACTATTATTTCCTATTTTATTTTTGAAGAACTGAACATCTCGTGACAAACGTATTTCTTTTGTATTTGTGTCTAATAATCTATATCCACAGGGTGAATACCCTACCATAACTAATTTCTCACTTTTGTTTTTAAATTTATTAGAATCATGTTTGAATGACAACATATATGCGTCGCATCCAAACGTCTTTAATTTTGTATAATCATATTTTTCATCAAACCACCTCTCAAAGGGAACAAAATCCTTATTTGTGGGACATCTATTTACTATATAGACAGAGCACAATATGGCTTCTGACCAATAGATCTTGTCAAGACAACTCTCAAATAACATTGTTCTCGCCCTTTCACAAAGTGTCCTGTTCATCCTCTCAGCCTTCCCATTCTGCTGGGGACAGCCACCAACTGTAGGTTCAAAAATTATTCCCTTCTCAGCACAATATGACTGGAAGGTTGTATTTGTGTATTCTGTGCCACGATCACAGCGGAGTCTTTTTACATAATATCCAAATTTATTTGAGACCATTTCGTGATATTCCCTAAATTTTGTGAACGCTTCCGTTTTACTCCTCAGTAGGTACACACAACAAAAATTAGAATAATCATCTATAAATGTCATAAAATATTTCACTCCTTTATATGAAGGAGGATTTATCGGACCATAGAGATCAGTATGCACCAATTCCAGAGGCTTTTTAGTTTTTCTTTCATGCCTTAGGAATGGTTTTTGTCTCTGTTTCCCCATAACACAGGGTTTGCACAACAATCTGCGGTTGGAGTCAACGTTCGGTATTAAACCTCTGTTTGACAACAACTTAACATCATTAACATTCAAATGAGCAAGGCGCCTATGCTACACAGTCAGCGGGCTTGATTCATCCTCCAACATCAGATTGCACGATTGACTTGACATTTAAAAAAAATCAATCGTGTACAAATCTGAGTCCACGCTAACCCCAGTGGTTACAATTTTCCCACTGCAGCGTTGGATGACCTCAACTGATTCCTCTCTGAACAGAGTATCAAAACCCGACTTGCTCATTCGTTTTACAGAAAGCAGATTTTGTGGCAGCTTCCGAGCATACCTTACATTCTTCAATTCAATTACAATTCCATTTAACAATTTCAATTTCACCGTACCCACAGACGTGACAGAAAGCGAGACTCCCTTTTTCGCAACACAAATATTATGAGGGTGAATTAATTCGATGTACTCACTGAACACGTCAATATCATTTATAATATGAATTGTGCATCCACTATCGACAACAAATGTGGTTCAAGGGATTAAATTATCATCTTTATTAATCTCAAAATCATCAAATTTACTATTATTATTATTATTAACTGTGAAACTAAAGCCCAATTCAGAGCATCCATCATTAACATTATTATTATCGTTACACATTTGTGCAGAATTCCTATTAGAATTACCATTACGATCATTGGATCTACTAAAATTATTATTATTGTGATTGTGATTGTGATTGTGATTTTCTTGATTATTGTTATTCCTATTCTTAACAAAACAATTACGAGCTATATGCCCAATTTTGTTGCAGAAATGACATTTGATCTTATACTGACCACTATCATTACTACAATTACGACCATTATTATTAAAATTATTATTCTGTGAACCTAAATTGTGATTATTATTATTAAAATTTCGACCTTCAATATCAGAAGACGAATTGTGAAAATTATTACTACTATTACTGTAAGATCTTCCTCAACTAAAACCACGATTATTGCTTCGATTTTGCGACCGGCCACGATTGAAACGATTATTAAAATTACCAGAATTACGACCGACATTGTTATGGTTACCAAAGAACAGATTCTCTTCACCAGCAACAGGTACTGATGAAGGTTTTAGTGACACAGGATTCAGAGAATTACCTCTAACAGTCGACTTGCTATCCGAAGATAGTTCACGCTGGAAATTGTTCAGCCTTATGAACACTCCATCCCAGGTGACAACTTCTGCATCCTCCAGAACAACTTTGATCGGACAAAATTCGGCGGATAGGGATCTCAGCAACACCAGGATAAACTGCTTCACGGTTGTCAAGTCTCCCAGTTCGGTCAAATGACGACATCGAGCATGAAAATCAAGAAGATACTTCTGCAAATCAGCACCAAAAACATACCATTTAGCATACAACTCTCCTCGTAAGTCCATCAGTGTCTGGTCATTTCCGTTGTCAATTAAATTAGTCAGCACATGAAACATCTCTTTCGCCATCGTGTTCATTTGTATCATCTCCAGGTACTCGTCAGTCACATTATTTGCAATCAGGAACATCGCCTTTGCATTTTCCTTCGACTAAGTATCTCCCCTATTACAAACAGTCGGTAAAGAATCAGTTATTATATTACCCAAAGATTCCTTCGCCAACAACAGCTCCATCCGGAACTTCCAGGTTCTGCCATTTCACCCATTAAACGGTTCAATATTATTCAGCTTCCTAACGTCCATCTCGAAAACAGGTAACGACGATCAGTTGCACCGCAAACAGCAATTTCAGCAACTACTAGATACACCAACCAACGAATCAACTCGAACGAGATCACAGGAACAGCGAGAAGCGAACATATTAAAAGACGAAAAATAAATTAGCAGACATGGTTACTACTTGGGAGAAGCAATCAGGATTTGACAGCACAACATTGACAAATTATAACAATGGCGACCACGTTGACATCCAGGTAACTGGGCCCATAACCTGTGAAGAAATAGGAATTATCAACGGATCGAACTAGACGAAAATGACGACAAAAGACTTTAGTTGAACGATGACATCGAAAGAAGATCAAACACACATATTACGAACACATAAATAATACACCAAATATTCACTTTTCACGAACTTTTATTTTCACACAAGATGGTGAAGATGTTATTTCATCAACGTTTGATGAGCGACGAGAGGCACACAAAATATATTATCACAGTTGGGTTTCAAACATAAAATCACAGATTACAAATAATACTAAAAACAGTGTTATCACAACAAATGATATGTGAGAATAATAAGCTAACGTATAATATAATTTGCTATCATTCTCACATGAACCAACACGACTTTTTTCATTCGTTCACCCGAGAACGCTGAAACTCATTTCCCACTCAAACTTTAATCTCGTAATGGTGGGAGATTGTTCATCTTCTTCAAACTTGTAATTTGTACAATAAATCATTGCATTATAGTATCTCTAACTAACTTGTTTCTTTCCTTGGATTTCAACCTCATTCAACTGTTACTGGTGCTGACACCTGTCTTTTTTTTTACTTAACTGTAGACTGATATGTTCATGTTGAGTCGGTTTTTTTTATTACCACTGACCAATGGCCAATGACCAATGTTTTGTTTTTTCAATTTTTTTATTTTTATTTTTCATTTTTCTTTATTTTCAAAAACTTTAGAAATATAATTTCTGCTCATTTTCATCTAGTTCTAATATAATTTTTTTTTTTTTTTCAAATTAAAAGCATGACGTTATTAAACTGAGATGATAATGATGCTATCTACATTACATATTATGTATATGCGTACTCTCTCAATGAAAATTAAAGACCGAACAGATCGTAAATAAATATTAAATACTGATGAAATGCAAATTCTGCCTCCAAATGGCTGTAGAGGCAATTATTGTAGCTTGCTGTTTCAGAAAAATACGATTTTCTTCAATAAACTTCCTTACATATCTTCTTTTACTGGAATGTTACATGGAAACAATAAAGAATTTCATGAAACTAGTTTTAATAAGTAGTAAAAACGAATTATTTATTCCAAAATGGCGAAAATGATCACTAGGGTTTTTTTTCCTCATTAAAAAATTGGCGATGAGGGTTTTTGGGGATGGATTTCTTGACAAAATTAATAAAATAGTGGAGATTTTCTAGAATTTCAAATCTGGCAACCCTGATTGTAGAAAGTTTAATTTCATTTCACTTTCAGGAACTAAACTAGAAAGATTTCAGATTCACAATTCACAATCCCCTTTCTGTTGAAATTTGTATTTTATGTTTTATTCATTGTTTATTTTGAATTTTTGAATGAGTTTTTAAGAACCTAATTTTGAATAATTTCACTAACGTGTAATTTTATTAACATGAATACATTATTTGAGCACCTGAAACAGCTTCGTGACAACGAACTTTATTCCAATGTTATAATTCTGGCAAGTATCAATAGTTGGCCTGTAGATTACTATTAGAATGATTTTATTTTTTTTAATTTTTCACCTATAGGCTGATCTGTTGTTGAGTATTCATGATAATGCAGTTGGTATGATAGAATCAGAAGTAAAGTTGAACACGTTAATTTATTATGGCGAAGCTGCTTTCTCGCTGGGAAAATATCGGAAGGCGGAAAAAATGTATTCCACCGCACTGCAATATCGAAAGTATCTAATCAAGTCCAAGGGATTGACAAAACAGTTAGAAGGCCAGAAAGATATTCTACCTGACAGTGGTACTCGTTTTTTTTTAATACTAAGGGCTTGTTGATATGTTTTTGAATGATTCAGTTGTTTTGTAAATTTGCAGAAATCAAGTTTCGACTTCATAGCTGTTACATTCGGCTAAATATGAATGATCAAGCAATACAAACGTTACAATCAATTCCAGCCCGACAGAGAACTGCTAAAATTAACATGGCCTTAGCGAATTTATATCGATTATCAGGGAACGAGAGATCGGCTATTACAGCGTACAAAGAAGTGTTGCGAGTAAGTCCTATTCCGTCGAACGATGTTGACTTTTAGTCTCTAACATTATTATGTGTCGTGCATACCATTTTAGGAATGCCCTTTAGCTCTGGAAGCTACCGAAGGTTTATTGAAATTGAATGTTAAAAGTACCGAAGTGAATACTCTTGTTATGGGTTCATCTCAGTTGTCATGTATTGAATGGTTGGTATAAAACTTTTACGCTTAAATACATCAGTCATTTCTTTAATTTTGTCCATCGATTAGGTTGAATTTATGGATTAAGGCTCATGCTCATTCTCAGACAAATGACTACTCTGATGCCATTGTTGCATTTCGTCAATTGCTCGAAGAGACGTCACCTTTACGAAATAACGCTTTAATAATGGTGGCTTTAGGGGAAACGTATTACTATTCGGGAGATGTTAATAACGCTAAAATTATTTTACAGCAGGTGAGAATCGTTTCTTATTTGCTACTAGCTGCCCGCGGTGTCAGCTTCGCTTGACAGATGCATCCACTAAATTAAATACAACATTCTGGAACTCGCTGAGGGAGAAAAGCCGAACGAGTGCATTAGAAAGAGACAGAGATATATGTAGTGTATGATATATATTTTTAAGTAGGTTTTCTTTAGAAAATCCTCTTATTATGCTTGGAGCGGTATTAGCCCCCAGGGTTGGTTGGAGGTGGGTACGTTTTTCGTTTCATGACCTCAGGAAAATTTTGACACCAATAACTCATATACATAGATGATTATATGTATTCCGTTTTCTTGTTCCCCCTATAAAGGTCGCAATTTTTGTTCAATAATCATGAAATTTGGTACGAACATTTGTACTAAGCCAAAGACCAGACCTATTGATCTTGGCACACATTGGCCGGATGGTACTTCCGTTACCGCCATTTTTGTTTTCATTTTGACTATAGAATACTCAATTTTGCCTCAATAGCCACAAAATTCGGAATAAATATTTATCTTAAATTATTGTACTATGTTATCAATTGTGGCGCGGATCGGCCGGACGGTGTTTCCGGTACCGCTATTTTTGTTTTTATATTGGTTATAAAATGCGGAGTTTTAGAACAATATGTGCGAAATTTGAAACAAATATTTATTATAATTTATTATGGCACACTACCAATTTCGGTATTGATCGACCAAACGGTACTTCCGGTAAAGCTAAGCTTTTTTCTCTTTTTTTTTTTTTTTATTTTCGTGAACTTTTTTTTGGGTACAAAAATTATTTACATGTTCATGGTTTCTTTTTATTTATTTTATAACTTTTATTGTATTTTGTATAATTTCAAATAAAGTTAAAGAAATACAATAAAATTATAAAATAAAATGAAAGTAAACATGAACATATGGATAATTTTTGTAAAAATGAAAGTTCATGTAAATTAGAAAAAGAAAGAGGAAAAAAAAGCTTTACTGGAAGTACCATCTGGTCTATCCCCACTAAAATTCGTAGTATGCTACAATAAATTATAATAAATATTTGTTTCAAATTTCGTACATATTGTTCCAAAATTCCGCATTTTATGAGTAATATATATATAAAAATAAACATTGCGGTACCCGAAATATCGCCCTAAGCGAAAAATGTAGCCATCCCCAACCCTTTAGGCTAATGCCGCATCAAGCATAATAAGTAGATTTTCTAAAGAAAACCTACTGAAAAAGAGAAAGCATATACTACATGTTATCTCTCTCTCTTTCTAATGCGCTTGCTCGCATTTTACTACACACAGTTAACGGACAGCGATCGTTCCAGTTGTTGTATTTAATTCAATGGATCCGTTTGTTACTAACCTAAGATCTCCGAAAGTTCAAATATTCATAACTTTTCCACCAGGGTACTACGTACCGCCGAGTTGGAGAAAAACCTTCCTTGGGACGACATTAATAATTCCTCAAAATTTCAAAACAATCGGTGAATAACTTTCGGAGGTCTTAGGTTAGTAACAAAGTTTTTATTTCTATAGAAGATAGAAGAAGAAGATAGAATATAGATAAAAGATTACTGTAGTCCGTCCAATGAAAGATGGTTCATGAGACAGAACGCAACCTACAATAACTACAAAGTTTACAATGGTGATATATGCATTGTTGCCACACATCTGGATGTTGTTAACGAAATGCGTGAAAATTGAAATGATGAAATTCAAAACAAATTTATTTTTGTAAATGTTTTAAGGCGCAAAAACAATCTTTCGTTGAATGGACTACAGTACCGAGGAGTTACATTTTTGTTTTAATCTATTGATCCTTTAACTTTAGGCATTTGCTGCTGATCCTCCATGTCATCGTGGTTATGGTATCATGTCAACTGTTTACCTGTCTGAACGTGCTGCTGGTGATTTAGAAAAGATGATGCCATTAAGTTGGCATTTCTCAGAAGATGGTGATTCTGAAATGTGGACTGCTTTGGCATGTTTGTTGTACTCAAATAACTCGTTAAATACGGCTGCTTATTTTGCCCAGCGGGTGAGTGGTCAGTAATCAGGATGATGATGAATTTCAATTGTTTTCTAATTTATTGACATTTTTCGTCCTAGGCGTGTTTATTAAATCCAAAAAATGTTGAAGCATTAGTTGTCAAGGGATGTATTTTATACGACATGAAAAAATATCAAAACGCTATAATTCATTTTAGAGAAGCATTCGAAGTGAGTTTTTCGTTTACTGTTTTTAATTTTATTCAACATCTGTATGACACAAGGCTATTTGGCGTTGTGGTATGGTGCTTGGTCGTACGATCATTAAGGTTTTAGGATCGAAACCTGCTGCCGTCACATTCTTGGTCCAAAATAGCGGTGTGTTTGGTTTCGTTCAGTTGGTGCTCTCAGATGTAGTTGAAAAATTCATACTGGAAGATCATTGGCTACCAGATCTCGATCAGTCCTTTCCGCACCCATCGACATTATCAATAAGCTCCAAACGCTGAGTTAAATGGCTACGTTGCCAAAATCCCTGAAAAAATGGAGAAAAAATATCTTTACGATAAATTATACTTTTTCCGCAGATAGCTCCTTGCCGTTACGAACCCCACAAAGGACTTGTTGATTGTTACCTTGCTCAAAATCGAACCAAAGATGCGTTAACCATTGCTAGCAATTGTTGCAAGGCCGACAATAACTCTCCTAGAGCATTAACGGTAATTGATTGATTTTCAAATTTTTCGTATTTATGCTTGAAATAATGATTTTTATACATCCTATGTTATTCTTGATTAGTTGTACGCTTTAGTGTTGATGAAAGAACCAGCCAACAGTAGTAAAGCCAAGGCATTATTGGAAAAAGCTCTCAATCAAAATGACACCTACTTACCAGCTGTTTATTTACTTGCCCAAGTTTATGAAGAGGTTAGTTTCGCTCTATTTTTCTGACAAATTTCAATATGCTTATCTACAAAGATTCGACGAAAAACAAAACTTCAATTGGCAAAAAACTGTAAAGCCGCCGCCACACTTTGGTTGAGACAGTACGAGACCGAGAGTGAGGATATGCCCCTCGCCTCACCTGCGTTTCTCTTCGGCTCCTGCCTTGGGTGTTCTCATCCGAAAGGCTCGAGTGAGGTTTCTCGGCGAGAGTGTAACATCGGCTTAAACATTCTTTTTTATTATAACTTGATTTAAGATTGAAACGAGACGAAAAATGCGGATTTGTTTACTGGTTCTATTTTGTTTTTCAAAACGTCTTCACTTACGTATAAAAAAATATGATCGTTGTTCGTGTTTTTCTGCAAAATACTTTTCAATTTTCGAAGGTCAAGGTTTTCGAATTTTTGGTAGGAAATTATTTAAATTGCATTTGTGGTAATTCGAATAAACTGCTTCGTATTTCAGGAAAATTCTATAGAACCGGCTATTAATTTGCTGACGAAACAAATAAACAAGAAACCTACAGCAAAATTACACCAGATGTTGGCCGATTTATATGCCCGTTCTGGTGAGGATGATAAAGCTTGTGTTCATTATCACGTGGCTCTTAGGTAACATTAATTAAACTTAATTTCCATTCGACTTATACTACGGAAACGGATTTAATTCGATCGTCCCTTTACTCTGCAGATTGGAACCCAATAATCATAAAGCTAACGACGGTCTTAATCGATTAGAGCATAATATAGAAAGTGCCGATACTCCAGTGCTACCTAAAGTCGGATTATCTTATGTCAATAGTTCTTCAGATACCGAAGGAGGAGATAACGAAAATACGTATGAAATTGCTGCGTCTGATTCAGATCACTATATGTCCGATGACTGATATTTTTGTTCCTAACTTCTATGTTAGTTTTTGCATAATTATAGTTATATATTTATATTTTTATCATTTCTATTGAAAATTGTGATGATTTTGTGCTGTATTTATATAGTTGATGAGACAGTTGTATTGAATATGCTTTACGAATTAATCATTCATCAAGCGAAATCACAACTTATTGAGTTGGTATGGTAAAATATTATTTATAAATAATTGTGGTAATTTTTGAAACTTGTGTTTCCGATATCGTATTTTCAAATTTTCCTACTTCCTAGAATAAAAATGTTTGAGATCTTTAACAAGAAATGTACCTGTGCCTTTGACTATACATATAGTGACCTTTGACTATATACATACTGGACTGCTAATACTGATAAGAATAACACAGAGTCTAATGAACAACCGGTGAAGCTAAGTCAGACACCCGTATCCCCGTTCAAAATGTTAGTTTACTGGTAGGCTCAAAATGTTCCCGACCATTCGGAAAATGTTATAGGTTATTCATATTTGAAAATTTAAAAATTAGAAGGTGTAATTAAAGAAATTGGGAATTTAAAGATTGAAAAAATTGTTGGCATAAATTTAGGCATATCCACCAATAAGAACTATGTATCAATAAATCAAATTTTAAATTGATATAACTGAAATTTTTGAACTTCTGAGTTTTATAAAACTACAACATTACCGATTTAATTCGTAATTAAAAGCAATAATTGTGGTAAGAAGATACCTAGTCAAAGAAAAAGACAATAAGTATTAATAAATTTGATAATGAACTAACATTTTGAACAGGGATACGCCTGTTTGTTTTGAACACAGCTTTTTATCAGTATTAGCAGTCCAGTATGTATATAGTCAAAGATAGTGACCAGTAAAGAAAGATAATCCTGGTTAGGCATGCCGGCGCTAGATAGGCAATCAGAAGGTGCTTTTTGACATATTTCGCTTTGTGTTTATGTATGCTATCCTTGTGAAATGAAGGGATCTCTTTATCAGATGTATTATAAATTTGTGAACTCAAGCAAAATGTTGAAAATTTACAAAAGGTACATGTGAGAAAAAACGGTGGAATTTTCAACGGATCACCATACACAAACTACGATGATGAAGAACTTAAAAACGACGATTCGATGAAACGATGACTAGAAGCACACATTACGACATATAAAAGAGAAGACTAGATACTTTGAATGTTTCACGAACTTTTATTAAACACCATGAAAACATACATGTTAATTCATCGACGAGAGATGAGCGACGAGAAGGCATACAAAAACATATAATCACAGTTGAGTTACAAACACAAATATCACAGATTAATAATAACAACAAAAACAGTGTTGCCACAACATGTGATGTGCGAGAATAAGTGGCTATCGAATATTATAATTTGCCATTATTCTCACACGCCTCCTCAAATTATACATATTTGATTACGATTAAAAAATGGTAAAAATAAAAATAAAGTTATTAATCTAATACTGTCATTACAACACAGAATGACAAAAAAAGGTCAACAAACGATTAAAAACAAATAAGTAATCACAAACAAGAATATTAACATACAAACGAAAAATGGTATACATAAACAAAAAGTTACGTTAAATTCAACAGTCTACAAAATTCGGTAAATTTGGGCCTCGGGCAGCCCTTCGTGAACATATCAGCCAACTGTCGCGAAGTTGGCACGTACAAGTATCTAAATTCTACATCTACATGACTGCACACAAAACGGTACCTTACGTCTATATGTTTTGACCTACGAGTATTCCACTTGCCGGAGTGCAACAGAGACAGACAGCTCTGATTATCCTCATAGATTACAGCCCTGTCAGCAACTTGGATGCAAAAATCACCTAGTAGATACTTCAGCCATATGGACTCAGTGGTAGCATCGCATATTGCGATCAACTCACTTTCAGTGCTAGATAAAGCCACTGTTGGCTGCTTCTTGCTTGACCAGGACACCAGTGACCCGTAGACAAAGGCACAGTATCCGGTAACTGACCATCTTGTGTTAACGCAGTTGCCCCAATCGGCATCGGAATATGTTTCCAATATACTGCCGTTACTCTTATCATCACGTAGAAAGATTAATTTTTTGTCCTTGGTGGTTATCAAATATTTCAGAACTCGCAGAAGATACTTGCAGTGTTCATTCGTGGCACAGCTGGAGAATTGGCTGAAATAGGATATTGCAAAGCAAATATCGGGCCGTGATCCTAACATTAAGTACATCAAACATCCCACGAGCTGTTGATACCGGTTATTTAAAACACTATCACACGCATTGAGGTCCCTGTCCAATTGGAGTCCGGGGTCAATGGGTGTGTAGGTTGGTGAGCAATTTTCTACACCAAAACGTCTAGCAACAGACTCGATGAGAGCCCTCTGCTCAATCTCCAGTATGGCCTTCTCCCGATTGTAGCTAATATTCAGACCCAAATATTTCCTGACCTCTCCAAGATCCTTACATTTAAAACGTTTATTTATTTCATTTTTGAAAAAAGCAATTTTTGCCTTATTATTGGAGCTAATGAGGACGTCGTCAACGTAAGTGAGCAAGTAGACGACCGTATTGTCAGTCCTACTTTTATAAACATACAAGCAGTCATCAGCCTTACTCTGCTCAAAACCAAGAGCAACCAGAAACTCGTTAAATAACTTGTTCCAAACTTTAGGCGACTGCTTCAGACCATATATAGACTTATTCAACTTCAAGACATTATTTTTCTTATCTATTTTCGTTTCAATTCCCTCAGGTATTTCGAGGTACACGTCTTCAGACAGAATTCCGTTTAAAAAGGCACTGCAGATATCTATTTGCTCTATATAAAATTTCATTTTATTACTAACAGCCAAGAGAGTCCTCACAGTCGAAAGCTTTGCCACCGGCGCGTATACTTCATTAAAGTTGAAGCCTTTTTTCTGTTGACATCCTCTGGCGACCAGTCTTGCCTTATAGAGTACCTCATTATTCATATCGTATTTTTTATTAAATACCCAACGACATGTGATGGTAGGAGCGTCCCTTGGACGTTTGGTCACCCACCAGGTCTGATTTGAATTCAGGGCACTGATCTCCGAAGAAATAGCCTCCCTCCACATCAGACCATCCGGTGCAGCATTCGCCTCCTCAAACGTCAAGGGAATGCCGTCCTCAGCTAGGTAAATATTTCCTGTAGTCCCATCACATTCAGCCGTTGCACCTGACAGACAATCCAAATTCACGTCACCATCGACTTCAATGTTCTCAAGATTCGATTCGGTGACCTCTACAAAAATATCATCGTTATTATTATACTTACTAGAGTCCTTGGCACCTATTTTACTTTCGAAAAACTCAACATCACGTGACAAACGTACCTCCTTAGTAGTCACATTGAGTAGTCTGTAGCCACAGGGCGAATAACCGACCATTACAAGTTTCTCGCTTTTATTTTTAAATTTATTTGAGTCATGTTTGAAGGACAGCATATAAGCGTCACATCCAAACGTCCGTAATTTATTATAATCAAACTGTTCGTTGAACCATCTTTCATAAGGAACAAAATCTTTATTTGTGGGGCAACGGTTCACGATATATACGGAGCACAATATCGCTTCCGTCCAATATATCTTTTCAAGACCGCTCTCGAACAACAATGTCCTCGCCCTCTCACACAGTGTCCTGTTCATCCTCTCAGCCTTTCCATTTTGCTGAGGGCAGCCACCAACAGTGGGTTCGACAACAATCCCTTTTTCGTTACAATATGATTGAAAATTCGTGTTTAAGTATTCTGTGCCTCGATCGCACCTGAGTCTTTTAACATTGTAGCCGAATTTATTCGCTACCATCTCATGATAAATTTTAAATTTCGAAAAGGCTTCTGTCTTACTCGTCAACAGGTACACAAAGCAAAAATTTGAATAGTCATCGATAAAGGTCATAAAATACTTCACTCCATTATATGACGGAGGATTTATCGGGCCACACAGATCGGTATGTATCAGTTCCAAAGGCCTACTTGTTTTTCGTTTGTGCCTCAGGAACGGTTTCCGTTTCTGTTTGCCCATAACACAGGGCTCACACAGCAATCCGCGGTTAGTGTCAACATTTGGTATCAAACCCCTGGTTGACAATAACCTAACATCGTTTACATTCAAATGAGCAAGTCGACGGTGCCACACAGTCAGTGGGCTAGGTTCATCTTCAGACATCAGATTGCACGACTGGTTTGATATTTTCAAAAAATCAATCGTGTACAAATCCGAGTCAACGCTCACACCAGTGGTCACGATTTTACCACTGCAGCGTTGGATGACCTCAACAGACTCCTCTCGAAACAGAGTGTCAAAACCTGACTTGCTCATGCGCTTAACGGACAGCAGATTCTGTGGCAGCTCCCGAGCATACCTTACATTTTTCAATTCTATTGCGATGCCATTCAACAATTTCAATTTTACAGTACCGACCGACGTGACAGCAAGCGAGACTCCTTTCTTCGCGACACAGATACTGTAGGGTTTTATCAAATCTAAATAGTCACTGAACAGGCTTATATCATTTATTAAGTGAATTGTGCATCCACTGTCCACTACGAAAGTGATACGAAGCATCGAATTTACGTTACTTTCAGCATCAATGAAATCATTTATTTTATTATTATTATTATTCTGCAATGTAAAGCTGTAACCCTCTTCAGAGCGATTTTCATTTGAATTAAAATTATCATTGCACATTTGTGCTGAGTTACGATTATTATTATTATTATTATTATTGGTACCATGGTCGTTAGTACGATTTCCATTATTATTATTAACGTTATTACAATTATCCGTACTGTTATTATTTCTATTTTTTGCATAGCAATTACGTGCTATGTGACCGATTTTGTTACAGAAATGGCATTTTATATTTGAATGCCCATTATCATTGCCAAAATTCCGACCATGTCCATTTGAATTATTATTCCCATTATTATTATTAGTATTGCTCTGTGCGTTTGAATTCCGGTTATTATTGTTATTATTAAAATTATTATTACCTCCGCCTCGATTATAACCACGATTGTTTCCCCGATGTTGGGACCTACCACGATTGAAACGATTATTACTATTATTATTATTATTATTACCGGAATTTCGTCCACCATTCGTGGTGTTGCCAAAAAATATGTTCTCTTCACCAGTGGCCACCACCGATGAAGGTTTTTGAGGAGCTGAATATTGAGAATTACTTCTCATCGTCGATTTACTATCCAGGGACAGCTCACGTTGAAAGTTGTTCAACCTCATGAACACGCCATCCCAGGTTACGACTTCAGCATCCTCTAACACCACTTTGATAGGACGAAACTCCGCTGGCAGCGAACGTAGCAGTACCAGTACAAATTGTTTGGTGGTAGTCAGGTCCCCCAACTTGGTCAATCGTCTACAGCGGGCACGAAAATCAAGCAAATACTTTTGTAAGTCAGAACCAGAAACATACCGTTTTGTATACAGCTCAGCTTGTAAATCCATTAGCGTCCGGTCATTTCCGCTATCAATCAGGTTCGTCAGCGCGTTGAACATCTCCTTCGCGGTTGTGTAGGTCTGGATGATTTCAAGGTATTCGTCCGTCACGTTGTTGGCTATCAGGAACATCGCCTTAGCATTCTCCTTCGACCATGCATCTCCCCTATTTCGAACAGTTGGCAAAGAATCAAAGATTATGTTACCCCAAAGATTCCTTTG
The DNA here is from genome assembly GCA_011428145.1 of Ericerus pela. Classification (NCBI taxonomy): domain Eukaryota; kingdom Metazoa; phylum Arthropoda; class Insecta; order Hemiptera; family Coccidae; genus Ericerus; species Ericerus pela. The sequence continues at coordinate 834,348 of WOFM01000317.1, read as the reverse complement.
CTAACAGCAGCTCCATCCTGAACTTCCATGTCCGGCCATTCTGCCCATTGAACGGCTCGATAGTGTTCTGCTTTCGAATGTCCATCTCGTGATCAGGCTACGACGATCAGTTGCACCGCGAATCAGCGACTTCAGCAACCTTTCAGATACGTCGACCAACGAATAAACACGAACGAGATCCCAGGAACATCGAAAAAATATGAACACTTTTTCAAAAAAAATTACAAACAAGGCATGGTACTACTTGGGAGTGGTGAACAAGATTCGACAGCACAACTCTGCATACTCAGAACAATGGCGACCACGTTGACATCCAGGTATCTGGGCCCATAACCTGTGAGAAAAAACGGTGGAATTTTCAACGGATCACCATACACAAACTACGATGATGAAGAACTTAAAAACGACGATTCGATGAAACGATGACTAGAAGCACACATTACGACATATAAAAGAGAAGACTAGATACTTTGAATGTTTCACGAACTTTTATTAAACACCATGAAAACATACATGTTAATTCATCGACGAGAGATGAGCGACGAGAAGGCATACAAAAACATATAATCACAGTTGAGTTACAAACACAAATATCACAGATTAATAATAACAACAAAAACAGTGTTGCCACAACATGTGATGTGCGAGAATAAGTGGCTATCGAATATTATAATTTGCCATTATTCTCACACGCCTCCTCAAATTATACATATTTGATTACGATTAAAAAATGGTAAAAATAAAAATAAAGTTATTAATCTAATACTGTCATTACAACACAGAATGACAAAAAAAGGTCAACAAACGATTAAAAACAAATAAGTAATCACAAACAAGAATATTAACATACAAACGAAAAATGGTATACATAAACAAAAAGTTACGTTAAATTCAACAGTCTACAAAATTCGGTAAATTTGGGCCTCGGGCAGCCCTTCGTGAACATATCAGCCAACTGTCGCAAAGTTGGCACGTACAAGTATCTAAATTCTACATCTACATGACTGCACACAAAACGGTACCTTACGTCTATATGTTTTGACCTACGAGTATTCCACTTGCCGGAGTGCAACAGAGACAGACAGCTCTGATTATCCTCATAGATTACAGCCCTGTCAGCAACTTGGATGCAAAAATCACCTAGTAGATACTTCAGCCATATGGACTCAGTGGTAGCATCGCATATTGCGATCAACTCACTTTCAGTGCTAGATAAAGCCACTGTTGGCTGCTTCTTGCTTGACCAGGACACCAGTGACCCGTAGACAAAGGCACAGTATCCGGTAACTGACCGTCTTGTGTTAACGCAGTTGCCCCAATCGGCATCGGAATATGTTTCCAATATACTGCCGTTACTCTTATCATCACGTAGAAAGATTAATTTTTTGTCCTTGGTGGTTATCAAATATTTCAGAACTCGCAGAAGATACTTGCAGTAATCATTGGTGGGCAACTATTCTGGAGAACCTGATTATTCTTATTGGTTAATGTTGATTGATGTGGATTGGTGTGGATTGTGGAGTAATTTACACTTCAGTGTATATTTGCTTGGTGTAGATGTTAATGGCAATCAATCCCATTGTAAAACAGTAGCATGTTTGCAGCCCTATTCATAACCATTAGCGATTCTTCATTCCAATACCATTACTATTATTATCAGGTTAACTCACATAACTTTTATATTTTAAACTTTATAAACACTTAGTCCCATAATCACAAATGTCACTTTAACCTCTCTTCACTTAAATTTCACTTAAAAAATTTGTTTGTACAATTTCGTACTTAAAAATGTGTGAACATTGAATCTCTTATGAGAGTTCTAATGTAAAAATAAAATGTTATCACACTCTTAAGTATAAAATTAGGCCAAAAGTCATTTTCAAGTGAAGTTTAAGTAAAGGGAGGTTAAAGTAACGTTTATGAATATGGGCATTATTTGCTTTTCCCACTTGAACACCTTTTTGCAATGGAGGGAGATCATTTATCCTTGTTGAGGAGAGTTGAGATTTTTATAAATAGAGGTATCTTTGATTACGAGCAACTAAATAACTCTATATTCAACTTGACTTTAACACATTGAAAAACTTGAAATAAAATATTCTGATTAAACCCTTTTATTATAAAAAGAATGTATCATGATAATGTAATACATCACCATGTTTGATTACAATACAAGGAATGAGCGTTACCTCATGACTAAAAACCTTTGATTATACAGAATTAACATGGAATGCTATTTGATTGAAAAATACGTACAAAATTTCGTTATCAATTGCCAAGACATAGGAGGAAAAAGTTAGTCGGGTTGTGTTGATAATGATTTCAATGTTCTTTGCGCGGTAATTTTGTTTAGAATAGAAATTATGAAAATTTAATTTAATACCATAGAAAATGCTTCTACTTATTACTTATTTGTAATTTTTTATATATTGAATATAATTAATTCAGTTCAACCTCAAATTTCAGCAATTTTTACTGTTTTACAAATCCTTATCATACCCGACCCGACTAACTTCATCTTACATCTTCTAACATCATTCTTATCACAAATAGCAGTCCATGTTAATTCTGTATAGTCAAAGCTAAAAACAGTTATTAGAAAAAAACACAGATCAAAAAAGCAAGAACTTGACTGTGGTGTATAGTGATACCAGGAATAACAACTTTTCATCTCAAACACCCCCTTCCAGGCTAGTGTCGAACCATTTTGAGTAAGCATCTTGACTTGGTGGAAGCATTTATAGTGAGATCAATAATAAAGAGAGCGTGGTTGTGTTCGCGCTCGTCGCCATTTACCATATGATGTTCGTAATTCTCTCTAACGAACTTTTTGTTTTGTCTGTGTGTGTGTAAATTGATAACGTTTGTGATTGGTTTGTTCTACTGACGTCATTGATGTAGTCTGTGATGTCAGTGAGATAACGATATTGTTAAGCGATATCGTTATCGTATTGTGTACGACTCCGTCGTTCGCAATACTTAGGGGGGGGGGAGGAAGTATAAGTCTTTCCCAGTCTACCTTCCATGTATAAGTCAATATGGGATTGTGGTTTGTTAATTTTGTTTGTAATTTTTGTCTGTTATCATTGTGTGTTTATCATTGTGTGTTTGTTATGTTTTTTATTGAATTGTCTGGTTTGAAAGAAGTTTGCCTGTTTGCCAATATAACACAAAATAAAGAGATATTTATAAAATATTATTATTTATTACATTTGAGGAACAATAACATGTAACAATGAGTTTATATGGTAAAGTGAAAAAAAAACGATAATATTTAACATGTATGATATATATATATATATATAAATTTGTACAATGGTATAGGAAAATACGTTATCACATTGTTTCTTTGATTGACTGGAAGTAATGTTTATTTGCTAGGTATATAATAATGAGATCTGCCTTCGTGTTTTGGAAGGTCTAGTATCACAGGTCCGTTTCTTTATTTTATAATCTGGAACACTTTGTTTCTTCGTTTATTGCTCTGTTGCTCGTGTCTGGGTAAAGTTGCAATTCTGTAAGGAAATATAAATGTGTTAATTTGAGTATTGATTGTTTGTTGATAAACACGTCAACTGCATCGTTTTTCCTTCTATGAGGATAAAGGATGGTTGGCTAGTGTTTATTATGTTGGTTTGTTGGTTGTCACCTGCTTCTCCAATCTTTATATTGGTTTCACAGTGGGTCCTTTGGTTGCAAACTTGGTTTGTTTTGTTGAAAGTTTACCCAAAGTAGATTCTCCTAAAGACATCTGGGCTACGAATTATTTATGATAATTTGTAGATATTATGTTTTTTGTGCTACTATTTTTGTGTGTTTGTGTTGTAAAGCATCTAGGGAATTTAATTCTAATGGTGCTAGGTATTTGAGGGGTCTGGTAGTGAGTGTTCCATTTGGGAACATAATGGAAGCAGATCTGACTATCTGGTCTGATGATTTGTGTAATTCTTTGATTACTGCTAGTTGTGGCTTGTTAGGTGTCGAAGCCACGTCAATGACGTGTACTAAATCTCCTATTTTTGGTATGTCACTGTTTGTTTGGTAGTTGTTTGGTATTGGCTGTGGTTGTTTGTCTCGTAGGTATGTGAGATAATTTTGTTTCCATTGTATCCATAAGTTCTTTAAATATATTTGGTCTATTTTCCATATGTGTTGTAGGTGTTTTTCTGTTGATGTGTGAGTGTTGTCTGGTTTGTCGGAGTTTAATATGGTGTGTTGAAAATTAGCATGGAGAAAGTTAGCTGGTGTAAGGTACGAATAAGTTGATGTTTCTGTTTATGGGCATAAGGGTCTTTCGTTAATCATTATTTGTAATTGTTTGATGGTAATGTTAAATGTGTGTATGTAGATGGGATGATGTCCTACTGTTTTATAATAGGATTGTTTGATGATGCCTATTAGGTGTTTGTAAGTGCCTCCATACCATGGGGCTTTTGCTGGTATGAATTTCCATTCTATTTGATTTTCGTACAGGTAATTTTGCACTTTATTGTTGTTTGCTATGTTGTTCCAAAAGTTTGTTATATTTGTGTTGATGACTCTGAATTGTGCGGCGTTGTCAGACAGTATTAATTTGGGCGTTCCTCTGTCTGCGAAAAATGAGTGAAATGCACACCAAATTTCTTCTGTTTGTAAGGATTTGATAGGTATTAAATATACTGCTCGTATAGTGAGGCAGGTGAATATGAGGATCCATCTTTTTGATGGTGATGTTGATGGTGAGATCTGTTGTGATTGTTGTTTTGTTATTATATTGTTATATGTATAAAATGGTCCGAATATATCGACACCGGTGTGTGTAAATGGGTGAGCATTTTCATTGAGTCTAAAGTCTAGTATGGTTGAAAAGGGTGGTTGTTTATAGGGTTTATTTGAATGAATTTTACATTTATAGCAATTTTTTTGAATCGTTGATATGACTAGTTTGTTTATGCTTGGTGTGAAGAAGTTTTTTCTAAATTTTGCGACCGTATATCTGGTTCCGCTATGGTAACCTTTTTCGTGTATGTATAATATTATTAATTTGGTTAAGTGTGATTGTGGGGGTAATAGATATGGTGTATAAGTTTGTGTATGTAATGTATGTGGAGGTAGGTAGTTATGTAATCGGAGCATGTTGTCTTTGTCTAATTTTATGTGAAATTTTTTGAATATTGCGTATGGAGGTGGATTTGTTTGTTGTAATTGTTGGAAAATGGGTTTACAATATTTTTTTTGTTCTGCATTGATGAAGATAGTTAATATTTGAAAAAATTGGTAATTTGTGTGAAGGTATGGTATTGTAGAGGATTTATTGCTTGCTATTTTTTCTCTAAATTGTTTTAATGCTTTTATCGTAATTTGGAAGGTCTTGATTAATTTTTGTAGCGAAGAGAATTTATGAATGTCTAGGTTAAATGGTGTTAAGTTTTTTCCATATATATACGTGATGAGTGTGTTCGTGTTTGGTGAAGTAGAATTTGTGATTATTTCTTCATGATCTAAGTGTGGGTATGAATGTTGTGCTTGTGGTGTATTGTCAATTATTTCTTCATGGTCTATGTCAGGACTTGTCTTGTTGTTGTTGGTCTTTTCCGATATTTGTTCGTAATGTGGAATTTTGTATGTTTTAGACTGTGTTTGTCTGTGTTTGCATGTGTATGTGTGGTCATTATATGTGTTGTTTAATATTGTTTTGTTAATGTATGGTTGGGCGTAATCGTGTAAGGATTCTGCTATAATGCAAAAGGTTTGTTCATTTTGATCTTCTGTTTGGATTTCTAAAGTTTCGTCTTTTAGTGTGTGTAAATCTGTTTGTGGCCATTCTGTTTTTTCTTGCGTTAGCCATTCTGGTCCTGTGAACCATTTCGATTGTGTTAGGGATGTTAGGTTTGCTCCTCTTGATCCTATATCCGCTGGGTTTTCTTTGGTTGGTACGTATTGATATAGTATGTTTGGAATTGTTATAATCTCTTTGACTCTGTTTTGTGTAAAGGGGGGTAAGATTTTCCTTTGTGTGAGCCATATGAGTACGCATTTACTATCAGACCATAAGAAGGATTGTTTGTTATGTGATATTTGTAATGTTTCTCTAAGAAATTTAATGAGTCGTGCTCCGAGTAATGCCGCTATTAATTCTAATTTTGGTATTGTGTGTGTTTTTGCTGGTGTTAGTCTGCATTTGCCTATCAGGAATCTTAATGTGTGTATGTTGTCTGTTTTGTATCTTAAATATGCGACTGCGGAATATGCTATTGCGGAGGCGTCTACAAATATGTGAATTTCTGCTTGTTCTAAAAGAAATGGTTTCTGAAAAAATTTCCTTGGGAAACATGTCATTACATTTGGTTATGTCTGTTATAATGTTTTCAGCAATTGGGATTAGTGAAATTGGTAATGGTGTGTCCCATTCTTGTTTGTGATTCCATAATGTTCTTACGAATGCCTTTGCAGGAACCATTAATGGGGCAAACCATCCTAATGGGTCAAATATGGCTGAAAAATTGCTGACAAAAGTTCTTTTGGTATGTTGGTCTAGTATTTTGATCTTTGGTTGTAAATATAGTATGTCTTTGATGTAATCCCATTGGATTCCTAATATTTTAACAGGTGGGTTTTGAATTGCATTTTTGGTTGTGAAGTATGATCGTAATGTTTCGTCATTTGTTGCCCATTGTGCCAGTTCCATGGATATGTCATTGAATGTTTTGTTTGATGCGTTATATAATTTTACGGCTTGTTCGTGTGTTGGTACTGATGTAACTAGATTGTCTATGTAAAAGTTATTCGTTAATATGTTGTAGAATTGAGGGTTGGTGGTTTGAAAATGATAAAGTAAAGTAGCTGCTAATAAAAAAGGTGATGCTATGACTCCAAAGGGTACTCGTTTGAATCTGATAATAATGAGATTGTTGTTTGCCAATGGTTTGTTTGGGTCTTTTAACCATAAGAATCTCGTGACATCTCGATCTAATGGGTTTAATTCTAATTATAAAAAGGCTTTTCTAATGTCTGCACTTATTCCTATTGGGTTTAGTCTGAATGTTATGAATAGTTTGACTAGGTCTGCTAGAAGTTTTAAACCTTTATGTATACAGTCATTCATTGAGTGGTTTGCTTTTTTAGTTTTTGCTGATCCGTCGAAGACTATTCTGATAGGGTGTGTGAGTTTAGTTGGGTCTATTAGTCCGTGATGTGCTAAGTAATGTGTAGGTTCTATTGAGTGTTTGTTATCTACTATTTCTATTATGTCGTTCTTAAATAGTTCTTGAAAGTATGCATCGTATTTTTTGAAGAAGTCTGGTGAAGTGCGCATATGTGGGATTTGGCTTTTAAGTCTACTGAATGCTAAGGAATAGTTGTCTGGTAGTGGGGGTGGGTATATTTTCCATGGCCATCGAACTTGGTATCTTCCATTTACTAGTTTTATGTTTTGATAGAATAACTCTATTGCTTTTTGCTCTTCTTGTTCTATTGTTAGGTCTGGTGTTGTTATCCCTATTGTTTCTAATTTCCATAAGGTTTCTATGTTTGGTTCTGATAAAAAATATGTATGTTCGATTTGGGTTGGTTGTTCGTTATTTATTAGTTGACCTGTTATATGAAATCTAAAAGTTGTTTCTATTAGTTGGATGGTAGGTGATATGTGCGTAATTGATTTAATGAATTGCCACATATATTCATTTCCTATTAATATATGAATTTTCGATGATGTTTTCAGGGTTTGTGCAAAATGTAAGTTTTTGTATTTTGGATATGCTCTTTTGATTTCTGCTATGTTTTGTGTATCTAATTTGTTTGATATGTTTTCCACAGTTCTTGCTGTTAGGTTTGAAAATTTGTGTGTAGCATATTCAATTTTGAAAGTGACAAGGTTTGATGTTGTTTGATTTTGTATTCCTGTCAATTTTAATGAGTGTGTTCCTATAATTGGTAATTTGAGTGTGTGTATAGCGATATTTTCCAGTATGTATGTTTTTGTGCTTCCTGAATCAAAGAATGCGTTAACAGGGTGAGTTTGTAGTGTTTGTGGGTTACGTATGTTTGTGCAGAATGTAAGGAATTTATTATTTGTGGATAAGATTGTAAATAAGTTTAACTTACTTGGTATTGGAGGTTGAAGTACTGTTTCTTCTATTTGTGCAGTTGTGGCTATGGTTTGTTCGGGTATTTTTGTTTCATTCTCTGTAGTATGAGAGCGTTTGTTTCCTTGGTTCTGGAGGTGCTGTAAGGAGATTAAATTAATATTATTATTTTGTTCTGTATGTGTATTTGTATTATTTGTTTCTTGCTTACGTGGTGGGAATTTGGTTTGTAGTTCGATTACTTTTTCAAGATATCTGTTTGCTTCGGCTTTGGTGATAGGGTATGTTACTCTGGGGCATAGTGCTGCGTGATGTGCGTTTGTCTGTTGGCACTGGAACCATCTGCATTTTCTTTGTTTTTGTGTGCAATGATCTGCTGTCGTTAGTATGCCGCATTTCGGGCATAGGTTAAATTGTCGGAAGTATGATCGTCTGCTCTCTAGTGAGTTGTATTTGTGGTGACAGCATAGATAGCTCCAGTGGGGGCTTTGCAAAACATGCATCGTTGTTTGGTGGGTATGGCCGGGAATCTGTATAACTGCTCTGGAATACTGCTGTCTGGATCTGTTTGTGAGTGGTAAGCTGGAACAGAAATATCGTCTATATCGTTATCTGTATAGTGTTCTGGTGAAGGTTTACCTTGATCAGTATTTGTATGAAATGTTGGACTGCTTTTAAGCTGTGTTATGTTTTCTGTTGTGTTTCTATTATTGTTGGGTTTGTTTTATTGTGGTCTGTTATATTGTCTTCGGTTGAGGTTGTTGTTTGCTTTCTCTCTGTAATATATATTGTTTTGTTGTTGTGTGTCTTGTGTTCTGTTTGTCTCTCTTGTTATGTCAGGTTTTTCTGTTAAGTCTCTTGTTTTGATTTCTTGGTATACAGCTTCGAGAACCGCTCTCGAATTGGGTTTGCATATATCGATTCTGTTAGAGTATGAGTTCCTTGGGAAAATTTGTAATAGTGATGGGAATGTTAAATCGTCTGTTAATTCTGGTATGAAGTCATGTATAGTGTCTAATAGCATGCATGTTTTGTCGTATGCCTTACGTAAACCTTCTTTTGTATTTTGTGCTAGTGGTATGTTATTTAGGGTTTGCCTTAGTTCTGATCGTAATCTGGATTCATCGCCGAATTCATCATGTAAGTACTGTAGTCTTCTAAAGTATCCTTGTTCGTTATGGCCTAGGGTTGCTAATCTTTGTTGGATATTGTCTGGCATGGCATCTTCTAAAATTTTGCATTTTTGTGGAGTTATAATGTCTTCTCTTACGTGTATGTATTTCATAAAAGATGTTATAAAATCAGGGTATGATATACGTTTTCCATTGAAATTTGGTAATTTGTATTTTGGTGTTTTGAGAAAGTAAGGTTGTGTTAATGCATTTGATCCGGTCGTACTTCCCATACTTTTGGTATGTGAAGTGTACTTTTTTGTTTTGTTGTGGTTTGTTTGTTATTTGTATGCATTGATTCATTTCTTTCTATTGTTATGTTTTCTATTGGTTGACTTAAATTAGTGTTTGTAGGTTGTTTATTATAATTTTGTATGTGTGTGTTCGTTATTCTGTTGCGTTTTTGTTGTGTTGTGTCTGCGTCTTTATTAATGTTTTTTCTGGTTGGTGTTAGATCAAGTGGTGTTGTTTGTTCTGTTGTGTAATTTCTTTTTGATTTTTTGGTTTCAATATTTCGTGTTTGTGGTGTTTGATCGTCTTTGTAAGTCCATTTGGATGTTCTTTTTCTTACCGGGGTTTGTTCGAAAGTTAATATATGTATATCTGAATTATTACCTGGTGGTGTGGTGGGTCTGTAACGCTCTTCTGAGCCAGATCTGTAGTATCTGTGAGGACTCATCATCTCCTCGCTTGATGTTCACGATACTGTTCTTTGTCGTTTGCTCGGAGATTTTGTGATGTTTGTGTCCCAATATATTTCCGGAGGTTGTTTAGATTGTATACGTTGTTGTGTGGTTTGTTGTTGTAGTTTACGGGCAGTTTGTAGTTCCTCAAATTTGTTATTTAGTTTCGTAATTTGTATAGTAAGATGTTCTTTAATGTCGTATGCTTTTTGGTAGAAGTAAGTGTCTGCGTCTGGTGGTAGGTTGTCTAAATCTGTTAGTTGAAATTGTAATACACTTAAGAAGATACGTACGTCTGCTGGTTGATATAGTGCTACGTTGTAGTTGCGAGCTTGTTGAATTTTAGTTTCGGCTCTTGCCATGGAAATTTCTATGTATTTTTGTTGAGGGGTTTTATATGTTTGCTGTGTAGTTGGTGTGTTTGTTGTGTATAAAGTTTGACGTGGTTGTTGTGATTGTATAATATTTGGGATGGGTAGTATCCCTTGTGTTATTGGTTGTTTGTTAGTGGCTGTTAATAAGGCTGTTGTTGTTGGTCTGTATCTTGAGGTTTGTGAGGTGTCTGATAATGTTATGTTCGAGTATGTTGATTGAGAATTGGGGTTTGTAAACGTATGTGTGATCGTGGTGAGTAAAGTTATTGTGACTGTTTTTGGTAAATTAATGTTTTTTATTTCTTTGCTTGTGCCCAGTATGTTTGTTGTGTGAGTTGTGGTTTGTTGTATGGCGGATGGTTGATCAGTGAGGTGTCTTGTAAGCGGTGATGGATGTTGCCGCAGTTGCTCTTATAAGAGAAGTGGAGATCACCTTTGGATTGATCGTCTGGTTCATTTTGCGTGTTTGTCCCTTCTGTTGTTTTGGGTTTCTTCTTTCCCATTTCTTGGTCTGTGAAACAGTATTAAATTTTGTGTTACTTACGAGACTATTACGCACATGGAGGTGTGGGAATGTTTTAATTTACTTATTCTGATCTCACTTGTTTGTATAAAAGTATGCTAATCATGGTTTAATATATACTGTTTCTAATTATATAAAGACGTATTTGTTGTACTTACGTTTGTTTTGTTCTGCGGCGTTTGTTGTGGACATGCGTTTCTTTGTTCAATGAGTAGCGCGAGTTTGTTGTAATTAAAATGTAGGTTTGCACTAATAGAAGAAAAAAGACACGACTAATTATAAAAAACAACTTATTTTTACTTCAAGGACTGATATTTGCTGTGCTACCATATAGTGAGATCAATAATAAAGAGAGCGTGGTTGTGTTCGCGCTCGTCGCCATTTACCATATGACGTTGTTTGTAATTCTCTCTAATGAACTTTTTGTTTTGTCTGTGTGTGTGTAAATTGATAACGTTTGTGATTGGTCTGTTTTACTGATGTCATTGATGTAGTCTGTGACGTCAGTGAGATAACGATATTGTTAAGCGATATCGTTATCGTATCGTGTATGACTCAGTTGTTCACGATAACATTTTCTTGAGTATCACAGGAACTTGAGTATTCTTAAGCTAAAAAATAAAACGAGTAAGACGCTCCAAAAACAAAACAACTTAGACATCATAAATTTTGGTCAAAAAAAGAAAAGTGTAAATAATTGAGTAAAGAAAATCACAATAGGAAAATAAATTGACCTGTAATGGTACAAAGGTCAAAACAAAAAGAAAAAAATTGTAAACTAATACTAGGCAACGAGTCACCTGAAAACAAATCAAAATCAGTATTTTCAAACAAAATGATACTTAAGAATAAGTCTTCCTGAAATAGAACACATGATTAATAGGAACAAGAACAAATATAAAATATAAGAAGTATCTGAAAAAGAAAATACATTTATTAATTATTAATATTACTCTTGATTATGTATGCTCGAGCTTGTCTTGATGGAATACATCTGGAACAATTAACAGATTTATTAGTACTGCATCATAATTTATTAGACAAGTTCATCAGTTTGTTTGAAGTCAACTTGATCTTGATAATTAAAGGGACTTGATCGTATAAAATGTCGACTCTTGATAAAATCTACTTACTTGAACTAAACTTGTCATTATTTCTTGAATTTAGAGTCAATATTATATCATAATTTTGAGTCTAGATATCAATCAATGAACTATATTCAGCAAAGTAAGAAAATATGAAACTCGTATCTAATTTGTAACTATCCAAACTTGACTAATTATTTTCTTGATTCTTGAACTTGAAACTTGATTTACTTGACCGTTAACATTTTCCTCAAATTTATACAACTTACAAATTTTAGAAAATTTTTTTCTATTTTGGAGTAACAGAAGTTTAACCAATTTTCATTTATGAATAACGAAAATTTTATTAGCTTGACTTGACTTGAACAATAGAGATGGTAATTTGATAAATTAAAATTTTTTGGGTATACATGAGTGACTCTCTTGACTTACTATCTTAATTGCTTAAGAGTTTTTCATGTAAGAACTCATGTTGCTGAGCTGTGAGAGGTTTTGTCAAAATATCAGCAACTTGATTATTCGTTGATACGTGAACTATTTTGAGTAGGTTATCATGAACATACTCTTTTACCTTGAGATATCGACTTTCGATATGTTTAAGTTTACCATGATTATAGAATATAGATAATAAGTTACAAGTGGACTGATTATCTTCATAAACAGTAACTTGAGTTTTAAATTGAGGAAAAGTTTCCTCAGTTAATCTACTACAATATAACATATGACTTGAGGCAACAGCAACAGATACAAACTCGGCCTTAGTAGTTGACTCAGTAATTACTTCTTGTTTTTTGCTGCCCCAAGCAATTGTGTTACCAAATTGTTTAATACAATAGCCAGTAGTAGATTTTCTTGACTTGTCTGCTGCAAAGTCAGCATCAACGTATGCAACAATATCTTCATCAAGGCTTGAGTAAGTTAAACCTAGTGTCAGAGTGTGTTTTAAGTAACAAACTAAATGACTTACCAAAGTACGATGTAACTCCGTAGGTTTTTCTTGAAATCAAGTTAAGAAACTTACCGCAAAAGAAATATCTGGGCAAGTAGTATTAGCAAGATATAAAAGTGACCCAATAGCCGTCTTATAAGAATTATGAGGAGGTAGGGGTGTTTCTTGAATTTTTGGAAAATTGGCAAATGAGTTCATTGGAACTAACCATTCACCACAATTTTCTAACTTGAATTCTTGAATTAGGGTTTTGATATAATCTTCTTGATGTATACATAGATTACCAGTGTAATTGTCAATTTCAATTTGAAAACCAACATAATGACTAGGAGAACCTAGATTCTTAACTTCAAAATTTTCTTGAATAGACTTGATAGCATCTTGAACAACTTGATCACTAGAGCATATAATTAAAATGTCGTCAACATAGGCCAACATTATAACAAAATTATTGCCACTTGATTTCATAAAAATACAACCTTGACGTTATAATGGTACAAAACCCTTAATCTTGAAAATTCTTGAAAATTTTACATACCTACCACAACCTAGGTGCAGTATCTAACCAATACACAGTTTTATCTAACTTGAGTACATATAGTTTATTGTCAAGATCAATACCCTAAGGTATTGAAGTATATTTATCTTGATCAATTTCGCTATTAAGAAAAGCAGTCTTGATGTTTAGCTGTGTAATTCTTAATTTAAGTTTACAAGCTAAAGAAAATAACCAACAAATTGTAGTTGGAGTTGCAGTAGGTGAGTATGTATCTTGTGTATTATATTTCTCTTGATCAAGAGCACCAACTATCACAAGGTGAGCTTTAAAAGTTCCATCAGGTTTGATTGTAAAAATCCACTTCTATGGAAGTTGTTGATGACCCTCAGTTGAAGACTTTGGGACAATATGCTAAACCATGTAACAATTTAGAGACTTGATTTCTTGAATAATTGCTTCCTTCCATTTAGGCCAGTCAGGTGATTTTGATGTCTCTTTATACGATTGTGGTGCACTGGGAGATGAGACCTCTGTTTCATCGCTTTTTTGAGAAGTTTCTCTCTCAATTCTCAAGTCCTCAAGTTATTGATCTATGGCCTGATTAACAAATTCAGAGCCATTGTCACACCGTAATGTTTTACACTTACTTTCTTGAGGAAATTGAGCCTTAATTCTTTTGACATACATCTTGAAAAACCTAGTAACTTCATACTTTTTCTTGAGTACAAAAATACTAATATATCGAGTATAATCATCTAATAATACTAGTAAATAAATGTTTTTCTTGATAAAGGTTGGGGGAGTGATAGGGCCAATTACATCAGCGTGAAGTAATTCACCTGGTCTTGAAGCTCGTTCATGATCTTTATCAAACTTGACAATCTTGAAATGTGTCTAGACAAATTAGCTCTGTTTGATAGGACTACACCAATTTACACCAACCTACACCAGGAGGGCGATTTCACTAATGTAGGAATGTTATATGACTTTGCGCCAAGTTTTACTTGAATATTTGTGGAATATCCCTACTGGTGTAGGTTGGTGTAAGTTAGTGTAATCCTATCAAACAGAGCTAAGATGTCTGGAACACCATAAGCAACAGAATGTAGACAATACAAATTTGAGGAAGAAATATGTCCTATCCTACGATTCCAAATATTCCCTTCATTCACCAATTTTAATCTTTGTTCGTCACTAATCATTTTCTTAACTTGTCGAGTTTTTCTTTTACCAATTTTTGTACGATAAACTGGTAAAGAATTCAAATTATTATTATTATTATTACTTGAGTTTTCTTTACTTGATACCCCCTTCAAATCCTGCATAATTTTATCAGAATTTGTGGAATTGATATTACTTGACTTATTATGTTGATTTTTGCTTAACCCCATTTTGTCAAACTCATTGACCCACGAGTCATCAACATCAGAGTCATCAGTGGCAACATTAGGACCATTATTTTTGGACCTACTATTGCTAGACAATTTACTTGATTTGAGGGACTTGACTTGGTTGATATTTACTAGACTTGAGCTTGATGAGGAGGCAGACAGTGATGTTCTTGATGCAACTTGACTCGATGAGATATTCGACAACCTTGACATAGTTGTGATGATTGTATCTTGATTTAACTTCCAAAGTGGGACTACTTTCTCGTGATTAAAATCTATGGTCGGCGATAATGGTTGACCTGGTTGAACCTGTTTCACTATTTTCCCAGAATCAGAGAATGTGACAGTGAAATTAGGTTCAGCATAGGTGACCGTAGTTACCGTGATTTCACCAGCCATTTTGGAAAGCTCTTAAACTAGCGGTACATCTTGAATTTGGACAATTTTGTCCACAGTATCAGTACTAATAGTACTTACTACTGGATTGAAAAAAACTTTCTTGATTTTCATATTCTGTTTTCTCTTGATGACTGGAAGAGCTGGAGCTCAAGAATGACTACCACAACGTGTTTTTGGAGTCATAAATGCAAATTGTGACATACAACACTTGCAATTTTCTCGATACAAACTTGAAAAATTGAGTTATTCTTTATTACAAACTTGATTATAACTTATTAACTTATGATGATAACTGAAACTTGAACATAGAAGAGGCGCAAACACATGAACACACTTGACTCTGCTATCACTTTATAAATAGAGGTATCTTTGATTACAAGCAACCAAATAACTCTATATTCAACTTGACTTTAACATATTGAAAAACTTGAAACAAAATATACCCTGATTAAACACTTATTATAAAAAGAATAAATCATGATAATTTAATACATCGCCATGTTTGATTACAATACAATGATTGATTATCACCTCATGACCAAAAACAGTTATTAGAAGAAGGCACAGATAAAAATAACGAGATCTTGACTGTGGTATATAGTGACACTAGTAATACCAACTTCTGGTATCTAACAGAGATCTTTTAAAAAATGAACACAATAAGAAAACTGTAAACTCAAATATTTATTTTATGACATCGTAACAACGACTAATGAATGGAGAACATTCTCCCTTGATCAAAGATTGAAAAATAATATTGGTGAAGAATCAGTGTCACCACTTGTTTAATACAAAAATGTTACATAAATGTTATTTACAGGTTAGGTATATTTTTATATCATTATATTTTGAAGTGAGGTTGAAATCCAAGGAAAGAAACAAGTTAGTTAAAGATACTATAATGCAATGATTTAAAGTACAAATTACAAGTTTGAGGAAGATGAACAATCTCCCTCCATTACGAGATTAAAGTTTGAGTGGGAAATGAGTTTCAGCATTCTCGGGTGAACGAATGAAAAAAGTCGTGTTTGTTCGCGCAACCTGAATATTGTTAGTACGCGTTATCGAGAAGACAAATTCCCTTCGATTTGTCGACTTATTAACATTTATAAATACACATGAATTAAAGGGAATTTGGGTGCATTTAACGGCCTTGCTTCGTCGATGAATTTTCTTTGATTTGTCAACGAATTAAAGCCGATAAATGCAAACAAATTGAATAGAATTCATCGTTGAATTCTATTCAATTTGTCAGCGAATTAATATTTATAAACACACATGAATTAAAGGGGATTTGGGTGCATTTAATGGCCTTAATTCATCGACAAATAAATGCCATTAAATGCAAACAAATTGAGGAAAATTCATTGACAAATTCATGAAGTTAAATTACTCCAAAGGATTTATCTGTATAACAGTATCACAGCAATCTTCAAGGCAAATAGTTGAATAGAAATTCCATATGTCATCAACAAATCGAGGTGAGTGAGGGACGAATTCTTCATCATACCTCTGAGTGAACATAACTAGATTTTTGTAAATTTGGGAACACAGTTGTTCAATAACACCAATTTCTTCATCATCCTGTTTGGGTAAACAGAAAACTAACATAAAATCTTCTAACGATAGAGGAAGAATAACGAAACCTAATACTCACACTTGCAGAGACAAGAGCAACATAATTTCTGGTCAGTAAAACATGAAAGTTATTAATCCAGATAGTCTTGTTATCTTCAAAAAACTCCGGTAAATCCTAAGAAATTTATGTTTGTGATACTTTTTAATGAAATAAACGACAGATTAGAGATCATATTAAAATTTTTGCGTAATGTGTGAGAAAAGAGCATAATCAGACATTTCCTCCGAGGAATAAAATGACAGTTTAACAATTTATTTTCATAAACTGTTATATAAACCCGAATTTATGACTGTTGATCTTCCAAAGTATTTTAGCCATAACTAAATTTATTTTAAATAAGAAAACCTGGTTAAAAATACGTTCATTTTGAGAATTCTGATTTTTTAATATTGTGAAAAGTGCAGTTTGATAAGGGATTAAATTTTTGAATGAAATGTACATTTCATTTGGTTGCCTTCAATATTTTATCAGTATGCGCAGTCCATTATATATATGGTCGAAGCCATATACAAGCTCCCTGATTTTAACTAAATAATACTAGCCCACTTTTTTTATTTTGAATACTTTTCAGAATGTCAAGCTTAAAAGCCTAAAAATGATTATTAATCAAATATATTTTTGTTTTTTGTTTTTATTTTTGTTTTTTTTTTTTTAAATTAACAAATATTTTTAATTCGTTAATGATTCTAATTCTACTTAAGATTTTAATTACTGTTAAATTTTTCAATATTATTCAATTCTTGCGTTGAAGTTGAAAGCGAGTTCAGTGCAATGACCGAAGCACCTATCTGACAGATATGATTATTGCTAAAGTGATCGCGTTCTTTTTAGATATGTCTGTGTGTAATGTGTATTGTTTTAAAGAAAACTTCGAATGGAGGATCATTACTTGAAACTTGCTTGGTCTGTAGAATTAGTCATTCTATTATGACTTACTGTTCGTGAAAATACTATTGGTTTTTTCATGATCTGCTTTGGCATCGTACTTTTAAATGAATTTGTAGCTGCTCATCAAATTACCTGTTTGCTGCAGGTAAAATAGTCGCAGCTCTCCTCAGTAATAACGTTTTTTCAAATCTGAATATTTTCCCTCAGTTCAGAAAGGAAGTATAAGTTATCCGCTAATTTTCCGACTAGGCTGAACAATTACGAGAATTGAATTTTTTTTCAATTATTTTCTGATCACTAGTGTAGTTGCTCGTCACCTGTTCGTCCACTTCAATCGTTTGAAAATTGTCATTTTCTGTCATATGTCATTAGTACTTACCATTACAAATGTTTTTGAATCAGACTTACAAAACTTATTTGTAAAATATGAGACGAATTGCCCATATCTGACGAGTGAATGAAATTATTGTGCTCACAGTGTGAAGTTATTGAGTTCAGATATTTATTGATGATAATATTTATGTTACCAAAATTATGCACCCTTAAGAGTGAATAGTTGAATTTTGTAATGTGTCCAGCTAACTTTCCCTATTTAAATCTGATTTATGTATCTCTTAATGTTTTAGTTATCAGCTTAACCATGTTTATTTTGTTTTCTAGATTTATTGTGAAATTGTGCCAATCGAACATTGAGTTACCACCAGCTAATTAATGCGAAAAAGACATGGAAAATGTTAATAGTAAAGACCAAATTTTAGGCGTATCGAAGGAAGATTTGAAGAGTGATGAATCAACGAAATCACAATCAAAAAAATCAGATCTAGCTAAAGAAAAATTGGCCGGATTACATTTTTTAAAGCAGTCCTTCAGAACGCTTTCCGTGCCTAAAAAATCTTCTAGCAAAATTATTGTGGAAAAGGGTAAGTCGTGAATTTTGGCTTAAATTTCTTATAAATTAAATTGTTCGTTGCTTTATTATTAAAATGCTTGTCGCGTAAATTGAATTTGAAAAATGAGCTCTTTGTTTTTAAGTTTTGCATTATTCGTTTGAAAAAATTTTCTAATTTATCCTTCAAAATCCCTTCATCTGAAGTGTATGATGGTGAAGTATTGTTGTTTTGGCCAAATTTAAGAAGATTTCTTAAATTAATATGATTTTGTGAACCATCTCAATCTTATAACTACCGAATTGAAGCATTAATTACGAGTAATTTCGGGTTGGGTTTTATTTTTCGACTAGGCTTTGGATGGTAACCTTGTACGACAAGCTTTTCAATTATGTAATCCAATCAGCGTAGAAGAAGGATGAATAGAATGTCATTATAAACCTATTTTAATGTCGTTAATTAGTTAGAAATTAAAGTACATAATCGTTTATTTTCGAAAAATACAAGGAGTGTAAACAGTTTGAATCAAGAAAACTAAAAATAAGACGCCCCTTATAACTTGTCATCTTCCTAATGTCATTTTTCTGAAGAATAGTGAGGGGGGGATCGGTTCGAAAACCCGATTAATATACGGTATATTTCTTCGGTGAATAATCGTTATAATCAGTATACTGATATTTATTCGAAAGTATCATTAATTTGCCCATTCATTTTGTACTCTGATTGACAAGGGCTAGTATAATTTTGGAGAGAAAAATAATTTATTACAAGAATATTCGTGGAAAAATGATAGTAAATTTTATAGAATGTTTCTTATCGACCTGTTAGAAACGAAATAATGTAGACTTGAAATTTTCGCTATCCGGAAAGTTAGGTGGATAATTCAAGGTATGAAAATTTTTTTACGGAAAACTATGTCCTCTGTGGAAATCTTATCCAAAATTTAGTTGGAACGGCCATGTTTTTTAATTTTTTTTGTTGTCATCAAATAAAACAAATATTCGGTAAAAAATACAAGACCTATAATCCTAGCTAATGTCACACGAGCGTTTACTGATGGGGATTTTTTTCGTCCGTCTAATATCTGATGTATAACGCATACTTTTTACTTTTAGACTCGAGGAGAACCTCAAACGAAACGATAGAGTCTTGAATTTTACTATTCGATTTCATCGCAATTTTAAATCAAAAGGGGGCGGGAGAAATTGGATGTTATGATATCTGAAAAAGTAAATAAAATTTAAAGGTATGTTTTTCTCATTTTGTATTTTCTTTGGATTGCCATATTCATTTTTGTTACGAGAGGAAAACTTGAGCCAAATTTTTCCTGAAAAAAAGGAACACGAATGATATTGAATTTCTTCGAAAATTACATGTAAATGCACAGTGATTTTTTGAATGATTAAATTTATGCATGAATTAGTGATTATTAACCCTCGAGCATTTTATAAATCCAATTTTCAATTCCATACAATCGCGCTGCATTCACAGAGAAAATTGTTGAAGTCGTTTCGTAGAAAACTAATTTTTACAAATTACATAACATGAAATGACCTAAACTGGTGTGAATAATTGTGCAAAATCAATTCTACTCGTCAGAATGCAATATCGATTTTTATTTTTCGTAGCGTCAACTTTACTTTCATTGTATGTAGTGCAGTATATACTGGTCGCAACTTTAAACTTTGTTTCTATAATTTTTGAAGGAACGTTGTCAACTTATCGTACTTAATTAAATCAATCATTCACGAAAGATCAATGTGTGGTTTACTCTTTAAATTATGGAGTCAGAGCATGAAATTTTTCAAAAATATTGATAATCGTTGCTCAATTTTCATAATAAATTATACTTTTTATAATCTGTAAAAAACTGATTAACAACAATTTAGAAAACATTGTTTATTACTTTCATCACTTTTTATACTCCAACAAGGTAGTAAAAGTTAGTAAATTTCTCAAGTGAAGGTGTGGAACTACTTGTTAGTGATATAAAACAGATTTAAAAATAGAATATTTAAAAAAAACCAAATAAGAAATTAAATTAACCTATAAATAAAATAAAAAATTTTCACATTTTCCTATTAGAGCTGTTCAAAAATAAAAATTTATCTGGATGATACGCAAGGAAACTTGCTGGAATTTTCTACCTTAGAATTATTTAAACACAAAAATTTATAGTTATTAAAGATAGGAAAATAGTTTTTTCCTGTTTTTAAAATCAAAACTGTGGATTTGAAAGTAGAGGCGAAAGATACGCACTCTGGTGGTGAATGTAGTAATCGGACTAAAACAGTACAATGGATGAAAATGAGTATAATATGTATTAATCTTGTAATGTGAAAATTTTTTAAAAAAATGAGTTTTTAAAATTGGGTAGTATGTAAAGATTATCCTCTGACGATTAGTGATCATTCATATTAAAGTTTTTCTGATTCTCAGAAAATCAATTCAAACTCTTCTCTTTTCTTATGGAAAAATAAATGGTCTTGTTTTCATCCTGTGATAATATGAGGCAAATTTATTGCTCCTTGTGGAGCCTCCACTTGCCAATGTCTTGATAATTTTTTTTATGATAATAAGACTTCACTAAGTTTTGAAAAACTGTAATGGGAATTGATTTAAGTTGAATAAATTTAGATTAAAAAACTAGTTTAAAAAAAATACAATTTTATAATTTGAGAAAAAAAAAACAAATTCCCATCCATGATAGAATTAGGACATACGGTATTTTGAATGAAAGTACAAGTTTCTATCATGACCCCAAGGTCATGGATTTAGCAAGCGATGAAACTTATGTTGAAAAAGCAAGCAATTGATAAGATGTGATAACAAATAATAATTTTTTGCTATTCCAAAAAACACTGCAAACACAGCACCGTTTACATTTGTGTGATAAATCTGTAATTTCTTAGTACACTTATACTTATTTTAAAATAACAAGACAGAAATACTGGAAAAAGAGAAAAACAACTGATAAAAACGGATATGTGTGTATGTGTGCGTGTGTTACAACATGTGAAAGCAGAGATGAAGTTGGTCATACAGTGTACTTCAACAAATAGGGTACAGGACATGATTTTTAGTAAACATATTTTCAAATTCTTTAAAAAAAATTAAAAATATCAGTGAAAACCACATTAAAATTGGTTGGATAGAATGGGACAAAATGAATGGTAAAGTTGAGTTGTCAAAAAACGTGATATTTTTTGAGCAGTGGGTGTGATGTCATAGAATTGACACATCAGCAAACTTTTCACCTCTTTCACAGGTTTCTCATTCATTCATTTCTCACTCTCCTGTGTTTGAACATTGGTTTAGTTAAGCTCATCTATTTAGAAAGTTCATGATGACTGTGAGGGAGGGAGTGAAAGGATGTGCACTTGCACCCCCCACCCTCTTATTTATAAACAAATTCAAAACATTGAAAAACAATAAAAACTAAGAAAATCAAAAATCAATTATTCCTTATTAGTTTTTATATTAGAGCACAGCCTTGGAAACAATTTTTGGTGGTGCCTGGGAAGTTATTTATTTTGAGGGCTGATTTCATATTTGCAACCCATTTTTAGATTTAACCTTTCATTTAGCCCTCTGTAGCCCAAGAAATGGAATTAAGATAATATTCTTGGATGTTATTTAGTGATACATCGATAATATTGTTTTTTGAGGCTCTGAGTTTACATTTATAATCCATTTTTAGATTGAACCTATCTTGGCCCTTGGTGACTCCAAACAAGGGATTAAGATAATATTGATATTATTGAGTGATATATCATTAATATGGTTTTTTGAGGCGCTGGGTTTAGATTTGCAATCCATTTTTTGATCAAACCCCTCATTTAACCCCCACCTGACCCCAAACAAGCGGTTGGGATAATATTCTTAGATATTATTGAGTGATATATTATTAATAATATTTTTTGAGGTGCTGAGTTTAGATTTGAAATCTATTTTTAAATCAATCTTCTCATTGACCCCCTGTGACCCTAAACAGGAGGTTCAAATAAAATTCTTCGATATTATTGAGTGATACACCATAAATAATGTTTTTTGAGGCACTGAGATTATATTTACAATCCATTTTTAGATTGACCCATTTTTTTTCTTCCTGTGGTCCCAAAAAAGGGATTGCAATTATATCTTCACTTATTATTGAGTGATTTATTAGGTATTGGATGCCCATGTTTTTTGAGACCAACAAAAAACAACAAAATTCAGTAAAACCACTTGCTCAGCTTACTTGTAAGAAAAATAAGATTTTTGTATTTGTACTCAGAAACTTGTAAAACATTATAAACAATATATCACACAATAAAATGTGAAAAGATAAAATTAGCTAGTTATATCTGAACCACTTTGGATCACATTATAAGGAGTTGAATGAAGAAATACATGTCAAAATAAAACTTCAAGTCTAAAAAAATTACAACAATGTATCATACAGTATAATAGGGAAATTCAAAATTATCCCCTTTCAGAGCCCTGTGGGATCACATAATGGGTAAAATTAAGAAATTACGTCAAATTCAAAATTAGCAGCTAAAAAACTATTACCAATGATGTATTACACTACAAAATATGAAAAGTCAAAATTTCCCCTCATTTCGAGCCTTGGGGGTCAAAAATGAGTCAAATGAATAAAGTAATGTCAAATTTGAACTTGATGTCTCAAGAAACATTACAAATGATGTATTACATAATAATATGTAAAAAAACAAAATTAGGCCCTTTTATGAGTCCCTTAGGGTCAAAAAATTGATCAAATTAAAAAATTATTGACAAAATTGAACTCAGCACCTCAAGAAACATTACAAATGATGTATTACATAATAATATGAAAAAAAACAAAATTGGGCCCTTTTATGAGTCCCTTTGGGTCAAAATATTGATCAAATTAAAAAACTTAAGGTCCAATTTGAACTCAGTACCTCAAAAAATATTTTTTTTAAGGCATAAACAAACAATATTATTCCACCTTTGTGTTGAGTTGGATAATTTCAGTGTATATATATTGAAAGTTCCAAGAAAATGAATTTTTGGCCCATATCTGCTGCCCCTTTCTTATTTTTGGGATTTCAAAAAAAAAAAAAAATTAGATGTGATACTCAAGCACCCTCAGACCAATTTACAACCTTCTACCTCAGTGGGAAGTACAAAAAATAAATATAGATAGAAACCCAAACTTATTGAATCTTATTTACTTAGGTGATAATTTAGACTTTGAGCTTTCTGTGCCAAAAGTTTTCTTGGGTCCTGAAATTTCAAAGTCATTTTTTAAAGTCAATTTTGTTCAGTAAATTTTCACCAAAAACCTACTTAAAAATGAAGTATTAATGAGATGTATTGACTCCAGCAACCTCAGATAATGCAAAATAAAAAACGTCAATTCTATGACGTCACAACAACAGAGTGCGCATCAAGGTACCATTTTGGTGCAGCACAACTTTGACATCTTATATCTGCCTTTCTATTTAATATTTTTCAAAAAAAATTTCAGAACCTTCATTCACAGGCCTTAGACTATCTCTCCCATTAATTTCAAGTAATTCTGAGAGTCATGTCCAGTACCCTATTGAGTGAGTAAAATAAAAGAGTATAAAAATAGGAATTTAGTCGAATATGCTGGATCCCTCATTGGTTTCATGTTCATAGATTTTACTGTTCACTCTTGTGAATAATTTTTTTTTTACTTAAATATTCAGAAGTAGAAATGTTTTTGGAACTAATTGTGGTGATTATCTATAAAAACTTCATAATTTACTGTGTCCTGGTGATAGGATTTTGAGTGAAATGAGGGAGAACCATCCACAGTCAATATTTTTGGATTTAGAAAATTTAGTTCTAAAAATTAGTGTATTTCTTACGAATTCTGAAGTAAAACTTTTCTTGAAAGCCAATGCAGTGTTATGGTGTGAGATATTTCTCTCATTCAGATAACAAGTTATAGGAAATCAACTATTACTAGAGTCTTCTATCCATTTCATATTTTCAAATTGCACTCCTCACCCTTGTGATTTATTCTTTTTTTTTCTTATTTGGTAATTAGAATTTTGATATTATTGTGGATACACAGGTAACCTAAAGCAATAAGTCATATTAAACTTCCTATTAATGTTATAAACTTTTTTGTTACATTCTTCAATTCTCACTTTTTTTGAAAGTCTATCAACAATATCACTTCAGAATTTCTACGTGTGCAGCAACATGTAGTCTTTCAACTCAAATCAGTTCTTGCTAGGATTTTTCAAAATTTGATTAATTCTCATTGTCTTGGTTTTTTTCATCTGTAATTTTTTCATCTCAAAATGTTTTAGATTTTATATCTGGAAAAAAATCATCGAGGCATCCATAGTTTTGATTTTGAAAACAGGAAAAAAAACTATTTTCCTCTGTTTTATAAATATAAATTTTGTGTTTAAATATCTCTGAGATAGAAAATTTTAGTAGGTTTTCTTGTGTATTATCCAGATAAATTTTTAGATATTTTTGAATAGCTCTAATAAGAAAATGAGAAAATATTAAAAAATTTGTATATTACAGGTTAGTTTAATTTTCTGTTTGGTCTTTTGAGAATTTTCTATTTTTATATTTGTTTTGTGTGAGTGTTCATTTAAGAAGTATTGTTATTTTTATTAATGGGAGTATGAAAAGTGATGAAAGGTTTAAAAAAAAATGAAATGAAAAATCAACATTTTGAACATGTCAGACGTCGACGTGCCGTCTTTAAAATTGTGGTCTATATGACTTAATGGAAGCAATATTTTTTTCGATCATTCGAAATGTTTTGCCTAAGGTTTAGAATGTAGCATTCTTTACAAAATTTACTTCAAGTGAAATTTATGTCGAATAAATTAATGTTCTTCTCTGAATTAAGAGATTTGCAAAGGATGTGAGGTTAATATTTTTTCATTATTTTCAATGGAAAAATGAAGATCCTTAGGAATGATAGAGGCACTTAGGTACTGGGTAGTTTGTTTGGTGAAGTGGTTTGGTGCTCGATCTTCTTTAATGAAATGTTTTCAGTCCAAAAGCCGCGCTACTGCCAAAAATTAAGTTTCCCTTCTAAAATGGCGTTTTGTTTCTGCTTGATTTGAACGATCGATGATACTGTTACATACAAATCGAAAATTCATACGAGGAGATCATTGGTCACTGAAAGTTCGAGACTATTCTCTCTTACCAACAAACGATAATTCATTCAGACGCAATGAAAAATACGGTAAATTGTGTCTTCTAAAACGACTCCATTGAACTTCGTTGAAATGGCATCTGTTGGGATCAAGTTGGTTGCAGTAGATTGAAAATAGTTATTTGTTGACTTATTGCGTTGATAGCTCATGATTTTGTAGAGACCAAATAAAAAAGGGTCGGTGTTCATGCCCTTAGTATAAACAGATAACGTGAATGTATGTACTTACGTCCGCCATGGGGATGTTATCTTGTCGCTGGGATGGGGAAAGAAATGAAAGAAAAAAGTGATTAGGTATTATGCTGAATTTAATGTTGCACTCGAAAGCAAATCTAAAAACGGTTTCAAGTCAAAATAGACAATAGACAATAGATGAACGCAACGCCTCAAAAACATATACCTTTGATGTATCACTCCATAATATTTGAAAACATTTATTACAGATCCATTTTTGGGGTCACAGGGAGCTTCTACTGCAACGTACGAGACTGAATTTGAAGTAAAAAAAAATTATTTCAGACTTTTTTCACTTTTGTATGTTTAGTATTTATTTATTTTCATATAAATAACGATGACTTTTTTTGTTGCTTTACAATGAAAAATTCGGTTTGTTAGCTAACTGTTATTATGCGGAAAAAGGAAAAAGGAAAAAGGAAAATGGAAAACTCCTCGTACTCTTTCGTTTGTCAAAACAGTCTCGAAATTTTCTAATCCAAAATTGTGGTGAGCCCTTTGTTTCTTAAAATGCAGATTTTTTTATTTTATGGTTGTTGAGTTTTTTGGTTGCCTTTTAAAAGGCCTGTATATTGTACCTACCAATCTCCAATGCCAGTATTCAATGGATAGTTTTGAAAACAAAAAAAAAATACAACGAACTGTATCAAGCTTCATAGGTCTGTAGCATAATATTTATATTTAAATTGCAACGTGTTGTTTACCCTTTTGTTTATTGAGTTTTTCTTTTCATTGTAAACATTACTTGCATTGATTCGTTGCTTACTTCATCGATGTAATTGCAATGCTCGCTACTCTTCCGCATTTCAGTCGAATTCGCCTTTCTCAAGTGGTGTGAAATATTTTGAACAGCCAAATGAAAAAGCTATTTGTATCGCGATATCAGTGCACTATCTCCGTGTGTAGTCAAAAAAAAAAAAGAAAAAAGAAAGCCGATTTTTCGATTTTTTTCTCCTCTAATTTTGTGAACTTAATTTACGCTAAATTCCATCAATATTACCGTGTACCTATTCGCGAAAAATTCGAAACTGTTCGATCGTTAAAAAAAATTTCAACTCCTTGTTGACGTGAAACTGGAAAATTTTCTATAAGTTAAATAATAATGAAGCGTGCGTTTCGGATAAAACGTTCAATGAGTTCTTTAAAAAAAAAAAAAAATTATAAAACAAATGTATAGATACATTGTATGTAATATATATTATTGTACCTATACATGCCGAAGTTTGCCGGAGAAATACAAATTTATCGATTGGCCAGTTTGAGCATGTGTACTAGCTACCCTCGTCACAGATATTATGTTTGTTAACCTCGTTTTCCTCTCACCCTCTCGACTGGAGAGGCGTAAAGAATGAAAAGGAGAAAAAGAATGGCGAGAGAACGTGGAAAACAGCAGAAGAAAAACTATCAGATCAATGTTGCTTCTCACTGGCTAAAATTTATCTGTAAAAGTTTTTCATTTTCATGTGCATTTGTGTGCCTGCCTACGCATATTGTACTGTACGTAATGTATACGGTATCCTGTATGGTATGTACATGACGTACCTATACGTGTCTATGTGTTTAATTTAACCCTCTTTGTGTAATATGTTTTTTTACACTATCATTTAAATTGAAGAAGAAATTGTTTCGAGTGTTGTTTTCTTTTTTCGTTTTCTGGTCTTTCGATAAATTTTCTTCCTCATGGTCTATGTGTTTCTGTTTCGTGTTCGTGTTTGTACGTGGCTTTACGCAGATTGATGTGTGGATTTTTTCAGCTATTGCTGTAAAATAATTGTCTTTTTTTGACCCCCTTCCGAGTTTCGACGTCATTTCCGATATTTCCGACCTTAGACGTCGGAAAGTCGACGAGCATACTACGCTAACTTTTCGACCATTGCTGTTCCTCGTTGCCTGAAAATTGTGCTGCTGGTATTCAAAACGAAATCCTTCATGCAAACATTACGTAAAAAAACGAGTCCCTGTAAATGTAAGTTTTTAATGATCGTTTTGATTACATTTTTCGATTTGACTCGAAGCTTTATGGCCACCTATATCAAAATTCATGAGCACGGTTCCCTACTGTAGTTTAGATCTTTATTACGTGTACCTTTGGGTAGAATTCACCCCAGTGGGTGCCTACTCATCATATTTCGCTGATTGTGGTCTGTAGTTTTGTGAAAATTTCCGAATTAATGGTCTAACGCTGTGGCCTCAAAATTTTTGTACCTACGGGTCAAATCATATTTTTGAAGGAGATCGATGGGTTACGAAATAATAAAGGTACAAAAAATTTATCAGCACTAGTGACTTATGCGGGATTCACCTCTGAAGGGGGAAGTTATTAATCGAGAAAATAGTTTTGCGAGTAGAGTTAGCGAAAAAATTTTTTATAGGTATTTTGTGTTCAAAAACATGTATTTTTTTTGAATCTTGTAAGAGCGGTTTGACACCCTAAACCTCCCCACTGTGGATACGACCCCGATCACGCCATTATAAAAGATGAAGTTAAATCACCAGCTTTTGATTTGAAATTTAAATATCAAAACTCAAATGGTAAAAACAATTTATCACTATACTATGTCCAATATAAGATAATCCCTGGCTTCATTGCTGTGTCATCAATTAATCCACTGAACATTATTTTATGCTGCAAAATGTCTAATATTATTTGTAAACGTCAACTGCCCATCATTTTAAAGCAATCCTATTGGCTGGTTGGCGTTTTCTTTGATGTTTGTCAGGGATCATCATATATTGGATGGAGTATAGGTACTGTGAGTATCGACAGATATCCATTCATAGATAAATAAGTAATATACTTCGTATATAGATGAGTAACTTGTACCTTTTTTTACATTCTCCGTTTTATCCGGTTTTATGTTACTAATCATTACTAGAAAGATTGTAGTGCTAGTTTCGATTTAATATTTTGTATTAATTAAAAAAATTTGTTTTCTCTCCTAAATTTGAACTGCTTCATCACGGTTCTGAGGCGTGAACTTCACCGCTCGGCCACCAAAATTTACGAAGTATTGCGGTCTGATAGGGATTCATATTTTTGCGATAAATGTTCTATGTGTTAGGAAGTTTTTTTACCAATCACGATGACATGAAGTGCTTAAAAATTTGCTGGGATGGTTAGCACAGCTGGATACAGCATACATCAAAAAGTGCTAAGTGAACACCCCATGTACCCATCAGAAGGTAGCCAAGACAAAAATTGACTGCATCGGTTAGGTTGCGTATTCTTTAAACTTACAAAAAGTGAGTGGGTGCCAATCCTCTTATCAAGAGAATCAAATAGTGGCAGTTTGTGTTATTGTAGGTGCAGGTATATACATGCGTACTCGCGTGCCATGTTAGTGAGTGGTGAGAAACAAATGTCTTCAAATGCCGCATTGTCAACCACGACTTCGTAATATGCATCGGCTAAATGGAGAATGAATCTATATTTGGTATTCTGTGTACTTCATCTGTAATCTTTTAGCCGACGCTTATGGCACAAGGCTGATTAAACAGAGTACGAATACACATAGCTCCACGCGTTTATTTAAAGTCTAGAATATTAGTGGCCACAGGTAATAGACTGGGGCGAACATCTGTCCACGGAGGCTGAGCCTCAAATTTCTATGGGAGTGAATCCCCACAGATACCTATCATAAAAAATGAAATTTCAATATTTCCTCGGTTGTAAATTCTTTCGTGGGCCACTAAAAATCATCTTGTGTGCCACAGGTTGAAGATCACTGGTCTAGTATCTAAATTGGTGATGCTTATCTGTCTTAGAGCTGTTAATCATGTTACTGGTTTAGGAGAAGACCTTGTTTTGTCTAATTTGAATGTCTCAAGTGCAAATTATGTGATATTTTCTTGATAAGGCTGGCATAGGAATAGAAGTTACGACAATTGCAAAGGGATTCTTTTGGCAACGTTGATATCTGGCGTAATACTGCACTAAATACTTATTCTTCGTAAGATTGTCAGAAGGCTTGTGTTGTAGTATTCAGGTGGTTGGTATTGTATTTGAAGAACATAATTGATTAGTACGTCTGTTTTATATGACAAAAAGTACGGAATTTTTGACACTTTAAGTACAGGTTCTTCAATATGGAAAAGCGTGACATTGATTTTCTATAGAGGCTGTTCGATTTTCTGGTGTAGAAGTAGGAAAAAAATGATTTTTTTCAAACATTGTTATATTTCCCTATCCAACTCGGCAAGTAGGTTCTGACAAAAAGTTTTCTTCTACAAATATGAGCATTGTTTTCTTCACATGTTCCTCTGATTGAGAATATTGGTCTATTTGATGTATTAATTTTTTAACTTACGACACTTTACAGAACTGAAACCATATAGGGTAGAACTGAAACTAATTTTGAGGAGAACTTGTTTACAACGAAAATTTGATATTCGGCGTTTTTTTACCTTATCGAACTTTGCTATTTTTTCATTAAAATATGATAACTTATTTTGTGTACCTGAGGGGTGAAGTGTTATACTCTGCTCTAGAATACTATTGAATAAAAATGCATTAGAAATCGTTTATAGAGAATCTGTTAAATTTGTCAGTCGCTTATGGTAGATAAACCTATTTCTTGGAATCTATAATAATAACTGCGTAAGGAATCATTTACAGTAGACACTAGCCAGCGATTACTGTGGACTTACTGGCTATTGTTGACACAATGTGAAATCAGTAAAGTAGGGAGCTATTGTTTAGTGTTGACAATATTCATGCGTTTTTTTGTGTAGTATGTACACAAAAACTTATCATCTGTTATTTTTCATTATTTTTTACGTATATATGTATTTTGGTTTGATGTGTAAGTTAATTTATATCTGGAGACTATGCCTTTCTTTTTTAAATGATAATGATATTTTGTGCCTGCATGAAATAAATTTTACATACGAATGAAGTGAAAATAAGGTTGACATAATTTAGAGTAGACAGTCTATTACTTTAAGCGATGTAAAACGTGTGGTGCTTTGAAGTCTACTCTAAAAAGATTTTCTGTTGTATCTGTCAAAAATTTCTTATTTTACCCTTTTTTATTTTTGATAATTTTATCATTTTTTTCTAAATTAATTTTATATTTTGTGGAATACCTTACGTCGTGGAAAGTGAAACCAACAAAGAAGGTGTTCAACAGAACAGTTTGCGTGTTTATGCCAATATACCAGAAAGGTATGAGGGAGCCAAGACCTCGGCAAACACTGGCGATTTAGTCTATGATTTTTTCGTCTTATATAGCCGGCTCCCTACACGCACACATACACACTTATGTAATATTTACATAAGTACTGTGCAGATAATTTATTCGTACTTTATGGTTGCTATGGCAACAGTAAAGTACGGAGAATGCATCTTCGTATCGGTCCGTGACATCGCCGAGATAATTATCTATCGATTCGTCACGGTCCGAGATTTGTAACTTGTCTATCTGCAAAAATAGACAAGTACAAACGAACATACATTTGTATTTGTGGTTTAACGTGCAAGGCACGAATAATTGTCACCGAAGGTGATGACTGTCGTCGATAGGCCGAGCCTATTTCCTCATACGAGTAATGGTCTAATCCCCACATATTTAAAAAAAAAATGAAATTTCCATGATATTTTTTGAAATGGACTTGAAAAGGTGATAGGCATTAATTTGAAAGGAGACTATTATAAACCAAGCTTGGAGCTGGAAATTAAATTTGGAGGCATATTTTTATAGGCCACTGAGAAAATTATCCGTTGTTAGCAAAAAGTTTTTGGTGATATGTAAAATAAAAATAAAATGCCATTGTGGCGACTTCCTACTAGTGGTGACAAATGTGCTTTTGCACTCTTTAGTAGGTTATGTGGCCTGTCACTACATTATGTAGGGCAAACACACTTTTGGTTCACCCGGGTTGGTAGCTCACCATTGCCAATCTAATTTTAACACTGAGTGCCGCTAACACACACATACAAGGTTTATATGTAGATGTGGCATGTGCCTACCTCAGTGTCCTACAATTGGTTACCCCGATGTGCAAACTATTTTCAGTGTTCACTTATTGGTGGATAGAGGATCAAGTAGGTTGCAGTTTTCTTAACTCCCTCTCATTCATTGGCCAACAGCTAATCAAGAAGGTTGTAGCTCTGCTCTCTCTTGGTAGAACCTTCTGTTTCAAGATGCCCATTGAGAACCAACTCGATCTGGCAGAACTTGAACCAAGTACTCAAGTTCTCCTTCCCCTGGTGGCATTGCCTCTCCAGAAATGTATCAATGGCAAACAAACCAGCAGACCTCCAACAGTCTCATCTCCCCTCTCTTCTCATTTGCCACACCCTTGAAAACTTGGGTGAGTAGGAGATCATCTCCACACCTCCCCTAGCTCCTGCAATGATCACATCATCATCAGCAGTTGCCTATTTCCCCACCATCCCAGCATCATCTACACCTTTTGGAGGGGGATGCAAAGGCAGCTGCTCCAGCAAGATGAAGGTATTGATCATATCTTGCTCGACTTATCACCTGTTTATCAGCGGCGATTGATGTCCACCATGATGTTCACCCAATATCTAGACAGTGGCCCAAACCCCTCTGTGCATGTTGACTGCTCTATCCCAGTTCAACACGAGCAATGTGTGGCTGTGGCTGCAACAGACCAAGAACCTGGCATGAGCTCATGGTAATGTCAGCAAGCCTCAGATGTTCTTAGCCATCTTGGGTTTGCTCCCACCATTGGTTGCTAACATAGTCTCCAATTTACTGTATAGCACTGATCAAACTCAGCAGATGTAGAGTAATCTCTGCCAGTTGATTCTTGAGGAATTTTTACCTTTGAACAACACATAGGTATGGCAACTCCTGGAACAGACAGTCCATGTGCCTGGAGAGAAACCAAGTGCCTACCAGCATAGACTGGTTCAACTCAGTGATGGTCACAGTAACAATACTGTCATCCTAGGTTTGCTTTATCGCAGATTGCCTTCAGTCATTTGATAGCCCTTGTTGATGCAACATCTGGTAAGCTCGCAATTGGCTGCCATTGCTGCTGACAAAATGATCGCCTTAGAGCAGCCATTTACATCAAATTACACTAACAGTGCGATCTTAGTGCCAACTACCATTGCAGCTCTTCAAGCTCTATTAAGTAGTGCTTCTTCCATCTCTGGTACTCCTTACGCAAGTTGAGATCCACTGTGTTCAAGGTAACCCTGCTTTTGTACCAAGCCTCAGTAGTCCCTTTGTCCAGCTGAGTCTTGGTGAAATAGTCTTCAATGACTTACTCAGACCCTGTTGCCCCTCATTGGCACTGTCTACCTACCTTCTCATACTTCACATGAAAATTCTTAGAAAAGTGGTTATAAGGAAATGACAGAAGGCATTGGGCTGAAATGTTCGTCCCATGTAAAAATTGATGAACATCTTTTTTTATTGAAAATTTGATGGAGATTAATTTTGCACCCAACAATATTTCTTACATAGATGCCACATTTACGGAGATAAACGTCAGAAACTGATTTTGTGGAAGGTTCCACCTCCCTCCAGGGCTGCCCTCACCACCTAATGGTGAGGACCTTTGGTATGTTGTTTAGGATAGTATTCGTTACATTTAAAAAAAACAGTCCTGCTTGATAAGAATTATTCCCATACCAAATGTCTATAATGCCTAGAATGTTGACGATTTCAGAACCTACTTTCGTTGAATTAGGCGGTTTGACAGTTTGAAGTAAAACTTCTGTATGGGGTCGGGAAGAAATAGTAAAAATATCTCGTAATGGTCACTTTAATTTATTCGTATTTATTTAGAGGTATACAGGATGTTTCGATCATCGACGAGAAGTATATGAAATGAAAAATCCTCATAAGTGAGAATAATACTCAGAAAAATTGGAACAATTTGTATTGCTTACAGAATGTTCCGGACTGTTCGTATGTAAAATAAACTCAATCCTCATCAAACAAACATAATTTTTCCAACATCTGTTTATAAGCTTCATTTTTATACGCACCTTGACGATGTATAAAGTAGACAATTTTAGAAACGTTTAAGACTGATTATATTTTTATAAGATTTTATTTCTTTACTTTATACATAGGTCTTTACTTTATACATCGCCTTTGTTGCATGTGTCACTTTATACGCTGGTCTTACTACGGCACATAACCTACATCATCATTTTCCGTTATTTTTTTATTTTTTTAATAATATAATTTTTTTCATTTTGTAAAAGTTTCTCCTCAGTGAGGATTTGTACCTCTGACTTATACATTTAAAGGCCAGTACGTTGTAGCCTTTACTCCACAAAGTTTGGTTGGAAAATGTGAGATGGTTTGCGCTTATATATGTTTCCCAAGTGCAAAAATATTACTTTTTCTCAATTTTTTTGGTTCTTTTTTCGGGGGGGGGGGGGTTGTTGCAAAAAATAGTGTGTGACACACGTTATGTAGTAGGTGATTGATACTCGTGTGATTTTTGCATCACTCGCCTTCGGCTCGTGCTGCAAAAATCACACACCGACCAAAATCACCTATTTTATACACTTGTATCACAAATAAATATTATTGCGCTTTAACGTAACAACATAACGCATCAACAATGCTATAATATTCAGTAGTCTCTACGTATGAGTAGCTAGCTGTTGCTAATCTCAACTTATTCATCCAATGGTAATTGGGTATGGAATTTTTCTATCATCGATCAGTAGATAAGTAAAAGGTAAGAGCCTGTCTAGTTTTGGTGTACATTGGCACTTTTCGCAATTCATTGCCAAATATTATTTTCATAACAGATGTGTTCAAGTAACAAATTATGAAGATTGTCGTGCAGAAACGTGACAGTTACGAAGTATTTGTCACTTCCCCGTGTGCCGTTGTTGTGGAATTAACCGGCAAGAATGTAAACATTCTATGTTTCGGCATATTTGGGGAGTGCATGCTGTTATCCCAAATAAGAGGATGCGCAATTAATTAATTTATTATTTTGAGGAGGCGGGAATGATATGAATTTTAAGAAAACTCAAATTGCGCGAAGAAAATAGTCCTTTTTTATAAGCTTTTCTTGGTTTCAATTTCTGTGTTTTTGGAAATTGCTTTCCTAATAAAGAGATATTCAACCAACCAATTTTTATTGGAACGAAATCAAACTATTAGTTTGGTGCTCCCATATAGATGACTTCTAATCCGTATGCAACCAGGCTTCAAGTAAATGATTAGCGTGGGAACTATTTGGGATTTGAATCCAAGCCATTAAATTTTGTTGGATGCAAATGAGTAGATGTTTCGATGTAGCCTCAATATCGCCATTGGTTCTCTTGTGGTGGCTGATCATTATTTTGTTGTCTCCACCGACGTTTCTCCTGATATCACTTTGGTTGTAGGTGGTGTAGGATACCGGCCTGAAATAAAATGGGTTGCACTATTTTTTTGCTTGATTCAAAAACAGCAACAGCTGTACTAGCGGCGTTCGCGTGTAGATATTTATTTACATCTGTGGGCCCCACCGTGTTCCCTTTAGTACTGCTCTGTCGAAGGCAGCAAAATCAGTTGTTTCTAGTAGGGCATCGTGGTTGTTTAGGTGCGCGGTATTTGCGAGGAGGAAGCTTTTTGCTGGGACTCTTGGGTCTTTGCTGTAGGCATGAAGTCGAATGTGGTGGGCGGGGGAGAGAGTAGTTAGTGGGAACCAGATGTTTCTTGATTACGGTGAGCGATGGTGTTTTTACTTTCAGTGAAAGTGTGTGTAATAATCATCAAAGGGTCACCAGTGTGAAAAATGTAAGAGTGCCTACTGGGAATAGAACCAGTTTCGCTACTTTATCACCTTCTTTAAAGGCAACAGACACTGTGTGGCTGAGGTGTCAGTGGCAGTTCTACTGTTCCATGACTGCTTGGAATCTTTTGGAATTGGACCGAAGAGAGGGATGAACTGAGTGAAGATGTCATTTGTGTCCAGAGAAACGGCCTCTTGTTATTGATATTACTTGTTTGTATTTTCATCATTAATGTGCTTATGAATTACCTGTGTATATATATATATATATATATATATATATATATGTCACATTGAAAGCAGTAAATGCTGCGTGGCGTTGTCTCTATTGATAATTCTTTCGTATTCGAAGCCCATTTATTCGTGGTCCAGGCAATGAAGTTTTGGTCTTGGCAATGAAGTTTTTTATTGTTTGTTTGTAATTAATTGAAGCTAACAGGAAGGGAAACTTTTTTTATT
Source organism: Ericerus pela (assembly GCA_011428145.1). NCBI lineage: Eukaryota > Metazoa > Arthropoda > Insecta > Hemiptera > Coccidae > Ericerus > Ericerus pela. Next base: position 798,188 of record WOFM01000317.1, on the reverse strand, counting down.
TATTTTTTCATTTAGTTCCGGCTGCATACCTAGTCATTTCACCCCGCAACGTTGAAAATTTAATTGATGTTCATATGGGGTGGAGAGGAAAGATGAAGATCCGATGGTCAGTGGTTTTCCAATATTAATTTCCCAATCATCTGTGTAAGCTAGAATTAAATAAACTGAATTCATCACCACTGTAGGTCAAGAATATGATAGTGGGTTGTCTCAAATCTATGATTTTTCTGTAATGTTGTCGAATCCTCAACCATTATGCCACGCTGGCATTTACGACCTTTCCATATCGTGTTATTGTCGCATTTACTGTCTCTTGTAACTAACATGCACGAATGTTTTGTGCTGTGTTTGCAGATAAAAATGAACCAACCCGATTTCTCGGAGAAGGGGTGACTTTCAAAGCAAAGCTGATTGGCATACTTGAAGTCGAAGAAGCCAGAGGAGACCGAATGTGTCAAGAGGCGTTATACGAATTGAAAATGGCTGTGAGAGCGGCTGGTGAACACAAGCAAAGAATAAATATTGTTATCGCAGTGGATGGCATCCGATTGAGAGATGAAAAAACTGGAGTACGTTAATTTGCTGATTACTATTCAAATAGAAAAACTTAGTTTGCGCTGATCATTTCATTTAGTTATCCGATGTAAATTAGTCGTAATTTTTCAATAACTAAAATTCTGCATTTAGATATTTGAAATTTTTGAGTGGAGAATGTAAGACTCCATTGACCAGATAAAATTCAGCTATAGTGTAGCTGCTACTACCGATGTTACTGATGCCTGTTGAATCAGTCATTTGGGTTCAGAAAATACTCTCCCTCTTTAGTGATGAGCTTGTTGGAAATTTTGAGAGAACATGCTTAAAAAAAAAACAAAATAAGAGAAAATAAATAAATGAGCCAAAAATTTGCTAAAACATAAACTTTTGTACATTCTAAAACAATAAAATGTAGATATCAGCCTATGGTTTAAAATTATCAAAAACAATTTGTAGGTAGATGCTACCTACACGAGGTTCATGGAACCAAGTAAAGAGGTTTGCGTGTAGGGCAACCAAATCATTTCTTGGTACCGGTAGCCAGCCAGTTTAATGCCTAATTGTACACAAAGCATACTGAATGCTTAGGGCAGTTGTCCAAAGGCACTGCGGTACCATATACAGACCGCAACACGCACTGTATCAGCAAATACAAACCAATTTACATATCCATCTTTTCCATTTTCCAGTTGCTGCAGGCAAATGTAGAGATGTATTGTCTTTATGAGTGTATACAGATGACGTATTTGTTCAAAGTAAAATGCACTAATAATTTGCGTTGTGGACTTTGGTCTGCAACCCATCTGTTGACGCAGGGCCAAGCCCTGTATTGTGGAGGTGAGGGAAATGTCCCCACAAAATTTTTTGAAAAATTATCTATCAATATAAAAATGAGTCGACTAAATATGTAAATATGATGATAAGCCTAACTGGAATTTAGAAACAATCAAAAAATTTTGATAATTGAGAGCCCACCAAAATTTAATAGTTGGCTTTATCAGATCAGTTCTCAAAATTTTATGATTTTTTCTAAATTCCGGTAAGGCCTGTCAGGACTTACACAGTATTTAGTTTCCATACTATATCTCTTCATATTTTTTCATTTTTATAATGATAACTAATTCTTTAAACAAATTATTTTGATCATTTTTAAATATATAGGTAATATTTTATTGTTTTAGAACAAATTTTTTGTTAATTTATTTATATTAATAGTTCTTATGTTTGAAAAATTTTTTCTTAAGACTAGGATAATTTAAATTGAGAATTATGTCAGGTAATAGACATTTTAGGATTGTTTATAGGAAAAAGAAAACAGTTTTTGTTTTTGTGCTGAGAAATGCGAATAAAGATTTTCCTTTCCTTGATTCTTCTTTCTTCGTTTGCATTTCAAAAGTCCCCATATAGAAATCTGAATTTAAAAATTCTTCCACATGTACACTCTTAAAAAAAAAAATCAAAATTTATAAAAAAAAAAAAATTAAAAAATAACATTACATAATTGTGTGGAATGTGTATGATTGCAAATATATAAACCTGAATTAACCTTTTAAGAACACATATTCTTCTGAGGTAAAAAAATGCATTTAAAATTCATTAGAGTCTATTCACCCTACTAGGAGGCTTACCAAAAAATTAATTAAAACTTGAATAAACCTGTGTGCATGAATAGTATGCACAATCTGCCTAAATACTAAAATATCTATGTTAATTCAAAAATAGAATCAGGTAAATCCACGCCATCTATCAATATGGTAATAAAGCAAAAAGCGTATTGTACCTCACCTTTTTCTCAGCACCTAAATTAATGAAAGGTAATTCACTGCTACAGTTGGTTGATAATTAGTTGGCTTCAAGAGTGTGTCCAATGCGTTAAAATGGGTTGATGCAATTCGGAAATGTGATAGTAATTATCACAACAAGCCCGAGGCTCCCTTTGCTCCGCACATCACTTTATTTAGTTCTCCCTTCATCATTACAAGCAGTCATAGTTGATGTTTTCTCCATAATTTGAACGAACTAGAGGGAATGCCGTAGGGAATGTGTATGATCGCAAACATATAAAGCTGAATTAACTTGAGAGCAATTAGGTAAAAACCATGGCCACATGGTGAATTTTTCTAATTGATCTCATGCAGGTGTGCAAGGTTCAAACCCCTGTGGCGGCGACAATAATTATGTATTTTTTATTTTTTCAATGGATTAAAAAAAAATCGAGAAAATGAAGTCTGAAAAATTACAACATTTTTCATTCTCACAAGAGGACATATTCGCTTATCTCCCTCCGTGTTTTTCATTTGGATTATTACATGTTGTCATTATTCAGTGTTTACTATAGATACTCTGGCTAATGAAAAATAACTTTGTTTATTGCTATCACCCAGCGTTATGAATTACTCTGATCTGATGCTTTTTTTAATTCTTATTTTCTTTTAATTTTTTATGCGTATGAGTGAGTGAGACTACTTACTCAAAAAATAGTGTTCTTTTTTTTCGAAAAAATACACGAATGTACCCTGTGTAATCTATAAGCTCATCACTGTTTCTCTCTTATGAGAAAGGGCGACATGTTTTTCCTAGTTTTATCATTTCGCGATTTCTCCAACACAAATTGTGGCATCCTTTTGGATAATTTTGTATTCTTGGATTGATTCTCTCGTCAGTGAATCAGAGATCAGAAAAGCATCGTGGTTCATCGTACTCGTATGTGCAGCAAATGAGATATTTGTTTTATTCTTTAGTTTTAGTTGTGTCCAAAACTAGCTATTCCGTGGACCTTAAACTGTGGTTTTAAATATTGGTGATCATTCTCCGTATTCTTTTCATACCTTGGCACGAAGTAACTGAATAACAGTGTGTCTCCTGCTTCCCATCATGATTGCCAGTACTGTGTTTGAGGAAATGTCACAAGAAAATCGATCCAATAATTTGGCGAAAGACCTTGATTTAAAAACTAATGAACCAATACAAAAATGTGAGAGGTTTCTTCAGAATTATGAAAATGTATGATGTAAAGAATACAGCAAAGAAAGAACGACATGCTCCATTTACAAGTATTTCTTAGAGCTACGTACAATATCACTTGAATGATTAAATGTGTTACCGTAAGATTGTAAAACTGTGAAATATCGGAAAAACATAAAATTTAATCGAAAATTAATTCAAAAATTCGTATTGATTTTTTTGTTTGTGAAGCTTTTCGTATCTATTGATGAAGTATAACGACCTCACTCGAACTGCCGATTGAATAATGTTAGTTTGAAGAAAAATTATTATAGTCGAATCATGGCGTTTGAAAATTCGATTAAACTTTACAAGAAATATAATTGAGGGAGTAAATTGGGTTAATATTCTGTAAGAAAATAAATTCATCACTCATCACATATTTGACCTGTTTAACTTATTCGTGCTGTCGTAGTAATGAGAGTTGATGCGAATTTTTATTTTGAAAAAATGATTAATTATTCATTGAAACTCGACAAAATAGTGTTGCATTAAAGTTGTTGGTTCTCTGCAAGTTTTTTTCGAAGTTAGAACTTTATTTAGAACTACGAAAGTTTAAAAAACCGATCGAGTTTTTGATAAATGGAATAGCCTTTTGAAAAAATTTGGTTCTGCCATTTTGTTAGTAGAGGTGCGTATTATCAAAAAGTGGTGTAAGCTCCAAATTTTTTTCCATGTCACACACACATAGATATAAATAATATAAGAACAACACTCATCGCATTTTGCAATATCCGTATTACATCCTGATTCATGAAAATACAACTATTGCATTCAGTGCAGTGACGGGACCTGGGGGTGGGACCTGTGGAAAAGCGCCGATCCTGAGTTGTAGATCACGAATATATTGGTCACTCAAATTCTGTACACAATATATACGTATGATGATATATATATGTATATATATATTTCCACTTTTTGCCCATTTTGGAACTTTTTGGAAGTCTGTGAACCCTTCGCTGTTCGACCTATGACAATGAAACTTATGGTAGTGTTAGAAGCATTCCTGGGCTACACATTCGTGTTAAAATTTTTGAAATTAATTAGTTAGTTATTGAAGAAGAAGTTCTCAAAGTGTTGCAAACCCAGCATGTTGTCATCACGATAACTCCCGTAAATTTGTAGATTTTGGCCTAAATTTCGAATGGCAGCCATTACTTTTTTTGAGAGTCTGTGGAGCCTTTGCTGTTTCACTTATGGAAATAAAACTTGGGGTAATGTTAGAAGCTTTCATGGGCTACGCATTCGTGTTAAAATTTTTGAAAAATTCATTCGTTAGTTTCGGAAAAGAGGTTTTCAAAATGTTGCAAATCCACCTTGTTGTCATCCCGGTAACTCCTGTAAATTTGAAGATTTTGGCTTGAAATTTGGACTGCAGTTGAAAACTATTAGGGACTGATTTGGTATTGAATTTGAGTGAAATCGGTCAATTAGTTTTGTATGGTAGCCATTACAAAATTTGACACTTTTGGAAAATTTACTTACCGCGGTTCATGCGCGGCAAATTTTTTTAAATATGTTTTCTTTAGAAAATCTACTTATTACGCTTGGTGCGGTATTAGCCCCCAGAGTTTGGGGTGGATACATTTTTCGTTTCATGATCTTAGGAAAATTGTGGTATCAATAACTCAAATTGATAGATAGATAGATAATAGATAGATTGATAGATAGATTGATAGATAAATAGATAGACAGATAAAGTTCATTTCTTGTTCTCAATGTATAGGTCATAATTTTTATCAGATAATCACGAAATTTGGTACGTACATTTATACTAAGCCAAAGACTAGACTTATTGATTTTGGAACAGATCCGGCAGACAGTTCTTCCGGTACCACCATTTTTGTTTTTATTTTGGCTATAAAATGCTCAATTTTGCACCAATAGCCACGAAATTCGGAGTAAATATTTATTTTGAATCATTGTAGTACACTTCCTATTTTGGTGCGGACCGACCGGATGGTACTTCCGGTGAAGCTTTTTTCGCCTTTTTTTTTTTCTAATTTACATGAACTTTTTAAAAAATTAACCACATGCTCATATTTTCTTTTTTTTATTTCATAACTTTATTATATTTCATTGGTTTTATTTTAAATCATATGATGTACCATACTTTATCATCTTAATTTATTTTTCATGTTTTCAAGAAAAAATGCTTTTATATTTCACCTTGTCTAATATTTTGTTAACTGCTAACAAATTTCATACAATCATATCATACCATTAACGCATATAAACTTACAGAAAATTAATGTGACCATCAAAATTCATAATTCTTTCTCTCAAAAACCTACTTTTTTCAGGGAGGCTTGCTGCGCTAGAGTTTTTATTTTTCAAATGAACATTAGTCGTTTATTAATTGAAGTACGATTAATTGGTAACAAATTAGTTTCTTTCATAAAAAAATCAACTAATATTTTCTTATTAGTTTCCTATGAAATTAAAAATGGCATATGCCCGATCTCAATTATAGTTGTCCAGTGTGCATTCTTTCATTTGTTTCCTCTAGTCAGCTTCTTGGCTATTATTTGGCTTGAAAAAAAAAAAGTATGCCAGCTGAGAATATAATTTTTTCTTAACTCATACACCAAAAATAGGTTATTATTATATCGATTTTGATTAGAAAAATACGGGATTTCCAAACCAGTTTGGAACATCGAAAATGGTTTTCATTTCTTTACGAAGTGTAGAAACGGTATAGAAATGAGTTTTTTCTCAACCGTTTGTTGTTTATTTCTTCACAGCACTGTTTACACATATGCAAGTTGCAAAATGTCACAATGAAAAAGGCCATTTCACATTGTGATGCTTACACAATCAACCAAGTTTGCTTCTTCATAATATTCAATTATATCTAAAATTCTATTCATGAATGAAGTTTAAATTTTTAATTGAATAAATAATAACCTCTTTTTGGTGGATTCTTTGAAAAAAATATCGTACTCAACTAGTTAGCCACTCGTGATAATCACTCATTTTGCTAACTAGTTGAGTAAAATACCATTTATTTACTCTCAATATTTAATGTGAGTGATCATTGCCCAGGCGAAAATATCGAAATGGTAAACAACCATTTTCCTTTTCTCTTATTTCGTAAAAATATTTTTTCTCTTAGACTCACAAAAGCTGGTGCTATTTCAGTCAAGTTTAAAAAAATGCTTTGAATTCTAGTATTTTTACGCAAAAACCACTTCTATATGATAAACATTACTGGCCTAATGATGTGCCGAAGTGTTTTTGTGCGGTGAAGTCGATTATCACGTGTGAAAAACAAAACTAAATCTTATTCGATCGCCATTTCCGATTATTTTTGTATCAAAAAGAAAAAGGGTTAAAGCTTTAGGTACGAGTGATACGATTACGTCTAAGTCTATACGAACTGGAAAATTATTCACGAGTTGTGGGTGCAAGTTTATAAACTTTTTTGCATGCAGTGTTTAGATTTGAGAGACATATACGTCGTTTTTAAAGGAAATCGAATCCAATTTGAAATCGAATTTAGAGAGTGAGAGGAAATGAGTATAGCATGTGGTTTTTTTATTTTGCGGTCGATGCCAAAACGAATTAATTTCTCGGTTCGATTGGCAGCATTGTTGCATTTGCAGTAATGAGACGATGTGCGGACTTGAATTTTATGCGGGTGCTTATTTACGAGGATGCTACTCTCTCGAGATAGGTATGGTTTTGGTTAGAGTACCTCATAAGAAAGTGAATAAATCTCACTGGTCAGTCGTATCTTTCTTCGCGACCATCATCTCGTTTTTGAATTTAGTTTTTTTTCTTTTTTTTTTTTTTTTTTTTTTTTACTGGCGTTTACCAATTACTTTGTACGACATTGGTTCTTCACTTCAGCATGTTACTCTGTTAGCATCTGCACCACTCTTACCCGTGATTTTCTGAATTTCCATTTATACCCACTCCATGCATTTAACTTTTCGAACAATATTGTCTTAAAAAATGGTCTCTCGAAATTCAGTGATGTTAGAAGCCTTTAAATTAGCACTTGCGTGCAAAAATTTTGAGAAAAAAAACTTTTAACGCAGTTGCAGCTCCGTTAGAAAACGTAGGTTTTCAAAAAGTGATTGTGTTAAATTTTGTTGCTGTTGACCAAAAATTACAGTTAAAAACCATCACCTCCTACAAAATCGAAACAAAAATGTTCGTTGCGTAAGTACCGTCTGACCAATCTGCATCATAATTGGTAGCATGTTTCAAAAGATTATAATAAATATTTATTCGAAAATTCCTTGCTATTGGTACAAAATTGAGCATTTTACAACCGAAATAAAAACAAAAATAGCGGTACAGCGGTACTGGAAGTATCGTCAAGTCGAGTTCCACCAAAATCAAGAGGGTTGGTCCTTAGTCTTCGTATACTAATGTTCGTACCAAAATTCGTGTCATAGAATGTAGGTATATTGTGTATATAAGAATTTCAATTTTTCTGAAGTTAAGAAAAACGTATTCATCCCCACCCCTAGGAGCGAATTCCGAATTGAAATTCATGAATAAATTTTCATAGAAAGCTTACTTAAAAATTCTTCTCATTCGAAGCCGAAGATGGATTTTCAAACGGCCTGAAAACCGACGTTTGTACAATGTATGCACACTAATTTGCATTTTGCATGTTCAGTGGAACTTCGTACAATCTACAGAGACCAAAAAACCGGAAAAAACCATGAGGTTCCCTTTTTGCATATGAGCCAGGGTTCATAAGAATAAAAAAAGTTTCCATTCACATTCAGTGAGAATACCAGTCTTAGAAGATTGAAGGTGATCCCCACAGTTGACAAGAACCAAAAATTTTGGTAGTTATATTACAACTCAAGTCCAAATAAAAAAAAAAATACTGGTACCGGAAGTGTCGTCCGGCCGATTCGTACCAAAATCAATAGGTCTGGTTCTTGGCTTAGTACTATAATATTCGTACCAAATTTCGTAACTACCGGACGAAAATTGCGACCTTTATCGAGATAAAAAGAAAATGGCTTATACACAATACATCTTATGCACCTCTCTTCATAAAAGCCACTTCTTTAACGCTGTTACATAACCAGTTTTACAAATATATTAAGCTATGCGTATAATCAATAATTCTGACACATTTATGTAGGTCTGGGTGAATAATTGTTGTGTAGTAGCTTTGAGTACTCCCTAGTAATTGTATGTATATGTACAGTGTATGTATGAATTTGAGTTTTTGGTGCCAAATTTTTCTAGTATTATGAAACGAAAAACGTTTCTACCCTAACCTCCAAATTATTTCATGAAATCGAAATTATTAAGTAGATTTTCATGGAAAACCTATTTAAAAAGAAAAATGTGGCATGCGTGGCCAACATAAAGCATTTCAATTAGGATAGGTGGAAGAGTTTTCCAGGGTGAAACGAATGAGACAAAAAGAACTGAGACTAAATAGAGGACAAGTGTCCAAAATGCAATTTTTTTTCTCCACACTAAACAAATCCAAATGCCATGGCCAGGCTCCCAAAGTAGGTTTAAATATTGAAGTTCCAAATTCCTGAGAAATTCTATCAAAGGCACTTAAATCCTTACGCTTTTTTATTCTCCAGTTATTGTCTAAAATATATAGTCATCTCTGTTTGTATGAATGTAAATCTCACCATGGTTGTGACTAAAGTTATATAGACTATTTTCGACAAGTCGACGTACTTTGATAAGAAAATGGTCTCAAAAGTCACTACGAAAATTTTATCTTTCTAAGTAAGCGCTAGTGTCGTTGGCGATTCCAATTCCCTTCACTTTGAACGTTTCTGAACGAGTCATTAAATCATTCACAAACAGAGGATTATCTGTAAAGCTGGTCATGTGACAGCGTCACAGAAGTGGCTTTTATATATAAGATATAGTATAATTATGTATACATTTCTACAACCAAAAAAATAACTGATAAGGACTTGAAACATTTTTTATTTTTGAACACTCCTGCATTTATGATATTCAGCGCCTCGTCCGTTAAGGAGTGAAAAAAAGGAATGCTCCGAAGGTGCGAATTTATCCTCTGCTTATGGACGATTTAATGACTCGTACTCTTCGAAGAGCTAACGTAGGGGCGCTACTAGTTTAATAATTTGTCCCCTTTAAAAATTGATGTCAATTTTATTACATTGCCTTTATGGGAGTGCGTTAACTTGTCTAAACAGTCTATATAACTTTAGTTGTGACACTAATCATTATGCTCGTCGCCAACGTACTCGTAGTAATGATTGCGGTAATTTTTCTACAGTGCACTTGCTAAACAGAACAAAAAAACAAAAATTAAGTAATCGATTGATTTCATACTGATTCAGCAGATTCTCCTAAAATATAGTACACATAAAACGCGAAAAAAATGTTTATAGTAATATTGAAGATAAGTAACCAGTCAAATATCGTTCTGTATTAGTTTCTTTTCAAAATACTCATGATTGGCGTTTTGAAAAGAATCTCCTCCCCCTAAATCAAAATTATTTTCGAAGTATTTCTGTAAAATTGCGGATCCTAGGTTATTTGTGTTTACAAACTTTCATGATTGTAAGCTCATAGCGATGCATCATGAAGTTTTTTTTGTTTGCATGCGGTACATTTGGGTTCAGCAATATTAATTTATTAGACAGATATTTGTTATTAAAAATACGTTTCCATTAGATAATTTGGTTGTAATATTAGGCCTAGTATATAGAATTTTGTACCCGTCAAAAAGTTCTAGAAAAAAGCCCGGACTGGTGTCCAAATCGAAATTTACCACTGGATTTCTTGTTTTTGTTGACCGTGTACGGAGGAGGTTACATGTTTGATATGTCTATCTTCGGAACTAACAGAATTTCGTTCGCTCAGAACAATAGTGTCTTTATTAGATTTTAATGAAAGTTGGCTCAAAATGTTGCTGACCATCCGGAGAATGTTATAGGCTATTCACAGTTGAAAATTAAAAAAATTAAAATGGTGTAATTGAAGAAAATGAGGATTTAAAAATTGAAAAAATTATTGTCATAAATTTGAGCAAATCCACTAATAAGTGCTACTCATTCAAATTAAAGCAGTCTCTTTTTTTTTTCTTTTTTTTTAAATAAAATTTATTTTTCCGCTCTGTTTGTAGGCCTAAGTTTGATTTGAAAATTATTGAATTTATTTTGTATGAGCTATATACGTTAGATATTTAAGACAGTTGATTTGAACGGAACGAAGTGCGACGAAGAAAAAAATGTATAGATAGATGGTTTACCTTCAAAATTGAGAGTTGTGCTTCAGTAAGAATTGTAGGCGAATATACAGTGACCAGGCCATTCATAAAAAAAAAATGCGGGAGGAGGATTGGTGGTCCCAACAACTAACAATGAAATATCGATATATCGGTAACTATCGATATAAATATCGATCACCATCTGTATAAATATCGAGCAAACTGGATTTTCTAGCAAAGCATTGCTGCGCTAGTTTTTTTTCATTTGTTTTTAAGTATGTTTAATTTTTTGAAAAAAATTATTAATTTGCCAAAATACTTTTTTTCGTTTCATTTTAATTCTTGAAGAAATTTTAAGTTTTTTTTTTTTTTATAAGCTTTTATTCTACTCACTACTGCGATTTTAAAATATATCAATACTGCAGTCAACTTTCGGCAATGAAACGGTATTCATTTCGCATGAAGCTTAAGCTAAAAATAAATAAATAAAAGATTATCTTTAAAAAATTATTTTTTAACGCAAACTTATTTTGAAGTTGGTTAGATTTTTGGTGAGGAAAATTTTTTAAAATGATTTTTCGTTTATAACGTTATTGATGTGAAGGACAATTGAATGAAGAGTAGTCAACTATTCCCGGAGTGATTATTATTATTTTTTTTGTACAGCCGGTTTAACCGAGTGTAATTACGACTAGCTACTCTACCTTCATATTACTCTTCAAAAATAAGACGATAATAACCAAGCTGAAATTAGTTTTTAAAGGTAAATTACTGTCCAACAACAACAAACAACAACAACGATTAATTCCATAATAACAAAACTTGACAGGAGTCAAATTGAAAAATGTAATTTTAGTTGAATTTTTTTCTAAACGTGTTAGAATAATTTCTGGACCATAAAATTCATTCGCAAACATTTTCACAAAGCTGGTGAACGGTTAAAGAAACTTCAGATATGGATACAACCGAGAAAGAAACTTGAGGTTTGGATACAATCAAGAATGAAGATTAAGAAAAAATGCTAACATAAGATAGCTCATCTTCAAAATTGAAAGAGAAAATTATAAAATCATTAAAATTACTCGAAGAACATTTGATATCCATTTTTTATTCGATGCAATTCTCTTTCAGGAACGCAAGGCAAAATTCATTTTTTTCTTCTTGTGTAACAAAAAAAAAAAAAGCAAAGCATCTAATCCTGAATTTTCTTTCTAGTGGTCTCCCTGGCACACTCGACTATCTTTACCTGTATACTTTTGTACTTTTACTCGCAGCTACACTGTTACAATATTCCGCTGCTCATTTGTTTATTTCCGTGAATGTTTGATTACCAATTACACTTTATACCGTGTACATAATTCAAAGCTTTGCTGCAATTACGCACGCTTCTGAGACGTTGCTTTGAGTACATATTTATTTCTTTTACACAATTACCCTACTGCATCGATCCTTAACCTCTGTACTAGTTTCGGGTTAAGGAATTACAAAAAACTATCGACAGTTATCCATATCTTTAACAAAAATATCGATCTATCGATGTTTTATCGCTAAAAACTGCTTTTCCAGAGATTTTTTGTTTTCCAGTTTTATCGCAAACTATTAAACCGATGAGCACCAAACTTCTTTCAGACAGGCTCCCATACAATAGCTATCCTTTGCCATGTAAGCTTTATATGTCAGTTCCGTCGAATTTTATAATAAATTTTTAATTAGCCCTGATTTTAGTAATTCCAGTCCCTAAACCTAGATCTTGGGGAAACTTTTAAAGGATTATTTTTTTCTTTTTAGCACATTTGTTATTTATTTTTATTTTATTTGAAGCTGGTTCTGCTTTCTGAAAAAAATTATTAATTTACCAAAATGCGTATTTTTTCTAGATTTTTTGACAGAAAATTTATTTTTAATGATTTTTTGTTTCAAGTTTTGGGGTAATCTATATCTTAATTTCTATATAAGGTTTTTTTTTGCTGTGGCACTAAGCTGGAGAGAAAAGCTGAACCGATTTTTATGACTGAGATGTTCAAAGAAAGGTCTCATCATGTAGGTTTGACATTAGGAGAGAAAAAGTCCATAACCCTTGGGGCAAAAAAGTTGTATATTTTGACTACCTTACCACCTCAAAAATGTTTTTGACATTTTTTCCTCCCTTAAATATATATTCCTTTACATATTAATAAGTCCACAAAATTTTATACTTTTGCATCACCCCTTTCTGAGATACAGAGTGCCAAAGAATTACAAAATTGAAATGTAGGTATATTATACTGTATAAATGGCTCAGTGAAATTAATGGTTTGAAAATGAAACGAAGGTGAAGGAAGAAAACCGAGGGGGAGAAAGAGGGAAGTAAGAGAGCCATTTTAGATAAAGGAGTTGTTACTCTTCGTAAGTGGATTGTTCTAAGGAAGGTTTTAGGTCTTTAGTGGTCCATATCCACCGTGAGTGTAAATTTTTATTTCTTCCTCCAAGTACATTCTTCACTTCTTTATTGTTTATAAACTGATAAACAAAAAGAGAACAAGCTACATCGTTAAATGATATTGCAACAAGGTTTTTGCTCCGTTGGATTGCAGAGTGATGTGGCCAAATATCAATCAGTATCGATAATTTTATATAACATGTTTTTGACGATTCACACATCTAACTAAAGAATGAATAATTCATTTATCAATTAATAATTATTAATCATTAATTCATTATGATTTATCACATAAATGAATCCCACATTGTACTCCAAAAAATAACAAAGGAAATGAAATAGATTAGTGCTTCGTTTAAAAACCCCTCAAAAAAGTACTGAAATAGTAGAAAAAAGTAATTTTAATAAGATTTTTAAGCACTTCGTGCAAAAAACAATAAAATATAACCACAGGTCTATCTTTTCTTCTCTCTATGGCTCGTTCGGTCTAATTCGGGTTTTTTCTTAGGAGGATTATAACTGTTTTTCCAAGTCCCTAATCTGATTTCTACGAGAGGTGGAGCTCGCGGGTGACAGTTGGTATTACTTTAAAAGTAAGTAACAGTTTTGTATTTAAAGATAACTCAAAAACATCTCATCGATCTGAAAAACATTTAATGGGACCATATGGGATCATCCTCTGTCATTTGAACGAAAGTTCATCAAAATCGATGCCTACGTTGAGAAAGTTATGCTCAAACTGCTAAAACGAACGTAAAAGAAAACAACATATATGGATCAAATTAATAACCTCCTCCTTTTTTAAAGTCTGTTAAAAACCATTAATTTATTATCGCGGTGTAATACTACATCCTTCCTTTGGAACATTCATTTTTTTTCCTTCGTTTTCTCGCTAGTAATTCCTATGTATTCCCTATTTGTTGGTCATCTATGGAATCTCTTTTATGAATACAATTTCCGAATCTTACCCCCTCATGACGTCTTCCATTGCTTACTGTTGCTACACATTCCAGACTTGTTCGTATAAATCAGTGCTAAAAAAAATTAAATTTTACACCACCGAATTCATCAAAAGTTTGAAACGTATTCGTTACGTTTAAAAACATGTTTGATTTTATTGGCCTGATGACCTTATTATTTTGTACGCATTGTTTCTGTTTCACGTGATGCTTGCATGGCTGTCGTACGTGTTTCCGATGGTAAAGCTCGCCACTCGTGTGACTGCTATCGTATCGTGGCTGAATTATTCGAATTTAGTGTTTTTCTACTTGTAAATGTAAGAATTGCAACCCGACGACGTTGGTGCTGTGACTTCATGATGCAATTGTAACTTGTAAAAACTAGCTATGTTAATAATGGCTGAATGTCGGGCAGTATAGTTGACTCCTGTAATTGTTTTTTATTTTCTGTACAGTTCACCATTTCATGGTAGAAATAAGAGCTCTAATTTTTAAAAATGGTCGTTTGGGAAAAATTATTCTGGAAAATGTGCTGGAACGATTTATACGCGATTTTTTCAGCAATTCTCGTGAAAATAGAAGTGTTTTTCCTTCGTGTAGTCAACTTCATATTTTCCCTCAAATTATGAAAATGTAATAATTTGCGGTTACGTTACTCACTCTGAACATTGTTTCTATGAAAATATATTTTCCTTTTTTTCCCAAGAGTGCTGATGAGAAAAATTGGTCTTAGTCACAGGGTAGCACTTTTGGAAGTTAAACACCATGTACCCAGAAAATTATTGTAAGATCAAGCACAAGATTGATAGTATCGTATGAGACGAAAACGAAGACTATGCTAGACTGAAACAAAATTTAGAAATGGAGGGAAATGTCATTGTAAAAAAACTTTCGAAATGTTCGCAGTCTTGTGGCTTCATTAATTTATATTTAGCGTTTAATATTTAATTATTTATCTTTTGTGGTAACGTGAGATTCTTGCATATTTTGGGAGGACATGAGTGGTAAGTTTGATTCAGCCTTCACAAATCTTGTAAGTAGGACAGAGAGACTATAAGACCAAGACTACCATGGTCTTGGTCTAGGTCTTGGCCTTGCTTTGACTCCTTAATTAAATCCTTGTCGAACCGATAGCCTTATGCGATTTTATTATGTGAAGTGAATGATTTTTTTTGGGTTTCATTAGCACAAGTTTTTATGTTTCGATACACTCTGTTAATTAATTTTTCCGTTATTTTGTGTGTTCCATATTTTTATCTGATTGGCTAAGGGCGTGTAAGGGGGTCCTGAAAGTCTGAACCCCCTTTAGCAAAGAAACAAAAAAGGCTCGACTCCTAAATATTGCGTATTTTTGTCGGTTTTGGTCAGAAGAGAGTACTGAGAATGTAGTGCCCCCTCTTTTGCGGTTGATTGTTACTGAGAGTACTTTATGAGAACCACGTGCGACGAAAATTAATGCTACAAAAATCTCTTGCATGAATTCATCTTTAGTCGACTTTCTAAAATCGGAGAAACGAAAAATATTTTCGTTTTATCGGGCGATTAAGTTAATGCCGAAGTTATGACGCTTGAAATACGTTCCGTGTGTCTTGCATTGTGTCATTATTGCGATTTTTTTTTTGCATGATCCAAAAAAGAATGAGTAATTGTCGATTTTATTTTTAGCTGCATGTCTCTGTTTTTTTGAAGAATAAAAACTCCAATTCCAGCTTGTAGTTGGTTGCACATTTGGTTTGAAATTATAGGAAATGTCACGTTGACTACGCGTCTTTCGAATCTCCTCAAGTCCTCTCTAGTTTGAGTAAGTTTTTTGGAAGAGTATGCTTCAGTTGTCGTCAAAGTCGAAAAAGGTCACAACATTTAATTCACCTTGATGATACCTTTAATCCGTTTCGTGATGTGAATTCAACCCATAAAAATTCGTTCGTTGAACGAATACGTAGACGTTTGTTGTCTTTTCAACACTCTGTATGGTCATCGATTTTTCCTTCCATTTTCTTACTACTCAACCATTTTTCCGCCCTTAATACGTAATGGGGTTATCTTCGAGTTCTTGTTCCTATTCCAAGGTATTTATTTTCGTTAGAATGTATTGACATTGTACTTAAACTCGTTCGTAATTTTAGAACATAATTTTTTACAGGGTAATGTTGTAAATTGATCCGTAGTCCGATATGAAAAGGATTGATTCACATTTTTGGTTCTCTCTTAATTTATGTGCGATCAAGGCCATTTTAGTTAATATTTTTGATTTTTCCATCTAATAAGAAGTAATGGATGTTAGAAATTATTGGCTACCTCCCTATGCATTGGCTTGATAAAATATTCTTTCGTCTTGCATGAATTTTTGTAAAACCGTTTTTTGGGGATTTCTAAAAGTATGAAGTTTTCGGATATCCGAGTTCTTGGACGATTATAAAGCACTGATCCTGTATGTGACGGTTATTAGGTATGTTTTACTTGTTACCTACTATTTAAAGTAAACCATGCAGAGTAACTATTACTGTAGTGCTCCTGGCTCTGGGCTTTGAACCAGATCCACTACAAATTCGTCAGTCAGCAAAATTATGATTAATTGTTACCGCTTAGCCATGACTGTTGAAAGTAGAAAATGAATATTTTTTCTTTAACACAGTGCAATAGTTCCTACATACTCCCCTTCTAGTGAGATCATCTTTATGGAGTTGGACGATGTATGTGTTTTGTTGGATACTATGGCAGTTAGGTAGAACATGCAATGCCTCTTACACTACATTCGCATTCACAGTCTTATCAGTACGGATAGAAGCACCATTTATCATTGACTATAAATTGAAAGGAGATTAATGTGAGCTCCATTGCTTATTATTTTTGTGCGTGCTTGCACGTGTGTGTATATGTGTGTATGTGCAGGCGTGTTCAGCACATTTAAGTTAGTCACTAGTTTCTAGAGCTACGGGCAATGCAGGCTCTGGGATTCGAACCGGCATCACTAGAAATTTTCCTGTTTAAAAACCAATGATCAATACTATTCGACAATGCCACCACTATCAATAACAAAAAATTTACTTTTTGGAGTCGTTATGTTCTTTTTCTTTAGGCTTAAACCAGAGCTAATAAACTTGGCAGTACTATTATTTTAAGGTAAAAAAAGCCTGAACTAAAATTTCCAACTCTTGGACAAATTTCAAGTAAATATTGGTAATAGAATCAATGAACAGATCTTAACCGAAATTTGTATCATGTTGGAATAGATCAGAGTAAAGATTCATTTCAAATTTCGTTTCTATTAATTGAAAATTGATCATTTCAGTCCTATAAAACCTACGAAATCTAAACAAAAACGAATGTACCGGAAGTAGTACCGTCCAGATCCAAATCACGCTAGTGCTAATGTTTGTATCGAATTTCGTTACTATCGAACCAAAATTACGTTCTGTATGTACTACGTTTGATAGTAATTTATGAGATCAATTTTAATAAGTAGATTCTCATAAAAATGAAACTCAATTAAAAATAACCCTTAAAAATTACGTCTAAAAACGACATCAGTATACAAAAGAAAAAAAAATTTGCATTGTCCTCAATCTCTACACAAAATAGTCGTCCTATATGCTCTTTATTTAAAATGTGGGCCGTATTTTTGCCCTAAATGAGTGTGAATGTTCAAAATTCAATTAAATTTTGATATGTTACGTTCACCTGATTGTGAAATTCAAGAAATATTCCACTCTTGTTGAATACGTAGTTTTTTGGAGTTTTTGAGTTGAAATTTTATCCTCATTTTTCTCATGTCATCTCTTCCGGATTTAAAAAAAAAAACGTCATTTTCTATGAATGTTTTGTTTGAAAATTGTGTTACTCAGCAATCGTATCCTTTCAATTTTCAACTGACAATGAATCATTAAACGCTCTATTTTTCTCGCCTGAAGTATATTTTTAAGAGTTTTATCTGAGATAATAGTATCTTTATTCATAAATTTAATATTTATGATTTTGTGGCAATATTTTGATTCATCATTTTATTTTTCTAGTGTTGAAAGAAAACCATGAACAAACTATAATTTGTAACTATTTTCATTTTTATTTGTAGAGTATAAATACTCGTCTGGGCCCACCCTTGGAGAAAATTATGGCATTGCCCATGATTTTTCGTGGTGAAAATTTATTCATAAATAATCATTTGTGATACAAGCGCGTAAAGTAGATGATTTTGTTACGAGTCGGATGCAAATCCCACAAGTAGCAATCTACTACCTCGCATGAGTGTCACACACTATTTTTTGCAACGCCCTCCCCAAAAAAAATTTTACCTAAAAATTTTTTTTGAAAATGAATTAAAGCAATACAAAGACGGCAAGTTTTCCTTTAATTTGCGTTTTTTCGTTCATTTATTTTCAAGGAGTTAACGATAAATAAAAACTTTGATAGAATACAGATTTAAGTAAATTTTTTCTACTTTCCAGCAGTGCCAACCCAAGCTTTCTAACTTAAATAGCGGCTGAAGAATTATTGATTGAAAAAGGGGATATTTCTAGATTCCAAAATCCGCAAATTTTCTGTTAATTTGCGTTTTATTCGTTCGTTTATTTTCACGTATCTAGAGAATATTAAAAAATTACATGATTACAAAATCGAGCAAATTTTCTCTTCTTTCTAGAAATGCCAAATCCAGCTCTCTAACTTCAATAGTGGCTAAGGAATCATTAAGTGAATGAGGAGGGGTTTCTAGATTCCAAAAACTGGAAAATTTCATATTAATTATCGTTTTTTTTCGTTTTTTTATTTTCAAACAGCGGAAGATAATTGAAAAATTACATGGAAAAATTTCGTAAATTTTATCCTTATTCCAGAAACATCAACCTCAGCTCTATAGCTGAGATAGAGGTTGAAGAATGAATCGGGGTACTTCAAGTGGGGCGGTGTCCTCTTGGCTCAATCTCAGTTGGAAAAATCGTGTAACTGATGAGATTTTTATTTATCAATTTTTGAAAGTTGAATGTTTTTTTGGAAAAAAGTTGGCTAAATTGTGAATTTTACCCCCTATCTTTACTACTTCAAAGAGCCATTGGGAATCAATAAGTGATAAGAGAGGTTTGTTTTAAAGCTCAAAAGTTGTGTTCAATTGAAGTGGCATCTTGATCATCAATTTTTCAAAAAATCTGGAAGTTGAGAAATTTCTTGTTGGATACAACCTAGTGCTCATGCGCAGCAAAAACAATGATTTAATAATATCAGCAAGTCCCAAGCTGGGCATGTGCGCAATTTTACTTTTCGACATTGGGATGAAATCTCTTATTTTACGAATAGTAAGTAAGCATAAATACATATATTTTTGGGGTGGGTGTTGCATAAAAAGCATTTGTAATGTTGTTTTTAACATTGTCGATCAGTGTGAACGTTTCCAGGTATTTCTTCATGCATTCCATTATTGACGGGTGGAAAACATCGCACCAAACATTTGGCAGTTGTTTTGTTGCCGATGAGATATTATTTTACTCGTTATTAAGTCTTCGTAAATTTAATTAATTAATTTTTAATCAGCGACGTTTACTGTTCCAGGATTGTCTTCATCACCATCCAGTTCACAAAATTTCGTTTATTGCTCAAGATGTAGCCGATTCAAGAGCGTTTGGCTATATATTTGGTTCGCCAGACACGACGCATCGATTTTTTGGCATAAAAACTGACAAAGCCGCTAGTCAGGTAAGTAATAACGCTTCGTTGCCATTTAAAGATTCTCCTTTTTCGTCGATTATTGAATTTTTTTTATTTTTAGCCGCACCAATAACCAAGTCGAGGCGCTCTAATAAGTTTTGAAACTAATTCCTACTTTTGTGTGTGTGTGCGTGTGCGCGCGCGTGTGTGTGTGTGTGTGTGTGTGTAAGAGATACTTTTTCCCACTCTTTTTTATATTTTTTTCTCTTTTCTTTTTCAAATTACCATCGACTAACGTTCCTCTTTTTACTTTATAGGTTGTTATGACCATGCGAGATTTATTTCAAGCTGTATTCGAGCTGAAAAAACGTGAAGTAGAGGTTGCCCGACAGAATATCGAACAGCATCATGCAAAATATGGAAGTTCGCTGTTCCTCGATTCTGTTCCTGCATCATTAAAGGTAATAAACGAATGACGCGTGCGTAACTGGCCATTTTTCTTTCTGGTATTTCGAACAGACGTGTTTTAACGACATTTGCACTTTGCATAGAATAGGGGCATGACTTAAAAAGTAAATTTTACGGAAGTGCTAAAAAACGAAAATTATTTCCTAAAAATCATCGTTACTTAACGAAAAAATAATATGTAGCGATCTTCCAAGTATGAAGAGAATATCTTTGTTGTTAGCGTGCCTTGGGTACTTGTAAGTACCTACCTAAATCAAAAGTCTACTACCTGCAAAATTATCGCCTTCCCTTCTCCTTTTTTTGTTGTAATGCCTTTATGACTTGTGAAACAAAACAGTGTTTTAGTACTAAAACAGCCAAAATTACAGTCATGTTTTCTTAAAATTGGATAATTTAAAATGAATAATAGCACATAGAGTGTCGTTGCGTTCTAAATGAACAGATTTTTGCTCTTATTCTTTTTTTTCATCAAGGCACCCACAGACTTCGTTCACACGCAAGATTTAGAGCATGCTTAACACTTTATTCAGAGTTACCTGTCAATTTGTACAGAAATCGTGAGATCACAGATGTAAAAATCCATAAATCCTACCTAAAATCCTTAAATTCGAAAAATACCCAATAACGACAAAAAAAATCTTCCCTTGTCTGGAACTGAAAACTGAATCGTTATCAAA
The DNA here is from genome assembly GCA_011428145.1 of Ericerus pela. Taxonomy (NCBI): domain Eukaryota; kingdom Metazoa; phylum Arthropoda; class Insecta; order Hemiptera; family Coccidae; genus Ericerus; species Ericerus pela. The sequence goes on along the minus strand of WOFM01000317.1, from coordinate 777,305 downwards.
GATCAGTGTTTCGAATTCGGCTCATATTCTGTAACTTTTTAAACCCAAAATGAAGTTTCGGTTAGCCGTTCTAGAACTCCTAAATAAGAATATTTGGTTCTACTTTAGTTCCAAAAAAAAATATGAAAAATATGGTTTATGATAAGTTTCTTTTAGAAATTCGTATTCGGTTTCTATGGGCCTGATTGTTAACCCTTTCATCACAATTCATACTTCCACTAGAAACAGTTACAACACTTTTTAAGTGAAGGGATGGAACTCCTTGCTACTCATACAAAACCAATTTAAAAATAGAAAATTCTCAAAACACTTAATAGAAAATTGAAATAACCTATAAATCACAAATTTTTAAATATTTCTCCTTGAACTGTTTGAAAATATCTTAAAATTTATGTGGATAATACGCAAGGAAAAGTGCTGGAATTTTCTACCCCAGAATTATTTAAACACAAAAATTTATAGTTATTAAAAGGAATATAGTTTTATTCCTGTTTTCAAAACCAATGCTTTGGATATCTTGATAATTTTTGTCATTATATTAAACTGAAAACATTCTGAGGAGAAAAAATTATAGATGAAAAAAACTCTAATAGGACAATGTGACGTTACTAAATTTTAAAAAACCGTTTCCAGGAATTAATTCGCGTTGAAAAATAGGAATTTAGCCTTATTTTCTTCATATTCTTAAATTTTACCTCTTAGACTCGAGAATAATTTTGTTTTCACTTAAATATTTAGAGGTATAAATATTTTTAGAACTAATTCTAACCATTATCTATAAAAACTTCATAAACTGCTTTGTATTGGTGATAAGATTTCGAGGGTCATTATTTGAGAAAACCATCCACAATCAATATTTTAGATTTGAAAAATTTGATACTAAAGATTAATGTATTTCTCACGAATTCTGAAGTAGAATTTTTCTTGAAAGCCAGTTCATTGGTATGTGTGGAATACCTTGTTGTGAGAGATATTCACACTAGAAGGTTTTCAACAGTATTTGCGTGTTCTGCCACTTCATACGGTTAAGTATGGGAGAGCCAAATCCTCGGCGAACACTGGTGATTTTTTAGCTGGTTCTGAGAGTTTATATACAGAATTTGGCACACGCACACAGACACACATGCATACGTACATGTACATAATTATGTCATGCGTTACGTCGTTTCTTGCCTCTGTCGAGGTGATAAGAAACAATGCAGCGTGTTTGGTACCAGGCCGTGACATCACCGAGATCGTTATCAGGTAATTGATCTCGGCCCGTGCAATGTATTTTACCTGTATGTACATACAGGTACAAACATACAAACGCACCAGTGTAAATTCGTTTAACGTCATAAAGACGATTATTGCCAGCCTTTGGGCGGCAACTGTCATCGAGGGGTGCAAGCCCCTATTACCTCATACGAGTATTGTCCCCACAGTACGCATTGTGAGATATTTTTTTCATTCAGGTTACAGATATTAGGAAATCAGCAATTATTGAAATCTTCTAACTATTTCATATTTTCAATTTGCACTCCTCATTCTAGTGAACGAATAGCTGCAAATATTCTAGTTTTAATATCTGTTACGAAACAAGCACTATAAGAAATTTAAATCTAGAGAAATATTAATATTTTACTTCCACCTTCAAGAATTGAAGAAATTTAAGTGAATCAGTCGAATGAATTTGAAATTTTTTTCTGGTTTTTTGTTGACGTAACTATTAGTAATGGAGTCGCAAATGTAATCTTCATTCATTATTTAAAAACTAATATTGGTGTGGGGCTTAGGTGCTACTAATTAAACATTTCTGTTAAAAACTTGTTTGGCTCAATTGAAAAGCCTTGTGCAAAGACTCTTTTTGATAATTCTGTTTTAAATGTATGCCATTGAAACGACGAAAGTTTACATTTGATTTTAGTATCATTACAAGGCAAATAACTACCTCATTTGTTAAGAAACAGCTATTTTTTTCCATTTTTTAAATTCCAACTTATCATGGCAGTCAAATAACTGTATACAAAGTGAGCGGATTGTTCTAGATCTGCCTGTAGAACTGCGTATAATATATTAATTATATATGTATATATGTGAGTGTGGGACTATTACTAACGATTGTGGATTTTAAGTGTAGCTTCTTTACACACTGTGGAATACCTTGTCATGAAAAAGATATTCTCACCAGAAGGTAATCAACAGGTATATTGCTTATTCTGCCCCTTCATATGTAAACATACTGGTAAGCCAAAACCTGGACAAACACTGGCAATTTTATAGCCGGTCCAGATAGTTTATATGTTGGCTTATTCACACGCACACAGACCCACATACGTAGTAATTACGTACGTTTGTGTAAAAAGGTTGATACGTCACTTCTTGTACAAATAAGAAATGGCGGACCAGTTAGGAAAGTGGATAGACAACAAAATTTGTTCGGCATAATGTCATCATAAATTGTGAGATTAAAGTATAAATGAGAAGTGATTGTATGTCTGGATACAACAAACCAGAATTTGTAACTGCCGCCATGACTCAGTGGCTCCCTGACAAACAATTCGTAAAAAAATTTGGTAACTCCACTAGTAATTTTAGCGGTACTTTAGTATTCTCACAGCTAAAATTAGCAGTGAAGACTCCTAATTTTTTTACCAGTTAGCTGTGAATTGTTTGCCGGGTAAGTAGGGAAAAGCTACCCGAGTTGTTGGATCGAATCTGCAGCCAGACAATTATTTTTCTAATTGTTTTAAAGTCAACTTTGATATTTTCGTCTACTGGAATACTTGGTGGGGTCTTTTTTCCTTTTTTCAGATTTTTCGTCATAGGTACTTTCGATAATAAAATAAAAATAAAATAAAAAGCCAAAGCCAGTCCATGACGTCATTGTGCCAAATGAATTTTGCTGTCTATCCGCTTTCCTGACCACTTTGTGTACAGAATTGTGCCATCATCGTCTTTGTTAGATTAGTCACGGTTTGGTACTCGTACATTACTTGCGCCTGCGTACAGTAATTACAATTGAACATAATTGTGCGTTTGTTTAACGTTATAAAACGAATATTTGCCAGCCTTTGGGCGGTGACTGTCATCGGGGGTCCGAGCCCCTTCATCTCATATGAGTGATGCTCCCACATACATCTATACTTATAAATGAATTATTGCTTCTGCGTATAAATGCAGCCATGCGAATTTACTGTGTTCATTGTTGAAAAATTTTGTCTTTTATTTAACTAGTTTACTAAATATTGTGATATCTTGAGTTCAAAAAACTATAGTCTGCAAAATTTGCGAGAAGTCGTTTAAGCAGCCTTGCGAAAAAAACTGCTTGAAAAATCTCCGCAGCTATTGAAAATAGCCTATGCATGTATATTATTGCCCTATTTATGTTTTTTTATTGTTGACATAGATAGTAACGTTTTTTGTGTTCAATTATTATGCTTATGTATGCAGCTGTACTCATTACCAGAACAAGGTAAAGATACAAGAATACTAAAACTTGACCTCCCGTTTAACCATGATTGTTGTCAGTACAATATCCTTGAGAACTTGAAAACTTGACTTGTAATGATGTAGAATTTGGACGTCAATAGATGAAATTTCTATCATCAAACAGAATAACAGCTATCAAGACTGGGAAACACGATTGTCTAGATTCGTGAAAATGCAATTTATCGATGAATGTGTTTTTTAAACAGTTAACTAGTTATCCTTAGGGATAATTTTGTTTTGTCATTAGTTTGCATTAAATTATATCGAAAGTATTGATTCAAATGCGTAATCTCAAATCAAATAAGTATCTTTGTTTAACTTGTTTTACAAAAAAATAAACTAAGAGATTTTTTAAACGGAATTTTATGAACAAATCGTTGAATTATTATGGAGTTGGATAAAACTGTCCGGAGAAATATGGTCTTCCAGAATTTTTCATTGATTTTCCATAAAGTAACTTACTCTCCAATTGAAGTGAAACTAATTTTTCGACCGTGCGAGAAAAGCTGTATGAATTATTTTCTTTTTACAAAGCTATTTCGTATTGGCTTTGTTTTTCTTTTGTATTCCCTGCTTTCACTACTAAAATTCGCTATATTTCATGAATAAATGATACCGAATTACGAGCAAGTGATATCGAACGAATAATCGAGTGAAAGTACGCTAGTATGACGTGAAAAGAAAATACTACTGTTTTTAGTCTATAAATTATGTAAGCTCGTTAGCTCTATGTCCTGAAAACATTATGGGTTTGATTGGTTGAAATTACGTGACTGATTTGAAAGGGAAAAAAGTCGAGGAGCTGTTGGAGAGGTTTATGCGAATACTGAACTACCTAGTTTTATGATTGAGTGAGGCAAAATGTGGTGTATAGATTAATTTTTTGGAGAAATTTTGTTGAATTGGTCAGTGACAAGAGATCAATTTAAAGAGGATTGATTAAAAGGGTTCTCCGTCGCTACTTTAATTTCAGTTTATGTACATTAAAGGAAAGTATGACCTAAACTCTAAAGGCTATGCCACTAGTATATACTACTTCTTCAGTTTCCGTGTCATCATCCATAATTAGATTCTGGATGAAAAGATTTGCTGCTATAATTGGTCTCTTTTTGAGTTCATAAAATTTTAATGAGAAGTTGATTAAGAAAACCGACCGTGGCCTGTCGAAACTAATTTTTCTGGAGAGCGAATAAATTTAAATACGATTACTGGCAAACCAATAAAAAGTTTGGGTATGTTTCTATCTTTTTTGGCTTGAAGATACCAGACTATTTGTTGTTAGAATTCGCAAAAATCGCTGTAATTCTTACAAATATTAGCTATAAAAACTGACTTAAAACCATTTTCGAAATTTTTTAACTGTGTTTCGTTTTTAAATCGACCTCTCAATTATATTGTTTTGATGTCAATCGCACCTCAACGTGTTATTGTCTCTTTTTTACAGAGCATTAGTGATTCGCGCGAATCTATCGTTAAGTCGAAAGCATCCGTTCGCGAAGACACGAATAAGAACGCTAAAAATAAGACACAAACAGCTACCGTCATTGCCGACCTCATGGATCTGGAGCTGGAGTTGAACAGTTTGCAGCAGGGTCTCAGCCAAATGGAGAAGTTGACGCCATCCGATCCATTTGGTCCTTCCCCGTCTGTACCCAAAGAAGATCCATTCGGTGACTCGTTCACACCACCACCTTGTATAACGACTCCACCGCCAACCAAACTGCCTCCACCTCCAGCTTCAGGAGATCGACGCAAAGTCGGTTCATCATCGTCTGCCGCGTCACAGCCCGAATTGCATTGGTTCGATAAAGAAACGCAAGATTTGTTTGCCAACGACAGAAATACGTCGGCCGTGGAAAGTGGGCCAGAGAAAGACGTAAGGATAGCAATTTTTTGAAAACATTTTTTCGCTAGCTTTGAATACCTTGGCCGTTTAAAATGATGCACTGAAATTGGTCGGTAAAATTTAGGTGAATTAGTATTTGACTTGAATTTTCAAATAGCAGTGAAAACGCATGAACTGTTCAATTAATTTATGACAAAATTGCATTCTGTGAAGAAGTATGTTACCCAAAAATTATATTGGCTTACTAGTATTTTGGTGATTGACAAGTGGTAAAAGAGGAAATAGATTTTGATAAAAAGTTAGTGGGAGTGGAGGTTATTCGTTAGTTTTTTCGTGAGATGATGAAGTGAGTTTGATTTCCGTAGATTGGGCCATTAATAATATGTACCTTATTGTTTCCAAGTTTCACATTTGTTGTTATAATCAATTCAACACTTTTTAAGACGCAGTAACAAAATTAGAACATGTAATAAGTATTATGTCACTATGTTTTTAGAGGCACACATCTCTGTCTGATTTTGTTAAATTCATAATTACCAAATTTTCAATTCATTTTCTTCAAGACATTAAAATTCAGTCCCAAAAGAAGGTGATATATGATCTGTCAAGAGAGTCGCTTTGAGAAAACTTTTTTTTTTTTCTTCCTGTCAAATGAAAGTTTAAATACGTTCAACATTATGCTGTACAAATTTTCATCTCTCAAATTATAATATTCATTGTCATTACGCAAATTTGATCTCATTCTGAAATGAACAGACATTCTGAATGAAACTAGTAGCATGATCGAGTAAATTCACTTAGCTTAGATCTTAATTATTTTTAATGTTTTTTTGTTGGAGACGTATAACGTGTATGCTCACTTGTGAAAGCCTGTCGGTGCCTTACTAATTTTACTTTAGTTAGTAGCATTTATTTTTTTGTAAAAATATCATAATTAAAACGGTATTTTAGGAGGGAAATTTAAGCCATAATTTTCAGTATACCGTTTATTTTTAATGAAGTGATGTTGAAACTTGTCTTGAATATCCGATCATAATTGAACGGTGTAATTCTTATTCGCCTTAAATCTTAGCAGTTCAATATTTTTACTTGTTACAGAAAAAAGAAGATCTCAGAGCTTCCGAATCAACATCCAAAGACCTGTATGATATATTCACGGACCTCGATCCACTGGGTACAGGTCGCAGTAAACCGTACATGGATAAAAAAGATTTTTTCCAGGAGCTTAAAAATCCTCCAAAGAAGCAGTTGAAAGATCTCAAGGGTCATGATGGTGGTGACAAAGTCAACTTTGCTAACGATTCTAAAGCTTTATTCTCAGAAGATACCGAAAAACTGTACGACGAACACTTCCGCAAATACAATTCCGTCGATTCTGATCGTCGTATTACCCTAGCTGAAGAACTAGCTAAATCAGACCCGTATTTTGAATCTGTTAATGATCCATTCGAAACCAGTTTTGCAAATTTCGCTTCCTTCGACAACATTGAAGAACGGCGTCGTTCTCCGCACATTTATCGCAGATCTCCCTCGTCGCTACAAGAACACCACACCACCAACACTAACACCAACACCACTACCACATCCACTTCTACTAACGACTCCCTCCATAACAACATGATCAAGCCATCCACAAAGTCCACCTACAGACACACCGAATCCGGCTTTCCGCCTCCAATTACGTCACAGTCAGCCGACACATTTTTGCAGCAACAGCAGCGTTACAGACCAAAGTGGAGTCGGCCTAACGACGACTTATCCAAACAGAAAATCGTCATCAATTTGCGCAAAGTATTATCCAGCGCCGACGATACGGACAAAGAAAATGACTCGCCTGTTATGGAGGAGGCTACTATTCTCAAAAACATGGATGCCATGTCACCGGGCCAAGGAGAAATGTCATCCGACTCGTTTGAGTCGATTCCAGAACCGCCACCAAGACCAGCTGCCAGTCCAATGGCAGCTCAACCACCTCCACTGCCACCTAAAAAACTCTTGTTACCGGTAATGATGAAGCCACCCCCACGACCAGCCACCGATTCAAATTCTCATTACGACTACATCGAGAATTATGAAAGTGTTGGTTCACGCCAGAAATTGAATGGAGATGTGCAAATTCCGCCTCTGCCGGCTCCTGCCAGGAAGCCTAAATTTAGCCAAGATGACGTGATTGGCCGACATCGACCCCATCACAGACAACATCAGCAATCCATAGCCTCGTCCGAGTACTACTTGACTCCCATTTCGAAATCACAACCTGAACACCATCATCAACGAGACGATCGTCAGCAACAACAGCGACGTGTTAAACCGTCGCTTGACATCACCTTAAGTCAATTATCTAGCACGAATTTTGAGGATCTGGCCACTATGTTACGCATACCGGCCAGCGCCCTCTCAAAAATGACGCTCAAAGAACTGACTGAGTGCCTGTCCAGATTGTCGGAAGCCGAATGCCTGAAACTAGAATCAAATATGAGCAGTCGAGCGCAAAAAAGTGATGACATCAATCCAGCTCTTACGTATCGTTCTCTGCGGGAATCATTCGACGATGACGTAATCCACCCTAGCACTAACACCACCGTTAATTTTAAAGTAAATTTTGAAGAGAAATTTCCGACCCAATCAGTTCAGCAAAAACAAAAAACGCAGCAGCAACAGGTGGATAAGTATGCTGTATTTCGCGAGCTTATCGAAGAAGAGAAGAAAAATCAAGGAACAGAAACGTTTACGCAACCGTGTGATGATGGTGGGCTAGAGAAAACAGCCGAAGAAGAAGATCACGATATTGATGATGAGAAACCAAAAAATGTTGATGGTGGTGGGTCTGATATGAGCGATGCCGATAAATACGCCGCTCTGAGAATGATACCAGGTGCAATGACAACATCAGATTCAAAGAGTGGTGACGAAAATGCCAAAGAATTGAGCGAAAAAGAGGATAGCGCCGCTGAAGTTATGCTGCCTGCTGAGGATTCAGAAGCGGGCGGGGCTGGTGAACTGCCAAAGGAGCAAGACCCGCTCGATTCTCTTGCTGAAAGTGTTGGAAAATTGGAATTACAAGCGTCTGCAGATGGACAAGTGATCGTAGATACGCCAACAAAGGCCGAAGATGAAAATGACGCTGCCCAAGTTAACGTATTGGGTAAAAATTGGGCTAAATTCGATCTGGAACTTGACTCAAAAGATCACCAGCAGCCGCAGCGCAGTAAAACTCCTTCGTGGCCCGGAGATGCTGATGAGTCAACGTTTGATGTGGTAACTACGCCTAAAGTAGATGAAGATGAAGCTATCATCAAACCGTTTCGATATCGTAAGCATCGTCATTCCAGACATGGTCGCTGGAACGACGACGATGTCGAGGAGGATGAAGATGATGACTATGGTGATGACTCTGAAGAAAATTGGGAGAGTTCAAAGAGGAGTTTGGGTAGCTCATGGGAGGAGTCAAGTTGGCGTGAAAATGGATGGAGTGATCGTGATTCGTTGTACGACGATGCGGAAGGCTCACCACCCCCGCCAGTACCTGCTGTTGCCACTGCCGCCCCCTCTTCCTATCGTGAACAGAAACTTCAGTTGCGCAAAAAAGGTTACCATCGTAAATTCTCATCGTCGCCGCATAAGAAATCCACTGGCAGTGGCAGCGCCGATAGCCGTTATCATTCGCACCACCTCGACCAGCAACATTCGCCGTGGGATGAGGAGGATCCACCTGATTGGCAGGTGCGTAAGTACAAAGATGACGAGCGCAAAGTGCGCACACCTCCGTGGACGAGTGGCAGTAGTGGCATCGAACGCAGTAAACGTTGGGACGAGCAAAAAGATGTCGATGAACTAATGCTGCTTAAAATGATGCTGGGTAAGAAGCGTTTAAAGGTGCTGGAGGAGCAGCTGTTCCGTCATTACCACGAACAGTTGTCTTCAGACTCGTCTAAGAAATCTTCCTCTTATTACCAGTACGCCAGAGATTCAGATGGCGAAGCGAACAATACCGGCAATAAAATGCGCTATGCGCGCAACAAATACTACACCCAAAGACCAAAAAGCGCAGACAAGGTGAGGAAAGCCGGAAGCGGCGGTTTGCAGTTGAGGCAGGATGACACCGAGGAGTTGTTCGCTAACAAGAAGTATCGACGTCGCCCATACAGTCAGGATGAGCTGAGTATTTCGGAGGAGGAGCGTTGGGTAGAGAACCGTTCGCCACTTCATCGTAAACCACCGACTGGCGCCGCCGTGTCACGGAGTCGTCACCAAAGTCAAACGTCGCCATTCGAGGATAATTTTACGACAACGGCGGCAGCGGGTACTTCGGCGCAGTCTTACGAGCTGACCGATTCGCCCGTTGACAGCATCCACCTACAGCAGCACCATCACCACTACGTGCACCCTCATCACAAGAGTAAAACGCTTCGTTACCCGAGCAGTGGTTCTGCTGCTGTTGCTGTCGCCTCTTCCAAGAAGATGGACGCCAGTAAACGTTCACCCCACGAACTGCATCCGTACTCGTCGTCCTCGGTGTACGATTTCAGGTCGACCGGTGGTGGTCGCAGTAGTCGCGAGTCTAGTCAACGGCAGTCACCGTTCGAGGATGACTTCACGCCACCGGAAATGGCACAGAAGAGTGGTGATAGTGGTGGAGGAAATGGCGCCGGCAAAGATGGGCCTATCGACGATGATGTATTCTTTAGCTCGTCAGGCACTGGAGAGTCTGGAGGACGTGGGGTACGTGGAAGTGGTAGCAATCGCGCTGCAGCTCGTGGTTACGCAAAACGTTGCGACAAAATGTCGACAAGCAGCAAATATTACGAGAATGTTGAGGTGCGTAAAAAGGTTCCGGATTCGTTTTACGAGAAAATCGCTAAGGAGAAGTACAAGTACGCGGCTGTCAAGGAAGGTAATGGCGAGTCGATGGTCGAATTGAAGAGTCCTAAAAAGGGTAAAGGCTTGGATGAGGGTCGACGTCATGATCCATTCAATGATAATATGCCGCAGCAGCAGCAACAATCTCAGTTGGGCGGTTACGAGTCGAAGACGGTGCCCAGATTGCAGAAAGTGAAAAGCAAGAATAAGATGCAGCAACAACAACAGCACCAGCTCCAATACGAAAGCGAAAGTGATTCGGCTGAAGCGGCCCTCAAGTGGAAGGATGACTTTGGGTTTGCCGATCCACACAGCCGCAAATGAGATTTTCTACAGGTGGTTCCTTGTGTACGGGCAGATAGCGTAATCAAAACGAATAAACAAGGAATCACTTATAAAGTGAACAAAATATTTTATCGCGTGAAAAAGGTGTTTAGTAAAATTTTAATTTAAATTTGGTGTAGGACACGTTTGACCCGACAAGTATATTAGAATTTCTCGTAATCATAATTAATACGAGTTGTCCTGTGACGTTTGTGACGAATTTTTAATATGAATGTTGTCTGTAGTATGTCGAAATGAAATTATGTTAGCAGGCCGTCTATCTTCAAAATTAAAGACCCTCGAAATAGAAATTTTATTGTAAATTAGAACATGTTTCTTGTGCAGATCAGATTCTTCAGTCCCTCGCATTCTATATTGAAGATATTAAAAATTGTTAGACCTTAATTTTGTTCTCCTTTTAAAGTTCTATCTCAAAATTTTGTTTATTGCTGCTCTTTAAAAAATTTGTATCGAATTTATGATGCGTGGCTAATTCAATTTTAAAGATGATCTTGAAGATTGACCGCCGGTTTACGTAACAGGTTATCTTATTCATACCAGGTTATATCCATATTTCAAGTTCCTCACAACTCTCATTTGACTAGCTGCGCACCATTATGCGTAATTATTGGATGTTCAAGTTAGTCCTTTTTTTTTTTTTACTATTTTTTGTTTTTTGAAGTGGACTTTTTTGACTGAAATGTTCGAAATGTGATGCATTTTTAAAAGGAATAATTGACTTCGAGATCAGAAAATTTATACAGTAGAGAAAAAAGTTTCTTTAGTTCCTGCTTCTTTCTAGTGTTGGTGAAATAATTTTAACTACCTTTGCTTCTCAGTTCTTTAGGTTTAGTTTTTTTTTTTTTTTTTTTTTTTTTTCATGTGTTCTAAGCGAGTTGTTGATTCTCATTCTCTTTTCTCTCTCTTCTTTTGATATTTTTTGACTGAAATTTTATCAGTCGTAATTATTCATTGACGATATTATTCTAGATCGTTTGAAAATTTTAGTTCAAACTGCCGCGTGTAGCAAATATTTTAGCAATCTTCTGATAATGTTTCGAACAATTTCATTCGTCGTTTCGTTGACTGGGTATTTTATAAATTCAAATGAATCAAATTGATTTTCATTTTGGAAAAGTTCCAAATTTTTCAAATGTATGCACGGTATAGAAGTTTGTAAATTGAAACCCTAACTCGTTACCTAATATCAACATTAAATAATGATATTGCTGATTTCCCTCATTATGAAAAGAGTATTCACTTTTCTATTAGTTTCTAATGCTAATAGCCTTTCCAATAACAAGTATTTATCGGGGAAATGGTGCAGAATTCAGAATAAAACATTTTAAGATTTTCTCAGGTAGAGCCCAACAGATTTATTTGTTCTGACAAGAGTTGTTAAGGTAATGAAAAATTGAATTGCACGTAACCCAAATGAAGGTTTTCATGACGTTTTACGCCAATTTTTTGTTGAAAATTTATGACGACTCTAAAGTTATTTTAACGTATATATTCCGTGAAGACCGATAACTATACTGCGTTTCAGCTGAGGAAAAAATGTTCTTGTTTCGTTTATGTATATGTTAAAATGTTGGTTTGACAGTTGAATAACGTGAATTTTTGTATCTTTTTTACTTGATAAAATTTCAACTCTGTAGCACAAACAAACAGTACAATGCGGTGAAAGATTGCACGGAATTATCTGTACATCATTCTCTTCGGCTTTTAGAAGAATATTTAAAATAAAATGTTGCCTTGCCATTTGAATGATTAATCTGTAGGTTCACTCTCCAGATTTATGGCATGTAAGAGGTTTTATTTGAAGTCTGTCGTACAACAGTTGGTTTAAAGCACTGAAAAAATTTGCAATTAATCCGTCGAACGTTTGACATCTTCGAATCTTTTGGAACAGCCTGTGAAAACGGCCTAGAAATCAGTATTAGTTTACCAGTTATTATTTTCAGTATACTTCTACGTAAGTGAGGATTTTTTAGTAAGATTTCGTTGGTTATATTGGTCTTCCATCGTTGCATGTCGAAGCACCGATGCTGCAGCAGCCATGATAGATCGGTATTTGTTTTTTGGTTGTGACTCTTAAGCCATGAACTTTCTGGTCACTAGATTAGTACACAAGTACTCGTTTAAACAAATGATGAGAACTTGAGTATTATATTTTGTTATTTCGAAATGATTGTTTCAATTCATCCGCGTGGGGAATTAGTGTTCCCTTATGAACGGAATAATACGGTACTCATACGTCATACTGGAGAACAACGCTCGCTTCTGACCATTAATAAATCACATTTTTAGTATTACTCTTTTTTTTTTTTTTTTTTATGATCTGTTGTGTTTTTATTAATATTTTATTTAGACTATTTGTACGAAAGTAGCTGTTACATGTTTTGTTTTGCTTTTTTTTCCCGTTTCTTTTTAAATTTTTCTCACCCTTTTTAAAATTGCCTTTCAAAGTAAAATCATTTGTCGATACGTATGTGCCATATTTATTGTTACTATTTTCCGTTCGTTTTACTCACCCAGGTGGTTTTATTTTTTGTTACTTTCATTTTGCCTTGCACGTTGATTGCATCCAGTACAAAAATACCAGTTTCATTTGCATCGTCTTATGTTGTTCGTAATCAGTATTATTAGTATGCCGGGGTATTCTTTCGAGTATGAGATGAGACCCTTTATCGTGTTTATACGTATATCGAATGAACGTAAATGAGAGACAAAAATTAATTTGTTGCTCTAAATACGTAACATTTCTAAGCTTTACCCGTGGTTGTGCTGTGTTTGACCAGTTTTTCTTGCAAGACTGATTTCTGATGCTGTTATTTCGTAAATGTTGAATCAACATTTTTATTTTCGACCGTGCATTTTCGTAAATTAAAATCACATTCATCTCCTCATTCGGAAATTCGTTTACTACCTATTCGATTGGGTTCATCTCTTATCATCGTCCCAAAAAGTGCACTTTTGTAATTGTAAATACTAAAAATATGAACCTTAAGGATTCGAAAAAACAATAAAAATGTCAATTTTTTTTGTCGTGGTTTTAAATGCGTTCGAAAGAGTTAAACCCAAGTCTATGCTGTTATGTGAGAATTTTATTTGAAAATTTTTATATTCCTTTTTACCCTACGAAGTTATCATATTTGAACAACTTTTATTCATCATTAATTTTTTCTAATCTAATATCAGGCCATATTTATGAAAAATTTTCAGAATCTTAATGCACGTAAAAGTTTAATTAATTTCTCGCCTAAAAGGCTTCGTTACTTTGATTATTTGAATACTGTTAATATACGCGAAGAATTTCTTTAAAAATTTACCTTGTTACATCTGCAATAATATACTATAATTATGTATGTACCTTTGTACCTAATGTACCTATGTATTTTTTTTTTCCCCAAACTTGGTCGATTAAAAATGAATGTTTAAACTTCTTATTTTATGCATTGTATTTGCATCGGATTGCAAATATTTGTACATTGAATTGTGAATTCTTATCGTGTTGGAATTCAATTCTTTTTATATATGTAATTTTTTTGTTTTTGTTTGCTTACAATATTATTTTTAACTTATATTTATTTTTTTCACATAGGGTTACCTTTTTTTTTTTTTTTTGTTACCATATTAAAAACAAAAATTTCACATATTTAGTGTAAGTAGATCTATTTTTTCTAAGCCTAACTCTATCGTTCTTCTTGGTAGGTACCTGTAAAAACTAACAAAGATTGAGAGAAAAAAAACATAATCTTACTCTAATCTCACTCCTGATGAAGTTACTCAGCTCTTTATTTTTTATTTATTTATTTATTTTAAATGTTTACCGATGTTTTGTTACTTTTGTTAGTTCCTAATTATGTATTTGTTCAGATCTGATGTGGAAAATTAATTCAGTATTTTTAGAAAGGAAATGTTGAAGAAGACTTCGAACAAAAAATGCACGAATACAATCCCGTTGGCGATTCTACTTTTTCGTATTATTATAAACTTTCTTATATTATTTTGATACGACTATTTTTTCTTTTTTCCCCCATTCTTATTCTTTTTCTTATTTAGACTCCAATTTTGTGACACAAAAAAGATTTATATTTTTACCATTGCTTTGTAATTCTCTTGAAAAAGAACCAATCGATTTGTAAATGTTTATGTAGATTTTGTAAGTTTTCAAATTATTTGTGTTTTCGGCTTCACTTCGAGTTGGATTTTTCGAATTCTTGTTTTTTCTTTGCTGTGCCTTGAATTTAGTATCAAATACCCCCACTCCCCTCTTATTTCTTTTCTAATTTGCCTAAGTATTTTAATAATAATACTCGTCCATTATGTTTCATGTAAAATTTTTATACTAATTTTATTCTCATTTTTTTTCTTTTACCCGACTTTCTTTTGTTCCTTTGTAAATGTAATAAATGGTAAAAAAAAGAAAGAAAAAAAAGAGTCAAAATGGTCGCTTTAAGTGAGAAGGCGAAATACCTGTTGTAAAAAGGTCGACAATGACACCGTATATAACCATTTAAATGACTGCGACAAGCGAAAATTTTTGAACAAATTTAGCCGTTTTATTATTTTGTACACTTTTGTTTTAATTTTGTGGTATTTTATGACTGCGTCGTTAATTATACGTTGAAATATATACTTTCCAATTTTTTCTCTTTTTATTATTTTGGTTTTGTTTACTGTGACTATTTTCAGTCAAAATAATTTTATTCATTTTTCGTGATGGCTGGAAGTACTGTTTTTGCTGGTGTTGAGGTATGTGTCGATAAGTTTGGACTATCGATAATATGGATTTTTTTTCATCGGTCCATAGACGTATGGATAGACTATCCAACTGATAAGGAAAACAAAAATTTTCCTTTCCCTTGCGTTTCTTCCTTATTTTTCAATTTCTTATCTATTTTGATGATTCATTTTAAATTATTTATATCAGTTTTATAAATTTATCGTTTGAATTTTTGGTTTTTCTTTCCAAGTAAATTTAAATACGTTCTCATTAATAATTTATACGCTCAATTTTAGACAAAAAAGAAAGGCTATCCAACTATCGATGAGCTCTATCAGTATCCCACAGCACTAGTTTTTGTAAAACCCACCTGAAATTTTGGCTGCCTTTCATTCAGTAGCAAACACTGTAGAGTGCTACGTAATATATCATAGTATAGTATACCAGCCTTTAGTGTTGTGGAATATCGATAGGTCTGGATCAAGGATAGCTAATTTTTTTCTTACCAGACTATCTATAAACTATCAATCTTTTTCAAAAACTATCGATACTATCGATGGACTGTGGAACTGATGGGGGAAACAAAAATTTTTCCAATATTTTTTATTTGGTTTTAAATTTCTTATTAATTTTTCTGATCCATATTAAATCGTTTATATCTGTTTTATAAATTTATCGTTTGAATTCTTGGTTTTTCTTTCAAAGTAAATTTAAATATTTTCTCATTAAAAAATTCTACGCTCAAATAAAAAAGTAAGTATCAAAAGTTCAATGAAAACTATCGATAAGCTATCAATAATTAGAGGGACTATTAATGAGCCCTATCGATATTCTATAACACTACTACCAATTAACATGGAATAAGAAAAACTAAAACACCTAAAATTTTATCCATTGACCATCAAGTTATGTAGAGAATTGGACAAGTTTATGCACTCTGATAAGAATGTATAATGTTCATGTCTCAACGACTATCAAATTGATTTTGTTGTTTCCGTTACCACATCTATGCTAACCAAAGTCTTGGGTCGGCATCAGCTAAAGCGCAGCTTTGCGGCACCTCAGAACTTGTTTGTACATATACATATATGACGATGCTGCATACACAGTATATTGTAGTCTATGCTGTTGCATTCAGACCAGACTAGAATTTAAGCCCTGTTAACATACAAAATAATAAGCGAAAATAAGACTTGAAATGTAGAGGGGCGTGTACACCATGTAAGTTTTTGCTAAACCAGGGACTAATAAAAATGGGTTACTATTTGACTAGAAAACTGGACGTATCGACTCAGAATAAGACCCCATTTTACTATCAGCTGACAAGAACTTGCGTCATGCACACATGTTTTAATTTTTAATTTTGTATGTGCTGAATTGGCTTTGGTGTTTATCGCTGTATGTTTTCTTGAAGGAAACGATGCAGTTCACAACAGCGTCCATTTTATGTAGCACTATACAGTGTGTTGAAACACTTCCTGTATAGTGCGTATTCAAAATTGTCCATTTTGGACTTCGATGCTCAGCCTTTACTGTCATATTAGATGAAGTTCATTTATCAATATGATTGGCTATCTTGTCCCACTGACTACATTATAAATGGAAAACTGATTTGGGAAGTTACTTTCCACATACAATTTATTTATTTTGGCGAAAAATTTAAATTTATGCTTTAAAAAAGAAAAGAAATATTATGTTAAATGCCATAAGTTGATTTGTAATCTCTGTAGAAGTCTGCAGGGTTCATTTTTCTCATCTTGAAAAATGTTATTCACTTAGTAATTTTTTGCATCTAAGGTAGGTGTTCTTGAAATTCATAGCATTATGTCAGTATGCTGTGAAAATTTTTTCATGATTCTGAGCGTGGTCTGGTTCATCGATTTTCTTCAAATTTGGTAAATATATTTAGTTTGGCAAGTTGATTGAGTCTACCAACCACCCGTGCAGGCTTGCGTGTGCACCACTCAAGAAATTCCAACCAATGCAAATTCACTGCTTGGGAACACAAACAAAAATTTTTTTTTTTAATAACAATCAAAAATTTGAAACAAAACTGTCATCGTATTATTAAATATTGTTTGGGTTGGAAAGGGGGAAGTCTCGCCATGATTTATAGTTACGTGTGCACTGCATGGCAAAAGTAAGTTTTTCCAGTCATGAAAAGTGACTTAACTTCACTAAACTTTCAGTCAATCGTATTAGATTAACATAAGCTATAATTGGTTTCTTCTTTCTTTCTCGACCAGAATAGATTCGTGAATTATAACCGAAGCATTACAAGGAAAATCTTCGCAGTGCAGAGGAATTCGGCCTAAACATTCTACGGTTGTACTCGTTAAATGCTAATGTTCGCCATAAGAATCTTCAAAATACGACATTAACGGAGGCGAAGAATCGAAGGGGGCATCGGGGGCTAAGCCCTCTAATATCTGATGAAGTCCCCAAGCTGCTGAAAAGTTGCAAATAATGTACTGTGTAATGTACTGTGAAGAAAAACAAAAGAAGTATAATTATTCTTATTTTGGTTCGAGGAAAAGATGACGCAACCTTGAGCGTCCGTTCCTGCCTCCACCCGGAAGTTTTA
Source organism: Ericerus pela (assembly GCA_011428145.1). NCBI lineage: Eukaryota > Metazoa > Arthropoda > Insecta > Hemiptera > Coccidae > Ericerus > Ericerus pela. The sequence continues at coordinate 759,491 of WOFM01000317.1, read as the reverse complement.
TCGTAGCTTCGCCTCCGGGCGCAACTAATGAAAACAGATCGTCGCTTTTCGTTTCGGTTCTTATTCATTTATTAAAACTCTAATGAAACTATGTACAAACATAAACATTCACGTTGCATAAAAATGTCTAACCTAAATGCAATATTACAAAGAAAGTATTTAACGATACAACAACAAAAAAAAAAAAATGGGACAGGGGAAAAGGGGGAAATTTCATGATTTCTAAATTTATGTTATTTAGTCGTTAATTTGTGGCACAGTCGATTATTTGTTAGCGTCGTCACTCGGTGTCAAATTCGAAATTACTTTGCTGCGTCGGTGGTGGACCACGTTGGTGGGCTAGTGGAGCAGCCGCAATTGGTCGTCGGCTATGGAGTGGAATGTTGACCTCTTCGGGCGAGTGGTACACTTGGTTCACGGCGGGCAATGACGGACGCGTGAACTGTTGCGGCAAAGTGGCCAGTGGCCGTAGACTGGGCTGGAATGCTTGCGGCGTGGGTCGAGGATGAGGTTGAACGTACCGCGCGGGTGGCTGGCGCTGCTGGAAATGTCGCGTATTTTCGCCGGTTTCTTCGTCTTGGGCGATTTCGTTGTACGTTTCCGGATAGTAACGGTCCGCGTAACGGATGGTAACGTTCGGTCGACTTTGGGCTTCCTCGGCGTTTATTGGTCGGTACAGAAAATCGTTGACGAAGTGGAACTGCGACGATTGCTGGCAAATGTTGTCGCTGCTGGGTGGCATACAAATTAGGTGCACCTGAAAGGGATGAACGATAATGAGTGATCGTAATGGAGATTAATGAGACTGTTTGTGAGGGGTGGAGGGAGGGGGAGATGACCGACGAAAAAAAGTAAGTACGTGTTCGTTAGTGAATGGGATGGGGTAGAGGTTATTTGGTGAAAAATTTCCTGCAATATACGTGTGAGGGTACGTTTTGAAATTTCGATCGAAGCATCAAATATGTGTTGTTTGGTGGAAGAGGCAGATTTAATTTGGAAGATCTGCCTGGCTACGTTTCCACCGAATTCATTCGTCCACCCTTTCGAATGAGAAATAATTGTTAAGTACGGTTAAACGAATGGCTGTGGATGCTTATGTAAATTAGTTGGTAGGTATTAGGCTATGTATAGGCTAATATGAAGAACACACAGCACTATGGGAGTAGGTAGGAGTACCCAGTGCAAAATCGTGTTGTTGTGCACTGTACTACACACCATAATTATCTGAGATGTTATACGTATGTGTCTCCGTGCATCGTGATTTTCGTCAGCCATGCACCATATTCTACAGTTTTTTTCTGTTATTGTTCATTCTAAATAGGTTAGTTAAGATCAATTTAACTAAGCTGTTACGATGTTATTATACACTAAACTCGTTCAAATTAATTCGAAATAAACTCGCCGGAAAGATTTCCACAACTTATACGGTGTTAACAATGTTCGATCATTTTTCAAAATTTTCTCTCACTAGAAGATCACTAGCCTAAGTACAAGATTGAATTTTATTCAGCCTAGTTTAGTATTTAACAGGTACCGTACTGCAAGAGAAATCGCTTTGAACAGTTTTCTTCTTGAAACTTTGTTCAGTTTAGATTGATTTCGTATTCTGACATGAGTGAAGTTGACTATGAATGAGAAGAGGCAATTCAAATGTTTTAATTTTGATTTTGTTTTTAGTTTCTTCGTTGTTTACTCGTGCGAAGTTGATATCATTCAGTCTACTTACAGCTATTTTTGTGAATTTTTTCAGACTTTATAAGGCAAGAATATCGAAAATTCTTGTTTTAAAACACTACCTATTTCTCTCGTACAAGTTGGACGTTTTTCAATATTTTTTAATTTTGTATCTCTTGTAGATTTATAAAAAAAAATAAAATTATGCCTTAACGATTTAGTATGGGTACCTACCGAATTCAAAATTTATGGGTTTTATTTCCGAGAGCCGTCGCTCCCATCAGTTGAAATCAAACTCTCATTTGAAAATTAATATAATTAATATTTAAATTTTGTTCGTAAAATATTATTTGTCTTATCGTCTTTTATTTTTTAATTTTTTTAATTTTTACTCAAGCAATATTGAGAAAAATGAATATTATATTTTGCATAAATTCGAGTGATTTTCTGACCTGCAGCGATTTTCTGCCAAAAGATGCTTTTTATTTCTGGTACCTAGGTCTACGAGCAGCCTACTTCAAAAATTAATGCTCGGGTACATATATAGGTAATTACCTATATTATTATGATGCTCATTATACATTTGGCCCTTTTTCTGAACTTTCGTATTCAATTAGCAAAAAGAAAAAAAATTAAATAAATAAATTTGAGAGACAAAGTATTAGGTAGGTACATAAACTCTGGGATTTTTTTTTTTTTTTTTTTGGCTGAAGTTGAGAATACCTAAATGTAGATTCTCGTCAAAAAATGTATCTAATATCTGAATTTGTATGAGGATGGAAAAATTGTCGAAGGTCTGTTCTATTGAAATCAGCCGGTTCTTCGGAAAAATGGTTTCAAGTGATTGTCCGATCATCCGGTATTGTGCAGATTGTGCGAAGGTCGAGAATTGCAACCTATAACATCTTTTGCAGAGGAAGTGAAATAACAATTTTTCTTATACGCACTTGATGGAATGAAAATCCTTCTGGACATATCCACGAATGTCTGGCGTTATCTTGACAATAGTGGAATACTTCGCAATTTAATCCGTCGTCAGCGTAGTAGCCAGTTTTTTTGCCGTTGCAACTGAATTTCGATTGTGGCAGCAATTCGGTCAGTCTGTCAGGTTCCTCTTTTTCTTCGAGATCTTCTTCTTGCTAAAGCAAACGTTTAAAGAATACAAGCTTTATTATGTTTATTTGCTTGGTGTAATTATTCGAGATGACTGAGATGCCTCAGCTATTATAATCCGGATGTAGTCACTTATATTGGACTTATACGTAAACGAAAAATAATTTAACAAACAATTTTTCATTTTTCTCGAATCGGTGGAGAGGAACTTTCGAAGTACGTATTAAATAAAAAGTGGAACTTCCAACCCCACATAATTTGCAGATACTGTAGAAAATATGTGCCCGAAACCAATTTTTAGCGTTTATCTTCGACAGAATAAATTTTATCGTAAAAATAATTCAGTTGAAAAACATTTGACATTTAATTTCCCATAGAAAAAATTATTAATTTTTTTGCTTCTGCAATAGGCAGTACCTATTTAAAACAAGAATGAAGAATAACACTTATTATGTGATAACGAAAAAAATATTTTTAAATTGTTAGAGAACTTAATTTTTGTATTCTCCACTGAGAGGAACGAACTTTGGATTTTTTATTTCCTACGAATTTTTTGTAGCTTTGTTATTTAATTGCTTAGGTGATATTTAAGGAAAGTATGTAGAAATTAAATCGACAAATGCGAACCTTCTGTTAAAAATTTCATTATAGCATTTATTTAACAAAAATTTCATGTTACTTAGTAAAATTCGCTAAACACATTGGAGAATTATATAAAATTCGTATAAAATCCTTGTTTCCTTTCTCTCGTTACACGATTCTAACTCTATTTTAAGCCCACAAACGTGATAACAAGAGAATTGTTTTCTAAATACGATTCAATTATAAAGCTGACTAAATAAATAAATGCAATTCAAACTTGACTGAGCCCTTTTTTAAATAGATGCAATTAAATTTACTCGCTTTCGTTGAGTCTGCCAAATTTTTAGACATAGAACTTCACTGTCCATACTTTTATGCCTGAAATCGTGAAAGCAGCAAACCGTCATACACAATGTGCGAAGAGATAATCGGAATAGCTCAAGAAATGGTATAATTAGTTCCGGAAGCTGCGTTGGTTTTAATGAAAATGTCCGTCGAACGTAACATAATTATTAGTTATTACGTACTGAATATTGGTGGTTGTGATTTTTTTCATCCTGGGAAAAGAACATTCTTTTTCCAATTGTAGTGACATTTATGGGACAGTCAGAACTTGGAAAAATTTAGATTTTCTCATTTTTTTCGAAAATTACGAGGAGTAGCAAGATACAATTTGTGCATTAACAACCTAAGTGAAATTAAATTTCTTCCTGTGGGATTATAACCGTGCGATTTTTGTGAAGGTTTTGGTTCATCACCGGATACCTTAATTACATTGTGTGAGAAGCAAACATTTATTAAATTTATTATTTCATTCCTCTCACTTTTCGTACCATAGATGTTGTCATAGAGTTTTTGTGAAAGATGAAAAAAATCAAAATTTTAATTTTTTGAGCTAACACATGCAGGATTTTTTTTGAAAATCCTTCAGAACTTTAATGTTACATAGTAGGTATACCATAAGACAAACAAAAAATGTACACTAAGCATGCGTATCATTCTCAGCTATTAAGAGGCAAGGTATACTCAAAGCATGACACTTGGAACGAAAAAAAAAATTGTATTTTTCTTTTTTAATGTGGTACACATTTCTATTTTCACTATATGGTCGTGTATTTGGAAAAAAAACCAAAAAAAAAACAGAATGCTTTAACAATAGCAATCCAGAAGGTTCCTGCATTGGCCGATGAAAACACAGCTCCTGTTTGGCAGTTCGTTTAAAAACGAATTTGGTGATATAAAATGTATCGATATACAATATGATATATCGATTTGAGTACGAAGAAGTGAGGAATATGGTAGGAATCGCTATCGATATTCATATATCGGTATATGTCGATATTTGTTGATGAATAGCGGTTATTATTTTTTTTAGCTACCGGTATATGATTTCTCACTCAGAATAACCACACTCAAACTTCATTCTCCCAAACTTCATTATCCCAGAAGTATAAAATGGGTACCACATTAAATGTTCCAGTCCGCTCAGACCCTGGAGCGCGTTTTCTTTTTTTTTTTTTTTTCATATCTTGTACAACAAAGGTATTAGAGTTCCCAAAGTTGTGCTAAAAAATTACAATTAGTAATTAGGTTTGACTTTGGCTATATGTTCTTATTAGCCTAATTCCTCAAATTGATTGTAATGTTGAACAGATCTGGGCAAAAGTGAAAATGACCTTTTTTGTTCTTCGTGGTTGGTACTATGGGTCTACATAAACAAATAATTATTTTCAAGTGCCTAAATTTGTTCATGTTATACTTTTAGTATTGATCTACCTAGCTCCGCAACGGTTGAGAACGAGACACTTGTTTATTGAACATTTTGTGTTTGTTTTTTGGTGCCCTATTAACAACTGTTAGAGTTTGGGGCTTCTCATGAAGCACTCTGTATAAATGTGGATGCACAAGAAAGAATGGCCATTTTTTTCCATTCTCCTTTGTTGTTTTTTGTTTTGATACCAATGCTTATTAATATTCAACCATGATTAAATCTTCGAAAGAAATTTTTTCAGTTTCAAATCATGTGTTTTTTGGGCTAAAAATATTGCGAAAAATATTAACACCAATTTTTCAACATTTATATCGTGTAGGTACTTACTGATAAAGCTTGTGGGCCAAGTTGATTCTTTACTTGCTGAGGTCTTCGTTGCTGGAAATCATGTTGACTCGGTCGACCTTTGAACACTAAGGTTTGTGTGGGTTGTAAAACCTGAGCAGATGCCACTGGTTGCGAGGGTATTGGTGGTAATGGAGATGTTGGCCTAAACTGAAGCACCTGTAAAGTTAATAAAAAAAAATACGTAAGGTAGTTTTTTGAAATTTGAAAAAAAAAAAAAAAAATTCTTCATATCCGATGACTCCCTAACTAGACAAAGAAATTACGTAAAGTTTATCAAAAACTGCTCTTCTTTCCTCCAACCTCTTGAAAATTGGGTACCAACATAACAGCCTAAATTGGTTGTGGGTAATGAAAAAAAAAGGTAATTGGAGGAGATTCTCTGCGAAGTATTGAAAAACGAATATTTCAGACGCTTAGAATAATATCTTGAAAAATAGTCGTATGTACGATTTTTGCTTTTATTTACCTGTTGTGGTGAGGCTTGTGATTGTCTGAAGTGCAAAACTTGTTGTTGCGATGGCGTAGACTGCGATGGTGATATCGAATTTTTGTCGATTTCTTCCTCTTCTTCTTCATCTACTTGAGGAGCTGGACGAAAACCTTGTGGTGGAGCACCTCCAAACGCCACAAATTTAGGAACTAAATTACCGTTGAATTGCTGACCTCTTGGGGGAGGAGCGCCTCTGGATGGTTGAAAGAAAACGGGTGACTGTCTAATATCCCTCTGGTATTCTTCGTCGTCGGCGAAGACGACGGCAGTGAGCAGCAGCAAACATAAGGTTGCTGATTTTAGCATTCTGAAAGCAGAAAGTGCGCCAATTAGAATTAAAAATTCGTAATCTTGATAACAGAAAATTTTTGTTCGTAAGAACACGTCACGTTAAAAAAATAATAAATTTGCAAATTTATTGTGAGTGTTTCGAGAGTGTCAGTATTTAATGTAGTGGATTTAAGATTGTGGATAAAATTTTCGGCAACTAAATTTGCAATTTATCGTCAGTTAACTATTACTGTAGGAAGGAGTTGCGAGTTTTTTTAGGCTCGGGGATGGGCGGGTTTGAGTACCCAAATTCCCCCTTCGCTACGCCATTGGTATGAATAAAATTTTGAATCTTGTTAAAATCAAGAAGAAAAACGTTCCCAAGTTTTTGTGGCTAATGAAGTGATGGAAAGTCAAATTTCGTTTAGCTTCATTTTTAATTTTCTGGTATGTATGGAACTCAATAAAATGTTGCCTCTGATGAAATTTTTCCAAAAATGATACAGCTTGTAGATTACAATCTACGCTTAATATTGACGACAAACAAAATATTTCCTTCTAAAAGGAACGTGATTTTATAGTTTCCATCAGAAAAAAGATAAAAGTTTGTCGATCGCAAATTTTATAAAAGTCATTCTTTAAAGTCATTTTCATTTATCAATAATTTATTGGGGGGAGTGGTTTTGAAATTTTCAACCGAGAAAAATGATTTTGATTCACATAATTAATTATATTGATATTAAGTACAGTATTGATATAATAGGTACATCGATGTATTATGTATCAATGTTGAAATCTTATATAAGCGGTGAGATTTTACAGCTTGCGAAATAGGTTAAATTGCGTTTGTTGGAATTTACATCAATGAAAACGCTGGTATTGTGACCCCTGCCATTAAATACGCAAAATAATACTTCCTGTATTACAAGGTATTCAAGTGTACCTTTGCGCCTTAAATATACCAAATGATACTTCCCACATCACACGGCGAATAGAAATTGATGTGGCAGCACAATTGTTTGGTTCCCTTTGTGTTCTGCGACGGTGACGTGGTGCTTATTGAACCTATAAGGCACCCTTGCAGAGTTCCTCAATGTCAAACAAAATTCGTGGTTCTATTAACCAAATTTCTGTACTTTGTCTCATTCATTTTCAATAATCCTGGTTCTTACATTCGTGCGAAATCTGAAGATTTTTTGAAAAGTTTATCATTCCAATCTTCTGTTTTCACTCAGCTTGTAGTTTTAATGGCAAAATTATCTTGTGGATGTGCAAATCACTGAAGATGAGCAGGGCAAAAGTGAAAAGAACTTATTTTTCTCGAAGAGAATACTATTGTGAATTTTAAAGAAAGATCGTTCATTTCATAAGTACTTTAAATGTGCTTTTAGAAAAATATATTTTTTTGCATTAAAACTGTTAAAGGTTCAAATAAAGGTTTTTTTTTTTGTATTCTTGGCTTTGGTAGAAGATTTAAAGATTTGAAATCATCATTAAAATTTAATTTATTAAATTTACCTTCTTAATTAGATTTGTGGGGAGATTTTCCTAAACGCAAACCTGTTATGATTTAGGCCAAGATAGGCGAGTCTGATTTTGGGGAGTAGCACTCCGTGGGCTTTTGAAAAGCAGCCTTATTCTTCTGTTGAAAGATTTCCTAATGAAAGTATCCCAATAGTTTTGACCTTACAAATTGAGTTAAGAATACGGTAACAATTTTCGGCGCATCGTCGATATCCTACAGCCCCGACTTACGAAAATGACCCATTCGTTGAACAACTAGCGGTGCCGTTGTTGTTATTGTTGTTATTGTTGATAATCAAGATATCGCATCCGCTGTTTGTCTTGGTTTTACGCTGCGACTTGAGGCTCAATCATAACTGAGCATACCACTTTTTTTTTTATTTTTTTTTTAGATTTTTTGTAAGAGAATTATTAGTTTTCTACACAGTGAGATTTATTAGTGTGAAAAGCTAACTTGTACGTACAGTATACTTATACATAATATTATAACAGATTGTTACCTTTGCATAATATTTGACGAAATTTGCACTCAGTCGATGAGCTTACAATTGGCTATGTGTATGCTCTGACCAATGTTTTGGAATTTCAAATTAAATTCTCGAACAGAGTATATTTTATTGTTGCTAGAAAACGGTGTGGATGTTTGCAAAAATTGAATTTACTTGTATATAGTTACGCCATCGTTGGCCCATTGCTTGAGAAAGTGTGTTTGCAACATTTGAATTCGCGAAAAAATCCAATGTAATTTACATGAGTAATTTAATTTATACGCCAAGTGTACTATATACGAGTAGTCTATCTTGTTTACTATGTATATATATATATATATATATATATATATATATATATATATATATATATAGATACTTTCCGTATGTGTATATATGTGGTAATTTACATTGTGTATTCAACTTTCATTTTAGAGGTTATATGTGTGTTGTTTTCGATTTCTGACGACATTATTGCACTCTTCCTACTTCCTATCTCTTCATCAACTTTTTCGCACATTTACTTCGTATCTTTAAAATTATTCGGGTACATTCTCATTAATGTGCAAATTCTTGAGAAGAAGTAGAAATGAATTTAGTGGCGATGAAAAAAATGAGACGCGTTTACAACAAATGATAACTATAATCTACTCCAAATGCGAAAGTCGTGACGTCACAGAGACAATCACATTTCACAGCTACGTCTAGCTAAAAATATTGGTGCCAACGAAACCATTTTGGATGCAGTCTTCGTTGAATAGGGTGAATCTCTACCTATTCCTTTCCCCCCTGGTCCGTCAACTTATACGACGTCATATCTTTCTTATTTGAAATAGACTATATTGCTCTGCCCGTACAGCTGTACTAAAATTTTAATATTTTCTGTGTTAGGAAGTCATATTACATACATTCTGTTTACTAACACACATTTTTCTAAAATTATTTCAGGATATGCCTTCAGACGAAATTTATGAGAGCAGTAAATCCAACGAGTGGCAGATTCCAAATTTCGGAGCTACCATTTTAAAACCATCGCCATTTATTTAAAAAGAAGATGTCATCTTCATTCCGAGAGGTAACAAATTTTACGAAATACATATTATTGTTAAACAATGTGTAACACATGACTAAATTCAATTTAGTTGAACCATATAGGTTGTCCGAGATTCAAATATCAAAACTTGGTGGAGTGATTATACAAGTTAGGAAAAAAGTTAATTTAACATTATTGTTGGTGATTTTCAAATATTTTTGCAAATATTACGACCCGTGTGATGACAGGTTTTCTTCTTTGGAGAAATTCATACCTGATTGTTCTGTAACTACTTTAAAGGATGGTTTATACTCGTTGATTTATTCTCTATAATCTAATACCTAAAAAGTTTACTAAAGGGAGACACTGAGCTGAGGTTTATAATGTTTCTCTTGATTTATTTTCTAAAAGTTAAAATTTTCAAATTTTCCAACTTTACAGAATATAGATTGGAGATTGAAGAATAGAGATGTGAGTTTAAACCCTGCTTAAGATATACTTGAAAACATCACAAATAGCATTAAATGCGCAAGCTAGATTATTTGTGAAATGTATTATATTTCACTAGTTATTGGTTTTTTATTGGATATTCCGTTGAAAACGTTAGTTTGAAATTTCATTTTTCAACATATTCAGAGGAATTTCAAATACCACGGAGTTTTTTTTAAAAATAAAACAACAACAACAAATAAACAAAAAAAAGCAGTGCATTTAATCTACTATACAGAAGTGCAGGTAGGTACTAATTAATACTGTACACTTCTTGACAAAATCTGTGTATCCAGAGTGTTCCTGAGAAGCTATCCGAATTTCAACAGCTGATATATTACATCTCATGACAAATAAAAAATATTCACCAAATGCGTGTCTCATTCTCAATTTTTAAGGAGCTAGGTATATTAAAAGCATGACATTGGTAAATTTCCTTTAAAATTTCTATTTGATCATGTAAACCCTTAGTACATATTTGTCAAAAGGGACAAAATTAGTGATTTGTAATACAAGTATATAAAGTTGGTGATTTTGACACAAGTATCAATCACCTACTATAAACATGCGTGTCACACACTATTTTTTGCAACACCTCCCCTGAGAATGGAAAAAATTTGTGACAACAAATGAAGTGTGAAATATGTATAAAGACAAGTGTATAAAGTAAGGTATGTGCATAAGCAGGTGTATAATACTTATTTGTGTTACAAGTGTATAAAGTAGGTGATTTTGATCAGTGTATGTTTTTGGTAGCACGAACCAAAGGCGAGTGATGCAAATCACAAGAGTATCAATCACCTATTATATACATCCGTGTCACACACTATTTTTTGCAACACCCCCTTCCCTAAAAATAAAACAAAAATTGCGACAAATGAATATTTTTCCCAATTGGAAACATATAAGAGTACTTAAACCATTATAAATATTTCAACCAAGCATCATGGCATAGTGGCTATGGTGCTGGCCTGTGAATATAGAAGTCTGAGATTTAGGTCTCCATACCTATTGGAGAAACTTTTACGAAAAAAAAATTAAAAAAACGATGATGTTAGGCTATGTTCAGTAGTAAGTAGTTAGTAACAGTGAATAAAATGACGTATGCATCCCAGGCGATGTGTAAAATAATGTACGATGCATAAAGTAAATACTTTACAGGTACATCAGTCCTAAGTGTTTCTAAAATTCCTTGCTTTATACATCACCGAGGTGTGTATAAAAATGAAATTTATAAACAGGTGTTGCAAAAAGGTTTATTTTGTTTTAGTTTCATCTTGTATAGCAAAGGTGCTACGACTTCACAAACTTTTATCAATAAATTTAGGAAATACCCAATTATTAGCTTAGTTTGTCAAATTGGTGTGATGTTTATTAAGATATGGCAAAAGTGAAGAGGACCTTTTTATACGCTTTTATTTAACTCGCTACAGTTCTTCATTCACAGCTTTGTTCAATGGATATGAATTTAGACTTTATAGTACAACTTGATTGCACACTCACACGAGAACGAAGATATATTACCCAGGAAGACCACTACGTTTGTTTGGTTTAGCACTACAATCGTCATATTGAGTGGGTGTCTGTGACTGTGTGTTAATCCGCTAGGTTTCGCACAACGTTTTACCCTTAATAAAAGCGTATCAGTAAAAATTCATTTTTATTAAATTTATTGTTTCTTATGGCGAACATCACAATTTTAAAGTATGTTTGATCATGCCATACTTTTACTAGGTACAGGCCTAGGCACATAGGTGAACCGTTGAGAACAAGATAATTGTTTGTAGAACTTTTTTTTGTTTGTTTTGAGTTGTACTATAAACTGTTGACGTATATTAAAGTTTCTATTTGACGTATTTGGATTTGTAGAAGTGCCACTTAAATACAATCTTTATTTTTTTGAATATTCTGAAAAGTAGAGCTGAAATTCAAAAAACTAATATTGTATGCTTATGAACAAATGGTGTGATAGAATTTATCTGCAGGAGTCCGATAATTTTGTAAATAACTACCGTAACTTTTTCATGGGTTGCTTCAAACATCTGTTATAATGATTACGTTCTAAATAGTTTTGTACGAAAACACTTAAAGCCTTGAATAAATGCAGATTAAAAATTTGTTGCATGTAATATATCAGTCTATTAGGTATTAAAAGATAACGAGTTCGTTTGAAAATCACAACCAGAAAATGCTACAATTTCTGAAATTCTTGCTGAAAACAGATGACAAGAAGAAAGCAGTTACAAGGAATAGTTGGTTAATGTTTAAACGAATAATTTAAAAATATAAATTATGAGTTCTTTCATCGAACAAAACCAGTTTTCTTATTCAGTTCGTGGAATATAATTATTTATGCATAGGTATATAATATTATATTAGTTGATCTGCCCAATTTACCTCGTAAAAATTATATCTTCGTTTACATTGAAAAATTTTTCATAAATTTATTTAAATGTATTAACGTGTTCGATAAAAATTAGTGCGAAAAGTTTCTGCGAAAGTGAAATTTTTCAGATCATTGTGTAGACCAATTCGGGGTCCGTAACTATGTTACGAATCGCACAAAAATTATAACTTGAGAAATTAAACGAAATTCTGAATGAATAAATCTCCAATAAATAAAGTATAGCTCGTAGGTACGTGAGCGTACTTATAATAAATTCTCACATCATTGCGAATCTGTAGGTAAACCGTAAAAAAATAAACATAAAACTGAATAAAAAATTTTTAGAATTAATGATTTAAAAATCAAGTATACTGCTATTTCTCTCTTTTGGAACATTAAAATTTCACAAAAATTCATACTTTGAAAACAACGTTTCACTCAAAGTTGTAACCTATTATGTATCTGAAGGAGCTGAAAATTCCCATTATTAATCATATTACCTACTTGGTGACAACTATGGCGATCAATTATAATCTATTTTGTAGTATTTTGAGAAATCTCAAATTTTCAATCGTGAACATGAATATTAGCACTGTAAACTCTTTTAAGACAAGAGAGAATTTACGTTTAAATCGTTTGAGATTCAGCGAATGAGTGAATACGTTGTACCTACTCCGAAATAAATTGTTTCTCGAATTTCAGTGACTACGGAAGGTTTTTGCCATGTTTTCTTCCATCAAATTACCTATCTAATTTTTTTTAAATTTGATTTCAATAAAACAAAATATAATTATCAATTTTTCTACATTCCTAATTATCTGTGCTCTGTACGGCAAAAACTGCTGATCCAAAGTTGTAGGTTTTCAACAAGTTTTGCTGACAGTGAGTTCTTATTGTAACCTTGAGATTTTAGTTTGGTGAGACATCTACGAGGTGACTAAGAGTCACAAAATTTGTACATCTAAATATGTAGAATAATTAAAATAATTTTTTTGATTAAAAGGAAGCGGTAAGACCGACAGGGCTTATAATACAAATACTACTACATGTTTAGAAGTGAGCTTTTCATCATAACTTACACGTTGAGTCAGGTCAGAACGTTTATCAGTTTTTGAGAACAAAACTTATTTTAAGCTCTACCCTGACAAAGTTAACAGCTTATTCAGAAAATAAATTCCGTGCTTTCTTTTAGGTAAAATACTTACAAGTAGGTACGGTGGTCAGGTCTTCTTCACATTTTTTGACATTGGAAATGTTTAACCTGAGGTACTTACATAGTAAACATATGACGTCATATGCAACAAAAAGTGAAAACGGGGTTTGCAACATAAAGTGAAAAGAACAACGTTTGTAACACAAAGAAAATAAATTTTGTAACACGAAGTGAAAAAAACAAAGTTTGCGACAAAAAGGATAAAAATGTCAGAAACCCTTCAAACAATTGTATTCAAAATCAATTACGCCAAATTTAAGAGGTTTTTGAAATAGGCTACTAGATACCTACGAACAGAAAAACTAGGTAATTCATTTTCAAGCCCCTATTACATAGGATATAAGCCTAACAAAAACAAAAAGTGAAAACAATGTCCACAAAAAATTTAAGATTACGAAATACTTTCAAGTGGGCATACTGTTTATTTAACAAACTGAAAATTAAATACAAAACTCATTTCAAATGTATCCTCGACCATGCAAGAAATACAAATCATGTAAATTTTTTTCTTCTTGACAAGTGTTTAATCACTCTAATATCGTCTTCCACTAACTACGAAAAAATAGAAGATATTCTCGAGTTATATGTAGGATATTTTTGTATTTTGTGATTTGTATGAAGTGAATTAAGTTGATTAAATCAAGAGATGAGATCACAAGGAAGTCAGTGTATTCAAGTCAGTAGTAGATCCAGAGCATCATTTTTATGTAAGTTTTTCGAGGAAAACCTACATATTAAAATCGATCTGATATCAAGACTCAGGGATGAGGGTAGATTGATTTTTTGTCTCATAACCCCAAGAAAGTGTAGGAACCATTATTTTAAATTCATACTTATGTAGGTATATACATACATATGTCGCCGTCAAATGCAAAAGTCAGCCTTTTTCGAATAAGCCTAAGCATTCACTATTTTGCAGTTGAATACTATTATAAATCCACATTATAGCTTTTGACTGAATGAAATTAGGCATTGTATATAATGCGCATCACTCTCTGGCATTTTCTATAATTAATTATAGAAATTGGCCAAGTTTTATCAATATTATTTGTTAGTCAAAATCAATAAACCATCAAGATCTAATAGTCATTTAATTCAAATGTGTTATTAATAAATATAACGTGGAAAAATTTCAGTCATTTCAAGAATTTTTTCTAGCATTGAAAAGGTTTTTATCATTGAAAATGCTTTTAGAGTCAGTTTGTGAAAAAGTGTCTGTCACCTGATTTTGAGCGAGAGAAGGGGTGGATGACAATAAAAACAGTGGAGGGAGCAAATAGTAATGAAAAATAAAGTAGAGGTGGTAATGTTGTTTCGTTGTTTGTGGAGCGAATACAAAAGCTGAAAAAAACAAAATAAACACTTTTTTTACATTTTTGTTCATTTTAAATGCCCCGTTCTCATTATTATAAAGTGTGAAACGTGTGGATTTTTTGTTTTTGTTCAATAGGTACTATACATTAGAATTTTAATTTAAAAAAAAAGCCTAAAATGATTGAAATTTTTCCATATTACATACATTTGAATTAATTTGACTATTAGTATTTGATGGTTTATTAATTTTAACTAACCAATAATATTAATAAAACTTTGCTAATTCTATAATAAAATTATAGAAAATGGAAGAGTGATGCGCATTATGTATAATGCCTAATTTCATTCAGTCAAAAGCTATATTGCGGATTTATTATAGCATTTCACCCCAAAATAGTAATTGTCCAGGCATTTTTGATAAAGGCTGATTTTGGAAATTGACTGCGACATATATACACACAATTCCATGATACAAGGTACAGGACACAATTTTTATCCGATAGTTTTGAAAGTTGGTATTCTTATTCGAATCTAGACAAGGATGAGGCCTATTGTTCTTGGTCTAGATCGGCCAGATGGTGGGTCCGGTTTGTCCTATTATGTTGAACTAGGCCATTGGCTGACAGCTACGCCGCCACTCCATGTCCCACTAGTGAAAACAAAATAAAACAGAAGCATAAAATCTAAACTTATTGCTAAGAAGAGAGGATAAATTCCAGATGAATCAACGAAGCTGGTTGGAAAGCAGGCTAGTAGTTTTTTTATTTGCTCAACAATCGTTTGTAATGACTCATATTCGTATTTCATAATTTCACAATACAATATTCATTGTGAGTTTCTTTGACACTTCATTAAACCTAATTTTCACCCAGCATTCTGTCAAATAATTTTGATTTTTTAATTTTTGCTTGTATTTATTTATTTATTTATTTATTTATTTATTTATTTATTTACATTTTTCTTTTTGGTGAGAAAACCTACACATTTTCTAACGTGGCTTGTTAAAATAGAGTTTTTTTATTTTTCATATGTAAACATTCTTGCTCTCTAGTCCGCTTCCTCCCAGGTGTAAAAAAATATTAGATACAAAAAAGTTGAGATTGCATAAAAAAACTGCACGGTGCACGGTCCAGTTTCAAATTCTGTTTGTCACATAACACACACACACACACACACACACACACACACACACACACTTACAAGCAGACAACCATGGCAAGCTGACAGCACGATACATGCACGCACACATACACTAGATACATATTTATCGTGTTTCAGCTGAATGTTTACACATTAAATATGTGAGGGGGGACCCTTGCACGCCTTTTTTATTTTCATAGGGTGTGGGAAGGTGAATTCCAATAATTTTATGTGAATGAAAAATTCACAGAGTTAATTAAGTTGTTTTTAAACAGATTTCAAAAAAAAGGAGCTTATCAAATGAAACAAAAAAGCATTAAATAAAAACTGTTTATTAGAACCAACTTCAAAATAAGTATACATAATTACATGAAAATTTCGGTTAAAAGGAGAAAAATAATAATTATAAGCCCTTTAGAATTTCTTTAGCCAATTATTGAAGTTGGAATTGATTATTGCAATAAAATTATATGAAACTGCCATTGAAGCCTACATGATAAAGAAAGAAAGCGACGACTTCAATTAAATAATTCCTGTATATTTTGCTGTTGCCGGAAAAATGTTAAAGGTGTTATTTTTCTCCTTTTAGCGCAGAATAATCTTTTATCTGGATAATTTTCTCTTTTATTTCCGTCTTTCCCCAACTTGTAACGTTGGGAGGAAGTTCCCCCTCCCATCTGTGTATCCGTGCTTGATGGAAGGCAATGACCAGACGAACAAGATTAAGATAAGTTCATATATATAAATATATCAAGCTCTGAACCGTTTGGGAACCGAGGAGTAAGAATGATTCAATTGGCCTTTGTGGTTTCTTAGGAGAAAAACGGAAATAACGACTATTTTATGCCATAGAAAATGTAAACTTTGTTACTACAATATTTTTTCCGAAGTTAATATTCGTAACATGCGCTCCTTCATTTCGTTAATGTCTCAACATAGGTATACGGTAATTATTTTTACAAAGTATTGGATTACACTTCTTTTTAAACCGAAAAAGCTGAAAAATTTGCTCATTCTTTCTTTCAGACATCGAATGAGTTTTGATAAAATCTATGCCTGAAAGATAAAAATATCATGAGCTATATAAAACGAAGATTACGTAGGTATACTTATTCTAAGTGGGAAATTAATTTTCTTATTCGTGACATTTGTTTGAACAAAAAAAAATTAATTAATGTTAGGTATCTGGCGAGAATGCAATTTCCTGCGAATGACATTATTTTATCTTGGTTACCTGTATGATATCATCTTCATATTTTTTCGAATAATCACATTTTTCACGCTTTCTGAAAACTGGACACCAATTTGTTTCTTTTTTCTTGTAATATCTACTTCATGCCATTTATATACACTATCTAGTTAACTTGTAACTTCTTTCTGTGCAATTAACGGACGATTCTTTTTGAAGCATAAAATTTTGCATTGTCTCCATTCAGTATCGTTGGCGAAAAAATTCGCTAATGAGGTAACGAAAAGAGAAAATTTATTTTTGCAGCAAAAGTGAAGAAAATTGCAAAAAATGTGATAACAATTAATAAACATTAAAATAGTGATCTGTTATTCTCCGAAAAAACGATCTAATATTTTCACGCGATAAATTATTCCTATGTTAATGTAGGTACTTACTGACAAAAATATCAGTCGGTCTTTTGTGGTTGTATTTTATTCTTTCTGATTAATTATTTGGGTTACTGTGCTTTTTGGAATCAGCCATTTACGTACACGTGGTTGTAGCTTGATGGGTTTTTCGTTCATTTGTTCAAATTATTGTTGTACAATAATTATCTAAGCTAAATGGATAATTTGTATAAGATATTTGAAACAAATTTGAATATAATGAGAAATACCTACTTCGCTTTCATACGTGTAAAGAGAACGGTTTTTCTAACTGGAGGGGGAAGTTAGTTGAATTCTTAAACATTTTTGGTCGTCGTATTTAAATTTCTCGCATAATAACTTTTAATTCAAATCTACAAGAGATGTCATAATAAGAGATTATGGCTTTTTTTCTGGTTTGGTGGCTCATAATTTCTTTTTTTTTTAATTAATGCCGCAATGTCCTCGTAAGTTTGCTAGAGAAATGTACATCGTTTTTTCATCCAGGAAATATCGTTTTGGGAGAATTTTAATTGCTGTGATTAGGTGGATTTTGCTAGTATAATTATTCATGCCAGCAATGCACTTAGCGTGATGTGCACTTCAGACGTATTCAGGTATTGAAAACGAGTAGGTATACTTAAAGAAACAATAGATAATTATTAGAATATGTGGGGTTTATCATACCAAAATAATATGTAATGAAACGTACCTCTCATAACAAAACTGTAAGTTCAACGTATGCCAATAATTCGAGCTGACAATGAAGTCAATGCTCAGTTCTTTACACGATAAACATCATATAGATATAAATTATGGATGCAGTGGCGTAGGTATTGGGTGCATAGGGATGATAAATCCCCTGTTGTTCAGCCAAAAATTAAAAAACTAGAAAAATACGATTTCAAAAAAGTATAAAATTAGATGCCAAAAAGTTAGTAATGGATCCTAATTGATGAATGTACTAAATTTCGTAACTACTGACCTAAAATTTACACAATTTGAAATCATTACCTCTTTCCAATTCCAGACAAAAGTAGACTTTATAGAAGTATCGTCTGGTCGATCCACACCAAAATTGGTAGCATGTTACCTTAAATTAGAGTAAATATTTTTTCAAAATTTTGTAGCTGTAGGTTTTGTCGGCTCGGGGAATCGAACCTGGGACCTACATATTCGCCAGCTAAAAGCGGTGAACTTAACCGCACGGCCATCTCACCGCCGACTATAACTGGCGAATGTATTTTATATTAGACAGGGTATGGTGGTTCCCACACACTCCCCCCCCTAGAGAGACTCAACACGAGTTGAACGACATTAGATGCTGTGGGAGGTTGGGCTGAATCAGAAACGCCTCTTATACCTATACACACAGGCTTATACTACCTATACGGGTTCTATTTCCACTATATAGGGCGCCATCTATCGGCGACTCAAGTTAGGAAGAGAGTTGTGAGTTCCACCATGCACCACTAGGGTGCGTGCGTGTCCAGCACACGTCAAGGGTCACCAGATGTAGGTTTTGTCGGCTCGGGGAATCGAACCTGGGACCTACATATTCGCCAGCTAAAAGCGGTGAACTTAACCGCACGGCCATCTCACCGCCGACTATAACTGGCGAATGTATTTTATATTAGACAGGGTATGGTGGTTCCCACAGTAGCTATTGGTTTGAAATTAAGCATTTTATTGCTAAAACAAAAATAAAAATAGCTGTACCGGAAGTAACTTCCTGCCGATCCGCACCAAAATTAGTAGCATGTTACCATAAATTGTAGGAAATATTTGTTTCAAATTACATAGTTGTTGGTCCAAAAAAGTATTTTATAGCTACAAAAAAAAAAATGGTGATACTGGAAGTTCTATCATCCGACTAATCAGTACAAAAATCAATAGGTCAGGTCTGTAGTTTTGTACATACTAATATTTGTACAAAATTTCTTCACTATCGGACAAAAATTTCGACCTACACAGTGGTACTAAGAAAATAACTTTTATATTTATATATACTTATATTTTTATAATATAATAAAATAAGCATGTATTTGAGTTTTTGGTGCCGAAATTTTTCGTGGATTATGAAATGAAAATATACCTAACCCCACTACCAGATCATTTCTGGAGATCGAAATTAATAAATAGATTTTCATTGGAAAGCTACTTAATAACTAAGTATATAATATGATTGGTAAAACATGCAGAATATAGAATTTTTTTGCAATCGCTCCGATTGGGAAATTATGTTTTTAAATTGTAACCAAATCTTGTATACGACTATAGTACATCATGTTTTGAATTTGAAACTTACTATGAAAGTTAAATATATTTTTTTTATTCTGCTCTTCGAAAAATTCTATCTACGCCATGATACATATACATATATGTGGAATACCTTGTCGTGAGAGATATTCACACTAGAAGGTCTTCAACAGTATTTGCGTGTTCTGCCACTTCATACGAATAAGTATGGGAGAGCCAAATCCTCGGCGAACACTGGCAATTTTTGAGCCGGTTCTGAGAGTTTATATACCGAATTTGGCACACGCACACGGACACACATACGTACGTATGTATACGTAATTATGTCATACGTTGCGTCGTTTCCTATCTCCGTTGAGATGATAAGAAACGACGCAGTGCGTTTGGTACCGAGTCGTGACATTACCGAGATCGTTATCAGGTAATTGATCTCGACTCGTACGATGTATCTTACCTGTACGTACGTAAAGGTACGAACATACAAACGCATTCGTGTGTATTGGTTTAACGTCATAGAGACGAATATTGCCAGCCTTTGGGCGGCGACTGTCGTCGAGGGGTGCGAGCCCCTAAAACCTCATACGAGTAATGTCCCCACAATATACATATATATATATATAAACTATGTAAAATTAGTTGGGAATAGGCTTTGATCGTATACTAGATAGGCACGCCATGTCAATAGAAAATTGAAGCACACATAAATGACGTCACAATAGGGCAAATGCATGTTAAATCCCATAAGGATTTTTTGAAGAAAAAAAATCAAAAAAAGTTTATTTTTACTTCTAAAATGAATTTTTTAATAGAAAAAAAAAAAAAAAGAAATGATTATGTACAATTTTTCAAAAAAAAAATCCAACCTGGCTGAAATCAACTTCAAAAACCTAGAAATAACAGCAGTATAGCCTGGGTAAAATAACTTCTTGCTCCAATGTAGTCACACTCCATATGTATCAGTGCTTGAATGGGAAGCATTGTATAAGATTGTACAGTGCGTGTCTATCTAGTATATGATCGAAGGGAATAGGCCTACGTATATAATTTGAATGAAAATATTTCTAGTGTACCTAATTCTGAATTTACAAAAAAATTGAAAAATAAAAATAAGAGAAAATTAGAGATGGAAACAATAAAATGGGACCATTACGGGATCACGCTACATCAATTAAATAAGTTCTTCAAAATCGGTGTGCAGAATGAAAAATTACACTGGAACAAACGTAACAAAACAAAAACAAAATACATTTATGGACTGAATTGAAAACCTCCTCTTTTTTTTTTTCGAAGTCGGTTAAAACAGAGAAGTCGAGTAGATAAAAGGATACAGCCGGATTTTTTACAAGATCATATTTTCTCTTTGATGATTCTCCTGATTGACTGACTGACTCACCTCATCCCCAAGAGAAATTCGATGTTTTATTTTTTTTATTTTTTGAAACTAGTGTGTTTTACCAAAATTAAAATTAACCACTTATTTTACCTTAGAATGGCATTCGTGTGTAAAAATTTGATAAATGAGTTGGTTATTCTATTCCTTTCGTCACCGATCAATTTAATAGTACCTAATAAATGAAATTCTGGTAAACATAATGATCTATGACGCTAATTCAAAAACTATAATTATGCTACTTATGATCACTGGAATATGGAACTAAGTATGTAAAATGGACAAGGACGTAGATGTGGGAATTCTGGGGGTTTGGAGTCTTGACCCCCTCTTCAGCCTCGAAAAAATCTTGATATAAAAGAATAATGTGTGTTTTTTGGTGATGATGGTTTTGTAGCGGGGTTCAGGTCTGAAGAGATGGCTCAGAATATGTGAACCTCTTTTACGATGGAACTACCTATGCCCTTGAACACAGAGTTATAGACCATATATCATTACTCATTCTTCTGATGAAGAACAATATGCTGGTGTAGGCTTATGTATGGAAGATGATTTTTTCTTGCATAGGCTACGTCCTGCAGTTCCAGGATGAACAAAGTGGCAACTTGGAGAGATGGTTACTGTGCGGGTATTTACTACCCATAGTCGTGTTCCGAATTTCTTAGTTCCTTTATAGAAACCATTTATCAGTGCATTTTTTTTTCAGGCAACTCTGAAGTCGTTTACCATGGTATCCTGTCCTGTACCACAGATAAGAGGCTATTGCTATCATTCCTCGTTGATAATTATTGAGAGCAATTATTCTTGCATTGTCATATACGTATCTGATTTTGAATGAGTGATAATCAATAGTGATGATTAAAATTGGTCTTAGTCTTGCAGAAAGTGCAAGACCAAAATGTAGATCTTACCTATGGTATCTAGACAATTCCAAGAGTAAGTGCGTAAGACAACAATCAAACTCAAAACTTGGGGAAAACGTGAACAAAATGTAAAGTTTTTGCAATTTTGTCGTTTAAATAATAATTTTAAACGTGAAAATAATAAAACTAGCTTTTATCGTACGTATGCGTAATTTGTTATGAGTTCCTAATTCTTTCGTATTTTGAAAGATCATAGGCTCAATAACGAGTTTAGTATAACCGTCAATAAAAAGAGATTGTGACCATGACTACGAATACCATGGTCTTGCTCTTATAATCAACGAGAGAAAGAAAATGAATTTAAAATCCAAATTCATGCCTATTTTTCTCGTTTGTTAACAAATTAGGTACCTATGAGGTCTGACAATAAAATTACCAGATTAATTTTAACACTGGCCTTCTGGTCACATTGCAACATTTAAATTTACGGCACATGCTGGTACACATGTTTCCAATCTTCAGTATGAATTTCAAGGCCATTGGTTTTGGTTTGCCTGTTCGAACAAAGTTTTACTGTGTTCATATTTTTTAGTTGAGCTGATAGCTGATGACTGATGGATGAGGAAGAAAAAAATGAGAAACGAATCTAAAATTGGTAAGACTAACCTTGAAATCATTGAAATGCTAAATGCAGGTTACCATGGCAACACCCTAAAACAATCAACCGTTTTTGATTGGGCAAAACATTTTTGAGCCTCGTCCAAAAAAAGTAAGAATGTCAAAATCAAAAATCAAATCCATGCTCATCATCTTTTTTGACTGTCAAGGGGTCATTATGCAAGAATGGCTTCCTGCAGGGCAAGCAGTGAACAAAGAGTACTACCTCACGCTCATGAAAAAGCTACGGGAAAGAATCAGAAAGAAAAGACCTGAACTTTGGTGAGAAAAGAATTGGTTGTTGCTCTAGGACAACGCTCCAGCACACAGTGCCTCAATTGTGCAGCAATTTTTTGAACAAACTGGAAATAAAATACTGACACACCCCTACTACTCACCAGACCTAGCTCCCTCTGATTTCTACCTCTTCCCCAAGGTGGATACGGCTCCTTAGAAAACATTCAAGAGGAATTAGCACGGGTGCTGAAGGCAATATCAAAAGAAGAGTTCCAGGAATGCTTCCAGAAGTGGAAACAATGCTGGAAGGGGGAGTGTTTTGGAGGGGACCATATTGCTGTATCAGATTAAATAAATATATTTTTTCAAAAATACTTAATCCGGGAACTTTATTGTCAGACCTCATAAATTAAAATCTTGAAAGTTGAGAGATGCACATCAGGAGAAGTATTCTTCTAGAAGAGTTATTTTCTCTAGCTCTTTACTGGGCTGCATCATATCATGCCGTGTAGCTTTCTTTTTTTCTTCTAAGTTTCTAGATCTATCTAAATATGCCCACCATTTAACCTACATTTTCGTTAATTACCTAAAAACATTTAAGAAATAAATCAATACCGAAATAATTGTGCTGCTCAGATTGGACTAATAATTCCGAGCGAATCATCCAGGCAGCTATTTATTTAATAACGACGAAGATCTCAATCGATTGGAAAAACAATGAACTGATAATGACGAATCTTACATCAAAATTGTTTCGAATTATTACCAGATTAGCGCCAATTCGGTTGGTTAAACATGAATGCACTTGTCAGGAAGCCATTATTAATGATGGAAACTGCTTCGGTTTGTTTATGCATGCAAGTACAACACTTTAATTAAAGACGATGTCATAAATTTATCACGCCCATAAATCTAAGATCATCGAAGCCTATTTTTTTCCCCACTTCGATGACCTTTTTTTGTTCTGTATCTTCTTTTGACGAAGTAGCTTCGATAATGATGTATACGTACTTATCTATATGTTTGTTCGATTATATAACGAATAATGTGAACGCAAATCATTAGAAAGGCTCTTCGTCTTTCATTATTTATGCATTAATGAAGGGGGAGTAGCAGTTAGGGGACCGCGTAACGAACGTGCATCCTACAAGTTGCATTCTCGTGAGAACTAGCAAATATTCACTTCAAGTGTGGATTTTTTTTCACGAACATGAGAAGATGTACCTACCTTTTTTCCTTTTTTTTCTTTTTTTTTTCCAAGTGAAATGTTTTCATACAGTTTGATATACAATATTACAATATTATACATACTGTGCAACAGGTCAAAAGACTATGTGAGATAATTGAACAGTTCAAACATGAATGACGAGATTAAATTGATGATGGGAAGATGAGCAGTACCTACTTATAGAGAATAAAAACCGAAGAAGCATCATAAAAACATTGTTAATCGATATAATTGCGATCAGCGCTGACAAGATGATTGCTTAACCACCCAGATTGTCTGACCTAAAAAAAGAAAAGGCTTGCATTCGTTATTTGTGTGTGATGATTGACTGGCTGATGCAAATATCTAGCAGACCACACAATGTTGAATATCATTTGGTTAATTTTCCAACAAAAGAAAAGTGGTTATCGCACACAATTTGACCTTTCTTACTGAAAGGTACTTTATTTTTTCCCTTATTAAGGAGATATTGCCTCGACTAAGGCGACTGATGATGTTCAGGAAACTTTAGCTAAAAATGAGGTCATTAGGTAAAATAAATATTTAACTAGTTAACTTAGGTACTTTAAAACTTACGCAGTTGCAAATTTGGCAATGTTTGAAAAGAAAAATTTCAACAGCTGTGGTAGAGAAACTAAATCTTTCGATGCACTAAGCAAATGAGTAGCCTACCTTTGGTGGAGTAAAAAATCTGCATTTTTAGTAATTTAGAAATGCTTAACTATATCTGGTGGCGTTAAAAGTGTCGCAGTCCCTGTGAAACAGAAAATTTGTGACAGAATAATAGGGTATTGTGAGATTTTTATAATTTTGGCTTTACTAAAAATAGTTTTTTGTGATAAAAATGCGAAAAGTAGTCTATGTGATCACACCAACAGAGATTTAATACATTCTGTTTCCGTTAGATGGGTTTCTCAAATTATGTTGCTAATTTTTTGGTTTCATTTTCATCATTTTAGTTTCCATTTTCTTTATAATTCCTGGCTTTATCGAAATTTCGCCTTCAGTTTCCTTTTCAGCTTCCATTTTGGTTTCTATTTCTTTTGAAATTTCCTTTATTAAAAATTTTTTAACCCTGTTAAAATGTCGATTGATATATCCATTTTATTTTGTATCAATATTTTCCCAAAAACATCAATATTTCTTCGATTTTTTTTTTTTTCAACTTGAAAATTAAGTGAGAAACAGAAACCAAAACGATTCATTTTTCTGTTTCCATTACGTTTCAATTTTTTGTCTGCATTGCAATTGGTTGATTGTTTCCAGTTCTGTTTTCACATCAGAATTTTGATGTTTCCGTTAATTTTGGTTTCCATTTTGGTTTTTCAATCCGTGCACACTGGTAGCTCGTACCTGAAGCCTACAAAGTAACCACAAGTCGGTCAACTTTGAAATAAATAAAAATAGGTACTACCGGCTTGAGACTGTGATCGAATGATGTCAATGGTTTATTGTTTCAGTACCTTGTTTAGAGATAAGCTTAGAATATTTAGACAGCAAAATTGTTTGCTTATTGATTTACAATATATTGCCCATCTCTGCCAACATATGCAACTGATAAGTCAATTCCAATTCCAATAAATCATTGACATCCTTTAAAACAGTCATCCTGAACTGTTTGCACCTAGGATATTGGCCAATCTGTGTAATTTTGTAGACTTTTGCAATCACCTAATTTTAAGGTGTGTAAACACAGGGGTTAAATGAGAATTACAATTGTAACTCTCATTCGTGTGTGTTACATGATGTGTAGGTGTGTGGTTGTGTTTACACATCAATCCTTCATGAGTATAGCCCAGTAAAACTCACGCTTTTTTTTCAACATCCACCCAAAAACGTAGTATCCGGACCAAAAAAAAATTGTCTGTATTTATTTGAGTAAGAAATGTACAAAAAAGTAATACAAAAAATAAATGAAATCAAAGTTTCGCGTGAAATGAAAGAGAGAAAAAGAGAGAGACTGTAGAAGATTTAAGAAGAAAGGAATTGTATTGAAAGTAGAAAGTATTATGGAGAGTATTGAAAGATAGTATGAATAAAGGTAAAAAAACAGTAGAGAGAAACAACGTGACTGATCAAAAATTCATATAAAACAATTGAAAGAAAGTAGTGTGTTGACGTGAATAAATATTGTGGGTGCGAGGAAAAAAACACATGAAGGAAATGATTGAAGGACAAAATGTGAGAGAAAATACAAACGATAGATACACATTAATTATAGAATACTTCAGAACAAATAAATATTCTGATGTAATTAAAAATTAGCTCTGTCTTATATTGCGAAAGTGCGGAACTTTTAGCACTTTTTATAAACTGGACTTCAAATTTGGAAAGTGTGATACTGAATCCTTAAAGAAGCCATTTAATTTCTTGGGGCAGATGTTCTCATCAAACAGTTCCAAATTTCCAATAATAAACCGAAGTAGACCTTCCTTAAAAAACGTAATATGTTGGAAAACCTCTAATCCAGCAACGCCCAACCAGGGATAGTTTACATAGATTTAGTATGGCAAATTATGGGATATAATAAAACACCGTATTACCTATGTGGAAAACATAGGTATGTGAGAACCTTATAATGGGGTTTTACTGTATTACTATACAAGTCCTGAGGAGAAGCGGAGTTTTGACTTGTGCCAAGTTATTACATATTTAAAGTCGTATCTATATATCCATCTGTAATAGAATGTGAAATTATTTCACATGAAAGAAAGAAATTTGAGAAGAAAAGTTATTGGGAAAATATTTTGGGAATAAATTTTTCTGCGAAAATATTTTTTGGAAAAATGTTTTATTGGAAAAACATTTTTGGGAAAAGTGTACCCCAATCCAGGGTCCTTTATTCGCTCCTTTTTTTTTATGTTGGTTTTCCTTTCATTGATGGGAAACCTTGGTTTTCATGTAAAAAAAAAAAAAGCGACTAAGTACTTGTAAATTTATAGCCTGACTCAATTTTAATTTTTTTTTTTTTTTTGCAAAAATACTATCAAATGAATACTTTTTTGCTTATCGTAGAGTTATTGACTAATTTTTTCTTATGAATCGGAAAGAATTAGTTTCTGATCTCATCTTACAGAAGCTATCTTGCCTCGACCACGTAAATTATCATTGGCTTCATAAAAGCAGTCATAATTCTTATATGTAGTAAGAAATAGGAAGAAGGGCACTAAAATCTTTCTTACGATCATAAACTCTGGCAAACATTTAAAACCAAAAGGGTTATATACAGTAAGTACTCATTTCATTATAGAACTCTATAAAATCGTACTCGAATACCCTCCAGGAGGTCTCACCAGTTCAATGAATACATAACTCAGCAAAAGTGAAATTTTACGAAAAAATACCTAAAAAAAAACGATTTTAGCAATTTTAGGTACTATCTGACTGACACTAACTTTCTTAAATTTCGTTTATCAGCTGCGAACATTAATTGATGCAGATTATTATTGGCAAATGAACGATGACGATTGTTAAGAGTGAAATTTGTGAAGTGAGGATGAAAGAGAGAGAAAAGAAAATGTGGTACCTATCTACTGTTTTTTTTTTTTTTTTTATATATTAATCGGTATTAGTCATACCATTAAATATAAAAAAGTCGTAAAATTTTTAATACCAACTGATGGCACGAGACTTCAAATGTGTAATTTCAAAAGGAAAAGAAGAAAAAAAATTATTAATTTAATTTGTTGTGGTCGTTTTTTTTTGTTTAATACGAGGTGTAAAATTAGTGTATTCAGGATAAAAGCAGAGTTTTTTGTTTTTATTGATACCATAAATTTGTTTGATTCGCACTTCACGGGTCACTCTTGGGTCGTGACTGCTGTACAATGTGCACATTTCCTATTCTATAAAATCACGAACTCTTAATTTCTTTTAGCACTTTTACTCCATTCAGATTTGTTTAAAAGCATAACATAAACCATCCGGCTCCTTATTCAAAAAATTTCAAGTTATCGAAAATTACGATTAATTAAATAGCTATACCTAGTCAAAAAAAAAAAAAGTAGGCCTAATATCTAAATGTACATATTATAGCCTTCCTTGTGAAAAAACATCTAATTTTGAATGGGTTTGTGGGAAATGGTAAAGGTTTAATGCAAAAATGGTAAGAATACTTTTTTGCGCATAATTATCAAGGAAATTAACTTTTTTTCGAAATTTTTTCAATTACAAGTACCTAACTTAAGTATTTTTGATTAATGGTGACAATTAAATGGAAAAAATCTGTTAACTGATTTTTTACAGTAGGTAATTGATTAACTGATTCTTTGCAGTAATCGGTTGAGTAATAATCAATTATTTTGAGGTGAGTCGATTAATCGATTTAGCTTAATCGATTATTTTGGTCAAAATAATCGATTCGTCATTTAGCGTTTTCACTAATAAGTGATAACATCAACATGGTTCTTGACCCTTGAGTGATGGGTGATTAATTGAAAAAAATCGACCGCACATTTCTCTAATTAGTTAACCGATTATTTAAAATAATCGATTTTTACCCATCACTATTTTTGTTAAATGTTTAAGGAACCATTTTCGGCAAGCTTGAGGGCTCTTTTTGCTTTTTAGAAAATTTAGCACAATGAGTGAGGGATGCCGTTTTCAATATATTTGTCCAGGAATCATTTAACCAAAGTCCCACTTCTCATCAAAAATTTTTTTAATTTTCCATTTTAGATGTAATTTGTAGAGATTACAAAAAAATTGAAGATTTTTGTAGAATTTGAAATCTAAAAAACAAAGATTATGTTTGTTGGGATTTACAGAAAAATGGGGTTTCAAACTTTATGAGGTAGTTAATTTGTCTCCTATACTAATGACAATGAACCTTGATAATAGAAATTTTGCAGATTATTTTCGAACAGTGTTAAATTTGAACAATTCAGTTATTTTTTTTAATGCCACGATAATTGGGAGTGGAAAAAAAAATTATTTTTGTGGACTTTAATTTTCAAAAAGTACGGTACTTATAAATTTTCTTTTCTTCATGAAGCAGCGTTCGAATATTAACTCTATTGAAGTTTTAGATTGAATGCAGAAAATTTCATTTTAATAAATCGATTAGCTCCTAAATGAAATGAACCAAAACTTTGAAAATCTAAAAAAGTCTAAATGTGTTTAGAGACCTTCACAAATATCGTAAAATTTCAAGTTCATCATAAAAAATTCTTCTTTCATGTTATTTACTCATTTATCCGATATTTTCAACAAAATTCTGAAAATTGAGATTAATAAAATGAAAAAGTATTAAAGATTTCGCTTAGAAACTTAAATTTTGTCCTCTTCCTTCGAACTGATCTATCTGGGGTTATAACAGTTCAGCGTGATTTGGGAAAAAGTGATTTGGGCATAAGGCAGTTTCGCGTCAATTGAAAACTAACAATAGTGCAGTTCCACACGTAGCAGGGCTCATCATCATAGTACAGTTTCGCTCAAAAATATTTTATCTCACTCCCTCTGTCTCATGTATACTATCTGCGCCAATGAAAAACGTGTATATTTCCTACTTTGTAGAAAATTTTATGAGACAACTTTTTATTAATCATAAAATTTTCTGTAGGATTGACTACTTAATGAGAAAATCACGAAAATAACGGTAAAGTATGGTTTAAAACATCTTAGAAGCTGGAGGGGATAGTATTAACTTGAGGGGTGGCGAATATTCGATTTTATATAGTCCGTCCCCTAATACAATAAACCTCCGAAGAGCAAAACATTATCTTAATTTTTTCCTGACGAAAACGAGGGTAATATATGGCGGACCAAAAAGTCCGCCACATTATTTATAAATATACTTATATATATATGAATTTCTGTTTTTGGAGCCAAAATTTTCCTTGAGTTATGAAACAAAAAACGTACGTACCTCCACCCCCAGGTTGTTCTATAACACTAAGATTAATAAGTAGATCCCCTTATTATTGAGCTCTATACTCCCTTGGGAAGTCATGTGTAAAAAAAGAAAAATCTTTCGCACGGAACTGTTGTATAGTCTAGGAAACATCCGTGTGGAAATGCAAGGTAGAAAAAAAAAAAAATTGGCACTCAACTGTCTACTTTTTTGCTACTTTGCGTGGAACTGTGCTACTGCCATCTATCCAGTGTCGAACATTCATCAACTGAGAATGTCTCGTAGCTCAAATGATACTCCTAAATATAAATTTTTACGGTTGAAGTTGCGACCAGATTTTGGGGGATTTTCAGTGCGTTCAAAAGGGCACTTAAAATTACCGGATTCCAAAGAAAAATTTTTTCACTGATTATATTGAGTGAAAGACCTTTTTTTGATCTAATTTGACTGGCCTGTAGATACGAGATGAAATAATATTTTCTCTACCGTCTGATCGAACTAACTGGTAATAATTTTCTGATTTTTGAAGTGAAACTTCTTTAGGCAGGGTAAACTCGATGGACGTGAAACAAAATCATTTCATATATGAAACGGAAATGCGCACACACCTACATACATACATACATACATACATACATAAAAACCTAAGGAAAGCTGTATAATCACTTAGGGTGCCTCCAGGAATCTGGATTTTTTTGGCGCACTCCAAGTTTGTGGCAACACATTTTGTGCAGTACAAAAATATGAGGAAACATAAAAGGTGTCTCCATACTAAAACTACTTCGCATTAGGGGCAATTTAAATTTTCCATCCTACCTAGAAAATGGTGTATTATTTTGTATTGCAGGTAGGTGACATGTTTTCACAAAAATAATAATAAAAGGTGGTTTGGGGGCGAAGCCCCCAATTAAAAAAATAAATAAAAAAGTTAAAGAAACAAAAGAAAAAGAAAATAAAAAAAGAGGGTTGGGGGAAAAAAGATGACAAAAAATTAAAAAACATAAAAGGTGCCTCCATACTAAAACTTTTTCACATTTGGGGGGATTTAAATTTTCTGTCACCTCCAAAAAAGGGTATATTATTTTGTATAGTAGATAGGAGACGTGTTTTGAGAAAATAAATAAAAATGGGGATTTGGGAGGCGAAGCCCCCATTAAAAAAAAGGAAAAAAGGGCGTTTTAGGGGGCAAAACCCTCAGTAAAAAAATTAAAAATATAATAATACATGCACAACCCACACTCTCTTAGGTTAAAAACAAAAAAATATCATTTCATCCAATTATCACTCTTGGAAGTTTCACTTCAAAACTATGTCCCGGCACACACTCTCATTTTTTTTTTCTTTCATTATGGACTTTTTTCCAGTTAGTTATCATTTTTCAATATCAACGATCTTGTGGATATATATTGTGAAAATTTACGTTTTTTTTTCTCCATTGTCGGACATTCTTTGGTAAATAGCAAATACCAAAATGTACACAGGAAAATATCGATTAACAATATAAATCGAAAAGTAACGGAAATGGAAATTATATTATTTACTTTTTTTTCCTCATAACTGTTAGGCTAACCACAAATAAACTTTCATTTTTTTTATTTCGCTCTCTCTATCCTTCGGAACATTTGACAGATGGACACCAGTTTAATCGATGCCCATAAAAATGTGAAATGGGTCTGGTGGTTATTTACATGTTCATGTGCTCACCTAGAATAAAAAAAAAAGGCGTAAAAAACCACAAATAAGAAAGAGATGTACCTACATAATGAAAAATTTAGCGTATGAAAGTGGTAGAATAATTTTCAAGCTTTCCTTCAGCGTGCCGCCATATTTTCCAATAACAAATTGGTTCCATCGAACAATGCGAATGGGCTCGTGTCATATTTCTTATGTTCACCTAACAACAAGTTAAACGGTGCATTTATGTAATCGAGCATAGGCAACAGCTCTGTAGGTGTACCGAACCAACTTAATGCAATATATTGCTACGCGTGCTAATAAATCAAGAGTGAACAGGTTCAAACGTCTTTTTGACACCTAACGTGACTGATTGTGAGTAGAATTCGTTGAATAGTTGAGCTTCAACGTGGGTTGATTAAATTTCACTTTGGTTGCGAGAACTGGCATTGTGTTCGTTATATTTCATGATAATTGAACCCGAACTCAATTTGTGACGTTCAAATTTGAAAACCAAAACAGAACACAATCGATGAACAGCTCAGCTTAGATAGGTAATGGAAGGTTAATACGAATATGGGAGTCAGGATTGACAATTTTCACCATTTAACTTTCGGTAGAGTGAAAAGAAATTTGAGGTTGTGTGGGCAAACTTGTGAGATTCGAAGTCGAACACTGCAGTTTCCTAATAACTATTAGAGGCGACAGTCTCAGTCGACTATGAGAAACACTCACAAACACACACACGCGAGCCATACACGAAGGAAAGGTGGTGAGAATTTTCAGAAGGATCATAAGGCTAATCTAAAAATATATGTTTTGTTTAAAAAGTATTATAGGTATTTTCATCTTTTATTCGTATTTACAAGTTGATTTAACTATAATTATAGCACATCACATGGTTATCAACTTCCTTACTAGATGCGCTAAATTAACGTAAATCTGTATTAAACATATTCTTTTTAAAATCTAGGTATTAGTTGCTTTACTGAACCTTTAATTTTTTGAGGCATCTTGTTTTACCATCAATGCTTTGAAATTCATTTACGGTGGGATTTAGATGATTCTCAATCCGAGACCGGTATTTTAAAGCGAAAAAAGGAACACTGAATAAATAAATACAAAAAAATCAAAAGTATTTAGCCGAATGCTGGCTAAAAATAATGTATAAGTTCGTTTAAAATGAAGTGTTAAGAAAATTCATAATGAAATGCATTGTAAACTTATAAAACACACACTCAAGTTATTAAATGATTACTTGGTAAATAAAATTACAGCATTTTTGCTCCCCGAGCTGCTTCGTAGGTTCATCTGGAAATTATCTTCTGTTCTTAGAAATAGTTTGAGATTTTTTTAGATCACTTTTACAGATAAACCATTCAGCCGATTGAAACCAAATTTTGCAGAATGTTATAATATGATATTATATAATTATACAATGTTTGTATCAAATCTCGTCAATATTGCTCAAAAATTACGTGTTTTAGAACCATTTAAGCTCCAAAAATGCAACATAATAGAATGTACCGGACGTACCATCCAGCCGATTTGGACCAAAAATAGTACAGTTCCTACTTCCTCCATGTCTGAATCTGAATAAGTGTACCAAATTTCACGAATGCGACGACCTGAACCGTGTTAATAAAAAATGTATACCTACATGAATATAAGCTAATGGTGCCAGAAGTTTCCTGCTGTCATAAGACGAACAAACCCACCTTCGACCCTGGGTCTCAATACCAGATCAGTTTTAATACGTCGATCTTCTTCGAAAACCTACATAATGTTTTTTTCAACTTTTGGCACACTTGCCAAAAATGTCTCGATGCCCCCCTAACAGCCAAGCCATAGGTTCTTATTGGTTTCACCACTGTTCAATGAATTAACTTCCTAGGCCAAAAGCTGACTAGAGGTTTCCCATTTATTCCTCGATTTGAAATTTCTAATGTGAATATGCTACTTCCAGTTTCCAGAGTGGAGAAAGAGAGAAAAATATTTGTACTTTGTACATCCTTTTCAATCAAAATAAAGATTTTTCTCCCAAAAAATGGATTGCAAATTGACAACCTAGTGTACCTAAGTATAGATAGTAAGTAAAAAAGTTTTTTTTTCTGATATGTCTCTATAAATATGATTGGAGGCATGATACCATCTGAAGTTAACATTTTAGAGTAGTGGATTGTAAAAAGGTGAGGAGTATACTGCACTTTATGATGGTGTTTTTTTTTTTTTTTCTTTTGTTACCTACCCGCTTTGATGAAAAGATTTTAATGGAACTGCTGTTAATGTAATGCATCTTCGTTTGCAATGATGTGTTTTATTAGTAAGTGTATAGATTCATGAATCATAACCTTAACTTTTTGGTTGGTCAGTTTACTGATACTATTCAATTTTATTTGCATAGTCTACTAAGCATACGCCTAGGCCAATTTTAGGTAGGTACCTACTTTTAATGTTCAATTAATACAGCTTTTTACGTTTAAAATCTAAACACGGATGGGGTTTCATTTTTTTTCCATGCGGTGCTAAAATTTTTTAGAATGCAGTTAATTTTTCTGTTTTGAGGTGAAACAAAATTTTTCAAACTGTTTATTGGAAATTGAAAAATATTTTTAATATTATTAATTTATTTTAATCAATTTAGACTTACTTTCCTAAAATATTATTTGAAGTTGAATTATTTTAGATTTGCGAGAACCACATGAAATGCCATCCATGAATATAAATAGCTACAAGTACCTACTTAGGAAAAAAAAAACATCGTCTTTTGCATCTTACGAACAAAATGCACTCTCTCGGTAATACTGTGAATGATATATTATCGTGTTTCTCGAAATTTTTTTGAAACAGGTGCACCAAGCCGTAGGCAAACTTTGGGTCTTCAATCAATCTGCGATTGTCGTTCGGTATCTACTTATAGTTTTTAGTCTGGACAAGCAAAACGAGAACCGGTTGCGAAAAGCATGTTCATTTTGTTCACCAACTCGTTCGTAAATAAATGCCTAGGCTAACATTTATCATCATCGATCATTGATAAACGAATGCTAAAATTTACCGAGACCATCTATCGTGACTTTATATAGGTACCCATCAAGAATTATATCTACACGATCCTGTAGTACGTGCAGCCTATGGTGTGCAGAATTTTTTTTTTAGTCAACTTTTACTTTTGCGATAATCGTCGTATTTCGTCCGAATGAAATTTTTGACCGATTTATGAGAGGTGTTTCGAAATTGACTTAAAGCTACGTGTTCATCCGCTGCTTGTAAAATACATGCCAAGGAGTAGGTGATGATGATGAAGAATATAAGTGGAAATTCAGATGGGTGAAGGAGATTAAAAGGTTAAAAGTTAAAATTTTTGATTTGATGTCAATCATAAGTGTCATAACGTGCTCTAACAAACGTGTTATTTCGACACATTACATACGTCTAGCTGTCATAATTAGTAGGTAGTAATTTGACTGAGGTTTTTGTTCCACTTCTAACAAGCAAATGGTTTTAGTTAGATACCTAAGTAGTCCGAATTTAGCTGGTGGTGTTTGATATTTTTGGTAGTATAGCCGAAAAAAGGTACGTATCTAGGCCTTTTTTTCTTCATTCCACGTGAGAAAAAACAATTAGGATGGATATTGTTTTTGGGAGTGAAAAAATTAATTGGCGACGAAGAAATTGATGAAATGTTACCTTTTGAAATCATATACACCCAATTAAATTGTTGTGCATCATAATTCCCATAGTGTTAGAGTTTATTGTGCTAGGAAATTACCAGAAAATTTATTTTACTGAAGAAAGAAATACTTCACCTATCACCTATAATAAATAGAGACTCACTGCGCATGTGCTAGTACTGTCTCACCCAGTTGGTGTTTAAAGACACACCTGCTTAACATTTGGGAAGTCCGGAACAAAAGAGTCTCGCTCTGGTGGCAGAAATTAAAAGTGCTGAAAGGGTGATCGTGTATGTTTGATAACTGTTTTTAAGTACAAAACTGGCATTTTTGAATGGAAATATTTAATGTGAGAAGTGAAATTTTTGATGACTAAAACGTAATTGCGTTTTATTATTATTACTAGTATGTTATGAAATTAACCATTGAATAAAAAATAACTCCAGAAGGAAAATATAGATGTTTTTTTCTTTATGGGAAATAGCATGTAAAAATATGTAAACAATCTCCATGAACACCCTATCAGAAGTTATAACACTTGATAAGCAGTAGCGCTCCACCACCACTGGACATCCCATTAGTGATATACAGCAACTGAGAGAAGTACTTATTCCGAACTTAGGATGCGGCTGTATACCATGTACTCTTAAAAAAATTTAATTCCTCAAATAAATTTTCCTTTACATATAGAAAATAGTGGTATGCATCGCGGGGGTACTTTTCACAAAAGCAGAGCCTCACACAAAAATTTTCTTCTGAACATTTTGGGAAGTAGGGTATCCATGCGACTATATGATAAAAGGTTGAAATACTTCGCATTTTGCCTGCTTTTTCTCACTCTAGACATACAAAAACATCTACTCTTCGAGTGGGTAATATAAAAAAGTTATTTCACTTTTCCATTGCAAGTATTTCCACAATTTTTGTTTTGTGAATTTTTGGTTTATCTGTGCCAGAAGAATTTTAACTTTAATTTTAACGAGTTTTATCACTGAATGGTCTACTGTGCATGTGCAGAAATACTGCTAAGCCCTTTTCAGAGTTTTATAATGAGAAGAATTTTAAGGTTTGCATTGATTACCAGCATTCATACACCTATTTGATTGAAGATTTCAAGGAGGTGCAAAAAATAAAAAATAGTACATGCATCATGGCAAATTTGCTCACTTTTTTCACCACTGTCTTGGCCACACATGTACCTTTTAATTTCGCTTACTTTTTGCTCTACTATTTTTGACTACTCACTCACCCAAAAAAGTACGCAGGGGAAGGTATTTCACAATTGAATATTTTTTGGTTTTTTCACTATAACCTCCCAAATTCTATTTCTATAGAAATTTAAAATATACGAATGGAAAGAGCTAAGCTTTTTGCATCGATCAATCTGCTTAGTACCAGAAATGCATGAGTTAACAATTAGAGAGACATGAGTTAAAAAAAGTCAAAAATTATTCCATTGTGTATCTTGTGTGGTACACAGTGGAATGATACAAACTAGGTAAAAAATATGCTGCAACTGAAAAAAATAATTAGTGGCACATTGTGAGGATATCATCTTAGGTGAGGATTAATGGCTCAGTCCCCTCAATGACAATCGCTGCCTCAAGGTTTGATAATATTTGTGCCTTGCTCATTAAATCACACCCTACGAATTGCCTGTTGTAATTTCACTTTTTCCATTATTTTACAATTATTTTATGGTTTATTTTTGAAAAGCTGATGACGATAAAAAATGAATTTAGTTTTGGATTTGAGAAAATTTTCTCTTCTTTCCAACAGTATCAATTTCTGCTAATTTCTATCTCCAATAGTCACTAAGGAATCTTGAGGTGAAAGAGGGAACGTTTTTTTCAAAATTTAAATGTTGAGAGTATTGCAAAAATTGTGGATACTTTTACCAAAACTGAGATTCAAATGGATAAGAAACTTTGCTGTTAGATGAAAGTCCCAGAAGGGTGTAAGCTCATTTTCCCATAGCTTCTTAAAC
Source organism: Ericerus pela (assembly GCA_011428145.1). Lineage (NCBI taxonomy): Eukaryota > Metazoa > Arthropoda > Insecta > Hemiptera > Coccidae > Ericerus > Ericerus pela. The sequence continues at coordinate 722,243 of WOFM01000317.1, read as the reverse complement.
ATTTGGGAGTTTTTTCTCCACTTTCTTTTGCTATTCACACGAAACAAAAATAAAAATTGCTAAATTAAAAAGTATTAAACATTTGTGGTGAGATTACACCATATTGTAAATTTTTACTGCTGTACAGCACTTCGAAAATTTTAACTCACATGTGAGAGTGATTCAAAACGGATATTTTAAATGTATATGTCCACTACTCTTCTCCTCGCAACCTCCAAAATGTCGTGAATTTAAGCATACACTTCTTGGTTAAATATAACTTTTTTACTTATTTGTTGCAAAACTGCGAGCAAAGCCACATGGTTGAGGATCGTACTTGAATAAAATTTAAAACTATTCCTATTTTAAATTGTTGAAATTAATATTTAAATCAGAATTTACCTTAATAACTTTACAGAACCCTCAAAATACCAAACAGTTAGTGTTATATGGTGTACTAATACGGTTTTATATAGTTCCACTATCTACCCACACAATTATTTTCATAAAGTAAATTTTCAGAATATTCTATATCATTATTTTTGACTCAAATTTTGCATATGAACAGAAGAAACAGTAACTAAATATAATAATAAATGAATTGCCTTTTAAAACTTTTTCTTAAATTCTATATGAACTGAAAAATAATTGAAAAAATAACTTCAGACATACAAACGCAATAAATCACTGATAACAAAGAAAGAATGCATGTTTTCTAATCATTTTTTAGCTTGTGGTATACATAATGACGTACATGGGAACCACCATACCCTGTCTAATTATAAAATACATTCACCAGTAATAGTCGGCGGTGAGATGGCCGTGCGGTTAAGTTCACCACTTTTAGCTGGCGAATATGTAGGTCCCAGGTTCAATTCCCCGAGCCAACAAAACCTACATCTGGTGACCCTTGACATGTGCTGGACACGCACGCACCCTAGTGGTGCATGGTGGAACTCACAACTCTCCTTCCTAACTTGAGTCGCCGATAGATGGCGCCCTATATAGTGGAAATAGAACCCATATAGGTAGTATAAGCCTGTGTGTATAGGTATATGAGGCGTTTCTGATTTAGCCCAACCTCCCATAGCATCTAATGTTGTTCAACTCGTGTTGAGTCTCTCTAGGGGGGGGGAGTATATGGGAACCACCATACCCTGTCTAATATAAAATACATTCACCAGTAATAGTCGGCGGTGAGATGGCCGTGTGGTTAAGTTCACCGCTTTTAGCTGGCAAATATGTAGGTCCCAGGTTTGATTCCCCGAGCCAACAAAACCTACAACGTATTTAACCATTTTATCTTTCAAAAATTTGTTTTTAATACCTATGTGAACTTATTGAAGAAGTTCCACGGTGTACCACTCTTCCCTATAAGTCATTCCCCTCTCCATACAGCTGTTTTGGATTCGAATCATAAAAAATAGTGTACGACTGTGCGAAGTAGATAATTGCTGTTGCCTGACTGATTCATATTGCAATCATCACAAATTGTAGAAATTAATTACCTTCTTTTCTCACTTGTATTACAAATAACTTTTAGAATTTCTAGTGACTAAAAAATTCATTTTTCGAATGAATAACCACTTTTCTCGATAGTGTTTCGGTTGAAATTGTTGAAAGTTAATTACCTAGGTAGGTAGGTACTTAGTTAGCTATTTTTATGAAAAGCTAAAAACGAAAATAAAAGACAGAAAAAATTGATCTATAAATATTTGTTAAAATCGAGTTTAAAAGTGAAGGTGAAACAGACAAAGTTTGGATATCCAGAAATTTTTCATTCAAAAGATCTGGAGCGTTACGAACGGGGTAGATGGGTTGTCTACCTCTGAAGGCTATTATCAGTTAAAAAATCGGTGAATTTGAAAGAAAATTTGACACAATAAACAGAATAGGTAATCATAACTACTACCCGTCAGGCAATTTTCAAACTTCTACCCTACTTTCCACCCAAATAAGGACGTCACGGAACACCACCGCAGAAGGTATTATGAAATGAATGATATTTTTATATAATTTCAAAACGGTGTTTTTTCTAAAATACTTCCTTCACTGAAGACACAGTCTTGTTCTGATGGAGCTACAAAAGTTAACTATCCTAAAAATTTTCAGATATGAGCATGGGTATTTATGTGTACTAATTCTGTATTTCGTTTGCGGCTGCTTTTGCCAATGGCTTTGTTCTTGATTAGCAGTGTTGTCTATCTCTGAAATAAATTACAACATAATCCACTTTGATTTATCGCATTGGAAAAAATGTGTTGAAGAAAAAAGTAAGGAATAATGAGCAATTAACCTTAGTATCTCGATTCGGAGTGAGCACACATGTGATTCCGCTCGATCCTGTACCTGATTACTTGCAATTTCTGGAAATTACGTCCGTGCATCATATACGATCGAAAGATAAATCGACATTGATCACATGAGAAATTAATTATAAATATATGTGTAAATGAACAGTATGGAAATGATATTTCAATTTCCCATTATTTGTGGCCTGGAGCATTCTTTTCAAAGTCCTACGATACTCGACGTTTTGTGTACTCCACCCTAAACGATAATACACATATATAAATGCAAAATACAAGGATAATGTCTTTCAATTGTAAGCAGAAAGAGAAAAAAAACATTTCAAAGTCCCTGAGGCGGTTTTATGATCCACTTTCACTGCCAGTTGAAGGGAAAAAATAATAATATATAATTACGTAAGATGTGTTTGTTTTTATATATAATATTTGTTAGGCTGGATAGACGATACATAATAGTGAAATATTACTAACCGTGTTTAAACTAGTTGAAAGTTGAATGTTCAAGGGATTGAGAGTGGGTGATATAAGAAGAAGTGAAGAATATATATTAACTTTGTGGGAATTTGTTTCGTGAATGATACGAAAGCACGAATAAAAAGTAAGTTTTGGTAAATTCTCATATTAAACAAATTTATAAAAAACATACAGAGGTGATTCGTCCATTTCTCGAAATTTTTAAATCCTAGAATACGCAAGGTAAATAGGAACAAAAAAAATCGTATCGATCTGAATGAAATCATGAAAAATCACTTGAAGGCTTTGATTACCTTAAAAAAATGTTCGATTTAAGAACAACATATTTAGAATACAATTTGTATGCACTGAAAATTTAATTGAGTCTCTTACATTTTAGAAATGGTGTTTTTTTTTTTCATCTTTTCATTTAGTTTAAAATTTGTTTTTAGCATTAAAAACTTGAACTTTTTGTTTCCACACCGCGCACAATTTTGTTCATTATTGAAGAGAGTGGTTTGATTTACTTATTATTTTCTGGGTAGAATTGATATTTCTCTTTGTAACTGAGTTTTTAGATTTAGGAACTGGGTATGTAAAATTTTAGGGGCTTCAAAATCTTAGTGAAACTCTTAAATTTGAGGATTAAATTGATATGTTTTATTGAAACTGAGTTTTCTGATTTCGAAACTAATTATTAAAAGAATTTTTGGGGATCCAAGTGTGTATGAAACATATAAAGTTAAAGATTGATTTGTTATGTTTTATTTCAACTGAGTTTTCTTATTTCGAAACTACTTAAAAGAATTTTTGGGGTTCAAATATCCGAATGAAACCCTTAAAGTTGACAGGATTTTTTACTTCGTAATTTTGTTTAGTATCCTATTTAATTATAGTTATAGTCAAATCTCGTTCCCAATTTTCGAAATTTTTGAAAAAAATTTTCTATTATTTAAACTGATTTGGAGTTAGTGGAAAATAAAAAGTACCTATCAAGCTCCAGTATTGATTAAACTTTTATTGAAATTATTCGAAAAAAATTTTTAAACAATATTCAAAGTCAGAAGAATTGGGGTTGACAGTGATTTTCCCTTTCTCAAATCAATTTTTTTTTTTAAATTTTGTTAAAATAAAAGTAGAATGTTGAGTTTAAATATGAGAGGACCGTTTTGATATTCTCTACCAGAATCGTTGGAGATAACAAATGAACATTTTTTTTCGATTCAAATTATTATTGCCTAACTCCTTCAAACTTTAATGTAACCCTCAAAGAACAAGAAAGCTAAGAGAGAAGTAAAAAAAAGAAGTCAGTAATTTTTTGAAAACCAACTCAAATTCAATTTTTCCATCAATGAAGTTGAAAACATTGTTTTTCTTTAGTCTTCTATGAAAAACTCACGTAGGTACATTTAGATAATTTGCAGAGTAAAACTCGATAACAAAATATGATTTTCAAGGAAGGATAACTCACTATCCCTACGTATTCCTTTTATATTGGTCCATTGCTGTAAGTGTCAGTATTTTGAAAGATATTCTAATCTCAAAATGTTCAACGTGCTGAATAAAATTTCTATTATTTTGCTTTTGTCTTTGCCTTTAATCGTAAAAATATTAATAAAAACTGAGCGATTGAGCTCGGTAAAAATAAATTACAAAATCTAAATATTTTATCAACAACTTTAGGTCCGAAAACTAACTACATTGAAATACGCTCACCAATAACTGGAGTTCAATTCTTTAAAAACTGTTGAATTAGGTAGCTATTTGAGGATACAAGGCTGTGTTTTATATCGAAAAAAATTGTTTTAATCGCGTATTATGTTTAACAAAGGTAGGTACGAGAATACCCGTATACATGCTGAAAGAAACATTCATGATTGAAAATTTGAATATTGTAAGATTTTCGTTTAAGATTTTTGAGTTTTTGATTTTGATTTTGAATTCACTAAAGAATGTGTTTGCCAGATCCGCAGCCATTGATTTTCTTCCTAGTGCCTATGGAGTGAAGGGAAATGAGTTTTTTCGTGAAGGTGTAATTAAAAAATGTTTTCGCTTTGCCACCCAAGTGGGTATGACGTTGGAAAATGTTTTATCTGAATAATATATTTAATCGATGAATAAAATGAGCCGCAGAGAATTTTATTTATTTTTTAATTAATAAAGAAATTGGATTTTTGTAACTAAAGCAAACAACCCAGCAAATAGGTGAGGATAAAAGGATCAGTTTTAAATCAGATCATAGCGGGTAAAGAACATTACTGTTTGAAAGTCTAATTAATTTAATAAAAATTCAAAGCTCACGTTTGTAATGACAAAAACTTCACAATATTTAAATTTCAGCTAATACAAACAGCGAACACTACCTTCACCATGTTTCTCAGCGAATGTGCAACACTTTCTAATCGACACGCAATAATCGATTATTTTAAACATTAATATTTTTGAATTCTTCAAAAATCTGAAACTATTTGCAAATCTTTTGCAATAAAACGGAAACACAAATTTTTTAATACTAAAATTTTCGTAATTTGATATTTTAATAGCTAACACGATAAAATATTTACCTGAATTATTCACTGCCTTTCGAATCCGACGGTTTTGAAATACTTAATGCTTTAGATACGATCTTGTGAATTCCAAAAAAAAAAAAAAAAAAAAAATCGAGTGCACTTATTATATTTTACACACTTTGGTGCATTGTAAGTTAAACGAAAACGAAGCGAAAAATATAAACCGTAATTAGAAATAAAAAAATAAAATAAAATGTTTGAAAAAAATAACCAACGGACACTGTAGTCAACGGCGGTTGAATACGATGGAAGGACTACAAAAAGATTTTTTATTTTTTACCACATCACTGCCGGCCACACAGCACACTTTCACATAATCAACATCGTCGAATCTAGTAACTCGATCTTCTCTCCATTCGTACCATTTTATACCCTGCTCTTGCATTTTGTACGTACCTCCCTTCTCCATCACCTGTGTATACAAAATTTTACATTGAATATTTGAAGTGAGACCAAAAACAAAAAAAACAAAAAAAAAAAAAAGCAACGACACAACACAAAAGCAAAACAAAATCATAATTATGAGACTTTATTACGAATATAATAATCTAATCGTATGAAATTTCATTTTCATTTATAGCTCACTTTTCGTCTTCTCCACAACAGCTCTAGTTAAAAGTATTTTGGGAAGAAAAAATTCTGGATGTTATTATAATGACGAAGAAGATGTCCGGTAGTTCCTTGTTAAAGATTTGTACACAATTAATACCTTTTCTTCCGTAAAGTTGATGGTTGTTGATGAAATACAACAAACTGACTTACTTAATCTAAAAAAAGAAAATAATGCCCTGAATGCATTTTCCAATAGACGCTGGGTTATAAACATAAGTCGGTTCATGTATGCATTCGAAGACTGTACAGAGACGCAAGTAGAGGTTTGAGATTGCGTTTTTATGGGTTAATTTTCCATAAACGTAAACTGTTCGATGCTCGCAATTCCGCATGAGTGGGTACGCTTAAGAAATTTTTCGGGAGAGGATGATGTCAGCCCTTCCAAAAAAACAAAAACATAAAATGTGGTAGTGTCAGAGACACTACCGTTGTTTCCGAAAAATATCTTGAATGTATGCATATCAATATGGAATAAATAGATACATAAAACCTCAACCCGGCCTATCTTAAACCTCTGACTATACCCCAAAATTTTCAAGTCCAAAAATATGACGTCATCAGCCTTCTCAACTACCCCTTAGATAATGCTCATCACTTTACATTTTAACATATTCCAATCAATATGCAATAAATCTGTTTATTTATTTTATTTAAATAGATACCGAAGTATGTATTTATTTATAAGCTTTTATTTATCTAAGTATTTATTTAGAGTGTAGTCTGAGGATATTGCGGGGTGCGTCAGGAAAAATACAATATACTGGTCATTATTGTGGACTTAAATTGGAAATTTTAGAAACTGGAAGGGATGAAGGTGTCATAATTTTGAACTTAAAAACTTTAGCAGGAGGAGGAAAGATGTCGTCATAATTTTGGCTGTTACATTTTTTGTGAGGTTCCCTCTTTGAAATACATTTTCCGTTATCTATTTCTGGAGGGGCTGATGACGACATAATTTTGCCTGTTACATTTTTTCGTTTCATTTTTTTATGAGGTATCCTTCTTTGAAAGACGTTTTCCGTCCAGAAAAAACCTGTTGTTTCTTAAGCATTTAAATTTAATATTTTTCACAGGTTTCATTATTGAAATAATATAATGGAGTAAATGGCTTCAACTATCCTGGTCCCCTTTAGAAATACGCCTACGTATGTAACCTTTAAATTTATTCTGTGGTTTTAAAATTCAAGTTCTGGAAAGCTTTTCTTTTCAAATACGGTGTTTTAGTATTTAACCTATAGTCAATTATTTAGAGTTTTTGAAAATATTCCTACTTATTTTTGGGTTGTTTTAATAATACAGTGAAAACGCTTGTTGGTATACCGGATGAAAAAACAACCACTTATTTGGAATAAATCTGGGACTGAAGGAAATCAAGAAGAGCTCATCGGTTTGTTAGGCATGGGCAGTCTATAAACTTGGGATAGCTGCTGTTCAGTTTTCTGCTGTAAAAAGATAATAACTCTGCTTCAGTTCAATAGAGATAGCTTTTGTTGTTCTCTGTCATTATTCTGTATGTCTTTCATATTTTCTCCTACAAGTCAATAAGATAAGCACCATTAGGAAGAAGTGCCAGAATACACTGAGTTAGTACCTATCACCATCATCTTCCAACGAGCCCTCAGTATCCTTTGTTTTGTCATAAATATTTGAAAATTTGACTATTAAAGTATGTGTTCAAATTTGCCACTAAAATTACATTGCGTCGTTTCTTATCACCTCAACGGAGGCAAGAAACGACGTAACGGATAACATAATCACTTACATATATGTACATATGTGTGTCTGTGTGCATGTGCCAAATTCGGTATATAAACTCTCAAAACTGGCTACAAAATCGTCAGTGTTTGCCGAGGATTTGGCTCTCCCATACTTTACAGTATGAAGTGGCAGAACACGCAAACTATGTAGAAGACCTTGTGTGAATATCTCTCACAACAAGGTATTCCACAAGGTATTTAAAAAAAAAGTTGAAAAATTTGTGCGATGAGATGGTCATTGAAGCCAAATATACACAAAACGAATTGAAAATTCTCATTATTGATGGGAAAACAGAAAGATTAATTTTATTGTTGGTAGCAAAAGAGAGGGTTGTGTGTGGGCAATTTTGGACTAAAAATGATTGATATATCTCAAAACACTTTGATCAAAATTACAGTACAATTTATTGGACTTGAAAGTAACATTTGTAAAATATACATCAAATTCACAACAGACTCATAAGATTGAGTTCCTTAACATTTGATGGATAGAATATAGTAAGCTTCAAACATTTGGAAAAATCAGTTTAATATTTGCAAGTGCATTGATACTTACACTTAATTTAGACCAATGTGGTCTAAGACAATGGGGTGATTTGTGATGACGCGTGTGAAATTGTTCTTCCAGAAAACTATTAAATTATGAATATTGTATATTGTCCCAGATTAAAAAGAAATTAATATAGGCAGAATGTCAGTGCAACAGAAAAAGAGAAATTATGTGGGTGAGATAGAAGTGTGAGAAGATTCCTTACATGGTGCTTAAGCTATGTCCGTGCAAATCTAGTAACAATATATAGTTAGGTACAAGCAACAATAAGTACAAATATAATATCCTTACTGGTGGGTGAGTTCCGAAATTATTTTATGCATTGGTTCTTCTTTATTTCCTTAGATTTAAAACTTTGTTTTCCAATATTGCTAGTACAATATCTTCAATTTGGTGAATCATTTAGATGTATTCTATGTGAAGGGGAGGGGGATTGAGAATTCTAGCTTACTCTGCTCTCAGCTAGCAAACCATTATTGATTTTCTGAAAAGGTTAGAGTAAAACCTTGAGGTTTTTGGGCTTTTTAACTGGTTTCTAGGGTTTCAGAACTGGGTTATTTTCAATAAATTTAGTAAATTGAATCAAAATTGTGCTGCTGTTATCAAATTTAGTAAATTTTTTCAAAATGATACAAATCGCACAAATATCAAACGACTTTTCACACGCATGTCACACACTATTTTTTACTGCACCCACCCAAAAATACTTGTTTGTAATATGGGTGTAAAAAGTAGGTGACGAGTGTGCTACAATCACACTTGTATTTGAACTACTTCGCCCTTGTGAATATATGTCACACTATTTTTTGCATCACTCACCTACGATCTGAATGAGGGAGGATTAGTGGGTGTGATATTATCCTTTGACTCAAGCTGTTGTAAGAATTTAAAAAAGTGATGACTTGTTTTTTTAGTTTTTAAATTACCATGTTACCTTTTTTGTTTTTTGTTTTTTTGTCAAAGTAGCGATTTTGTTAGGGTGTGTTGTAAAAATTGATCTATTACATCCACTACAGATGAAATTGCTTTGCTCGGATCCAGCACCAACTCAAAAAATTAGCATCATGACCAAGAAAACGAAAATATAATCACTATTTATTTGGAATGAGAAATATTCAAAAAGTTAATGAAATCGAAAGTTTTTATGCTCAGCTGAGATAGAGACGCAATAAGTAAACAAATTTACAATGCAGGACGTGTGTAAATTCATTATTAGCATTGAAAATGCTTCTGGAGTCAGTTCATGAAAAAGTGTCCCCCAGCCAATTTTCATCAGTGTTTTATACCTGAAGAGTAAGAGAAAGGGTAGATAAGGATGGCAAAAAAAGTGGAAGGAGAAAATGATAATGAAAAATAAAGTGGAGGTGGTAATGTTGTAATTCATTGTTTAAGGAGCGATTACAAGAATGAAAGAAAACAAAAAATTAACACTTTATTTTTTTTAATTTTTATTCATTTTCAGTGCCTTTCTCTTGTTCTTACAAAATGTAAAACCTGTAAATTTTTTTACAGAATCTCAAAATCCGCCTCTTTTTACTCACTTTACTCACACAAAAACATTAAGTTTTTGGGTGAGTGTTGCAAAATGTTCCTCATGAGGGAAAAAAATGTAATTGCCAGAATCATTTGAAGGTGAAGTGTGAAATGTGAAAAATATAAATATGTGGTAGTGCAAAAAATAAATTAAAAACCAAAGTAGATTTGCTGGATGCGATGCTAAGATGAAGTACGGCAGTGAAAAAGTGAACAAATTTACAAGTGCACATGCATTTTGTATTTTTTCGATGAGTATTGATATCCATTGAATTTTGCACACTTTAAACGCGCAAAAACTTCTACTTAATTTTCGAGTTTGTGTTCAAAATATTTATTTTCTCAAAATTTTTATGAATTATTCCATCTTAGTTTTATTTTTATTCGAGAGTTTTTCTCCAACACACGGTGTTCAAATATTGTAATTATTAATTACTTATTAAACACGGATACCGAAGCTCGAAATACCTTATATCTGATGAGTAGGTCCTAAAAATTGAAAACTGTAAACAACGATTCGTGTTTTAGTAAATATGGAGAAAATGTCTCCATATTTGAGTCACGTTTATTGGCCTCGCTTTGACTTTTTTGTCATCACATAATTTATATTTACGCGACGAATTTTTACTTTTTGGCGAGCATTTTTGGCCATTGAAAGTAGTCCATAAAATTCAGTTGTTAGAATACTTCCTCGTTATTGTCAAGGGTCCAAATTACTTTTACTTTGTTGCATAAATGAACAGTTCTGTCGCGTCAAATAAACTGAAGGAAAAGGTGTTCTTTAAAAAAAAAACAAAAAAAAACACTAATAACTACTTCTAGTGTAGCCTAGTATTTCTTCCGCAAGATATAAGAAATTTTCTAAAGAAAATTTTAACTAGACTTCGTAGACCATTGGACAAACTTGGTAAAAGATAGCCTTATGAGATTGTAATAACCCTATCCAACTGAGAAAAGTTAGTAATTTCCAGTGGAGTGCTATTATTCATGTTAATTGGATCTTTTCTTCTAAGTACATACGTACTGTCGTGGCTCCGCCCACAAGTCCCCTGCACACTAGCGATGCGCAGGGAACTAGCCACGACTGGAAGATACTGGGCTGAGGCGTCGCTGTTCAGTTGTAACGTAAATAATTTACGAACCTTTTATTCAACTTTTGATCATAAAAATTTATGGAACATCAAATTTGTACCTGAAATACGTCAAAATTATCCCGTAATTTGAATTACACCCCGATATTTTGTTTCTGATACGCGAACACAATACGCGTAACCTTGACATCTATTGTAACGAAAATTTTCGTGTCGATGACATTGTTTGTAACTAGGTCACTAGCACAAATTTACAAACGATCCCCTAAGATGTTAGGGACTCGTAATTATTTCATTTTTAATTCTTTTTTCTTATGGAAAAATTTTCGTAATTAATTACACACCATTAATTGAATAAATCTACGATTTTTTCTACACGTGTCTTCGAACATAAATAAATTTAAATTTTTTTTTGTTTTCTATTATCATAATAGCACTTTTTTTTTCATGTACTTGTTCACAGCGTGTAATGAGTCAAGACCCATGCCCCCCAACCACCTCACAGGGTGCTGAGGACATCGATCCGGACACACTGTTGAGGGAGGAGGAAACTAATAATCCTCAACCTCAACCTCAATCGCAACCAATTCCGGATCCACCCATGCTAACATGGGGAGACAAGGTAGACAAAGACGAACGTCAGTGTCAGAGGGATGCCATAAATCCTCGTCAAACACCTTTTTGGTAAGTTGACAATAATAGGAATCCCGTTCCTCCACCCACACGCACGCAACATGTGCAATCAACCTCGAGTTCAACGACGGATAGTATTGAAGAGCAAAATCAGTTCATAGTGACCATCGAGGACTGCGAGAAGTACATGTGCTACCTTGAGGACCTGCTCAACACACCTATAGCTCCGGGCCTTAATTACGATCACATCCTGAATGAAGATTAGGAAATTAAGGCCACAGTCATCGATCTTGAGTTCCCACCATGCGGCCTTGATAGAGACATTCTTCTCGATGCTCGTTGATATAGAAGAAAGTTGCTGGTGCTGCAGGGCTGAATCCAAACTAAGTTTGGCAACCCCAACCATTCTCAACCCATACAGCCAGTATGCCAAGGGGATGACCAGGATGCCACTCAATGTGAGGCAGAACGCCAACTGGAGGAGGAGCGCCTGGCTAAAGAGGCACTCATCAGTGAACTTGTACCGCAAGTCCTGGCTGCGTTGGAGCAAGTGGCCATTGATCGGAGATCATTGACCTCTTCTGAACAACGTGTTCAGGAGCTGCGGTACAAGATTGCAAACAAGCTTCAGATGGATTTGGAGGAATTCATCAAGAAGTTCGTCACTGAGGGTGCTTCTCAACCCAAACAGCCTAGTTTGCAAGCTGGTAGCGGCAAGCAGACATCCTCTCGTTCAAAACGACTGTATGGCAACCTCACTGGTAATAACAATTCATTATTATCAAAATGTCTGTCACTCCCTGCCCTTTCATTAGGTGAGGAAAGAATTGAAGGAGAACCCAGTCCCAAAAGGACTTGTTTGGAACCCCCTTTAATCCCCCCAACCCTTTTCAACATCTAACCCCTCATTAGAAATAATGCATAGGGAACCCACTCAAAATTTATTGACATCGCTTAACTCAGCAGATTTGAATAAATCGTCTGAAGTACCGATGGATACCGATGTTATCATTGAAAAGCCCGGAACGATATAGCTATACCCCAAAAAATAAATCTTCTCCATGGTGCTCTACCAAAATTTTTAGTCGAAAAAATCAGCTATTTTTCTCCATACAACACAGGATATGTACAGTGACTGAAATTTTTACACAGTCGATATGGAGACAAATCCAAGATTTGAGCTGAAAAGTGGCTAAAATTAACCGCATATTCTACGACAACTAACGACATTACATCAATCCTCGACACGTTAGATACATTGACTGTCATGGTTGACAGATATCATTTGGTAGCCAACGTCATAGATGAGGAGCAGTTATTTAATATAATTGTGAAAAAATTACCCCCTTGCTCGTACCAAAATACTTTAAAAAGTGACGAGCGTCATGTCAAACACATTTTCGAAGCTGTTAGATCTTTTATCAAAATAAGAGAAATATCGGAACCCATCTGTACTTCTGTACCAACCAAGGGAGATAAACCTAACAATCAATCGAATAGGAATCAAAACCAATCAAACCGAAATTTTTCACAACCTAAAGGCAGGAGAAATTTCGCAATCCTTTTGCAAGAAATAGACTCAGCTTCTCGATGAAAGAATAAATCCAATCCTCGTAGACAATCCAAAAGGCGTCAATACAAAACAGAAGAAGATGACTCACATCCTAATTCTTCTGCCGTAGATCCTGATGGAAGTCAGTTTGTCCAGACGCCCTCCAGACAAAAAATCCCAATGGCCATGGTTCAACTTGCGGAGGTGCCTCCCACTCCTTGCATCTTTTGCAAGGGGCAGCACCATTCACACCTCTGTTGTGTGAAGAGTACCCTGGAGTTGCGGCAGGCACACTACTTTAGATTCAAGTTGTGCAACCACTGTGGATACTCGCATCCAGGTACTCCCATATGCCGCATCATCCCACCAGTCCACTGCAGGTGGTTTCAGTGCGCCAGCACTGAACATCATTCAAGCTTTTGCCCGAAGGTGGAGTACCCCATCACTCCAGGCCATGTGGACACATGGATTGAGTACCTTTGGGAGTGCAAAAAGTACTTGCCAAAAGGTAATTTTACTAGTAGAAATACTAATCAGGATGTAAAAATTCCTGACTTTAATTAAAATACATCTTTACAGACGATCCGAGCTACCGTTGTAGAGCCAACCGTTGAGGTTCAACGCAACAAATCTAGGGATTTGAACAAAGTTCAGCCAGTTGCCGGGACTCCAGTATTAAGTGAGTGTTTTACATTTTTTAATACTAGAGATAAAGACGCTCATTTTTTGACATTTACGTCTTATGTCCTCGCTTCAAACGAACCTGACCCTGTAAAAATCAATGGTTTTTTCAATTGTGGCAGTAAGCATAGCTACATTTTCTATTCCTATGCCTACGAATATCTGAAAGATAATCTCTCAGATTATGCGGATATCATAAAATTTTGAGGTTTAGCTGGACAGATGTCCAAACAAATTAGAACACAGAAAGTTAAATTTCATTAAATTAAACATGATGGAACAAAAGTTCTCATGGAAGCTAATACTGTTCCCCACATAACTGATAATCTATCAGAATTTGATTTTGAAGAATTTAAAAAACGGTATCCAAGATACGAAAATATCAATTTCTCAGGTTTGGATCGAGGACTTTCTATACAATTGTTTGTTGGAAACAATTACATGTGGTCCTTTATAAAGCACATTAAGCACTTGTCCCCCACCATGCAACTAATTGAGACTGACTTCGGAGCTATGTTGGGAGGATTCCTAGGATCTTCCACCAAATGTGACGTATTCGATACCTCTTTCTTCACATCCCCAAAAAGCATCGAAAATTTTTGGAAATTAGATGTCCTCAGGATTGAGACTAACGATTTAGTTGAAGATGACGCCGAAGCAGAAGCTTTGCATTTGTTCTATAAAAATATAGAAAAAGTCAACAATTGATTTCGCATACGGTGGTTATACAAATATAATCCCCCACCATTAGTGAATAACCGTCAGTTAGCCTACAAACTTCTAGAACGTCAGTTACCTAAACTGCAAAAAGATACAATCTTCTTTCTTAGATACAATCAGTATTTCCTTTCCCTCATAGACTTAGAAATGATCGAACCTATCAAAAACAATAGACCAGCTAAGCTGGTGCACTACTTACCACACAAAGGCGTTTACAATCCTACAAAGAGTACCCCACTCCAAGTAGTTTTTGATGGATCAGCTAAGTCTAAGAAATCAAACCGTTCCTTAAACGATTGTATGCATAAAGGTAAAGTCATACTAGCCAATCTAGTATCAATGTTAGTCAGTTTCCGTAAAGATCCCTACACAATAATTGCTGACATAAAAAAGGCTTTCCACCAGATAGGTCTTCACCCTGAAGATAGAGACATCACGCGTTTTCTATGGATTAAAGATCCGAATTTACCTATGAGCTCTAATAACCTTAGAACTTTTAGATTCTGTCATGTTCCTTTTGGAATAATTTCAGCTCCTTTCTTATTAGCAGCACTGCTTTTACACCACTTTTGTAAAGTGGACATGGAGTTTCATGATAAGTTCCTCGAACGTTTCTATGTCGATAATTTGATAGTATCTGTACCCACATACGAACAAGCTATAGATCTCTATACCAAATCTAACAAATTATTCAACGACATCTCCATGGAATTGGCGCAATGGGGCACAAATTGTAAACCTTTGAGAAAAGACTTTGATTTGGATTTTGCCCTTACTGAACCACTTATCAAAGTGCTAGGCCTATATTGGGATATGGACCATGATGTACTATTCATGCCTAACCATAAACCATTTGTAAAACCTTGGACTAAGAGAACATTTCTTAGAGTACTTTCCTCCTTTTACGATCCCTTAGGCTGGTTTGCTCCAGCATTTGTTCCATCCAGAACATTTATGAAAATCCTCTGGTCCAAAGGACTGAGATGGGACAAACCTATACCAGATAATTTACAAGTCATAGCACAAGACATCCTAGATGACCTTAAAATATGTACGTCTTATTGTTTCCATAGACAATTCTATGAAGGAACATACGACCCAACTGTTTGCCAACTTCACGTCTTTGCGGACGCTTCTCAAACAGCATATTCTATGACAATTTACATTTGATTCTATAACAAAAAATCAAACTGTTATGCAGTTAGATTTGTTATAGGAAAATCCCATGTAACACCCATGCGCCCGATCACAATCCCTAAATTAGAGTTGATTGTTGCACTTATTGGTGCGAGAGGATTGCGTGCATTACGTAAACCACTCGGCTTGCATAATGTACCCACTTTTCTTTGGTCTGATAGCAAATGTGTTCTCACATGGCTGTTAGAAAGGAAAGTCCATCCTCAGTTTGACAAAAATCGATTCGATGAAATTAAAAGTATACCTTCAGTCGATTATCGACATGTACCATCATCAGAAAATTTTGTGGATGTAGGTAGTAGAGGTTCATTGGCCAAAGACCTTAGCCAATCTAGTTGGTGGACTGGTCCCACTTGGTTATGCCAAGATGAAAAATTATGGCCCAAAACCAATCTTCATATCATTGAAAGTCTTCCAGACACATCCAAAGAATTAGATACTCCCGTATTTTGTATTCTGAAAGATGCACTCAATGTCTCCTCTACCAATTCCGATTCTTTATTCATCGCTGATGAATATACTTTTGACAATTCAACGAAAGTTGAAGTCACACAAAAGCTTGATCCCACATTTCCATATTGACTCACAAACTGATCAATGTGAAGTTATCTTGCCACAGCATGAAGTCCTTGCTACAAGATGGATCCCTGATGAACCAAGTTCATCCCAAGCCGTTGATTTGTCCACTAAACCTCCAAATTGGAAATGGGAAACACCTTTCGCAACATTTATTCATCCACCAATGAATACTCCTCCGTTCAATATTAATATTGATAAATTCAACACTCTATCTAAAACAATACACACCTTCTTACAATGTTTAAGAGCTGTACGGCGATTTAGTAGACGTAGAATTAGACGGACTAGGTCAATTTCTCCTTATGCTGTAATGGATTGTACTTTCCATTTTGCACTTCTTTGCTTCATACATGTGGACCAAAGAAAACACTTTGCCAAATTGTTCGAAGTGTTGAAGAAAGATAAACCCCCTCCGTACGTTTCGTATGAAAAATATCATATTCTCATAGATCCGTCCGAGATTTTGAGAACTATCAATTATCTTCCAGATATTGAATATGCGAAAGATATACTTTCTCCTATCTTAATGCATCCCAAGTCACAGTTAACTAAGTTAATCCTGATGCATACGCATACCACCAACATACACACAGGTATGAAATTCACCATTGCTGACTTTAGAAGACACTACTTTGTTCCAAAGTCTCTCAAAGTGTTACCCCCAATTCTAAAGAAATCATGCATCCCTTGCAAGAAAGCCGAAACCCGACCTTTCAAGCAACCTACATTCTCATACTTACCGGATTTCCGCCTTGTACCGTTTGTACATCCTTTCACCTACACAGGCGTGGATATATTTGGCCCGTTTATGGTATTTGATAAATACTTGCCAAAAAAGAAATCCCAGTTGCCTACGCCAACCACTCCACCTTATAAAAAATTGGTGTTAATTTTCACTTGTTTGTCTACAAGAGCTGTCCATCTAATCTCAGTATCGAATCTATCTACTGAAGACATTTGGACAGCATTTGTAACCTTTTTCGCAGATAAAGGCACGCTGAAAGTTATCTTATCCGATAATACGGCGCAATTTCACCTTCTCTCCTTGTACTTACCTGAGTACTGGACAGCGTTCTCTGAAGAATGGAAAATTCAAAATAGCTTTCATGAAAAGGCCATCAAGTGGCACTTCATCCCGGCTAAAGCCCCCTGGTATGGTGGAGTTTATGAAAGACTGATCGGTATTATAAAACAAGTATTTTATAAAACCCACAGTCACAACTCTGTCTACAACCACACCTTCAAGGCAAGTTTGAAAGATATTCAAACGATGATAAATAGAAGACCGCTATGCCCATCTCCGGATGAGCTCGATCAGCTAACACTCACGCCCGCACACTTCATGCGAGCAAACTTAGGTCACCTAAGCAATCCGATTGACCAATTGACCCAAGATCCTACTCCCACAGAAAAACAGTTGATAGACTCTTGGAAACTTGACCAAGACTATCTTCAGAAAATGTGGCTAGTATGGAAGAGGGAATACCTCCTCTATCTGAGAGATAGACCACCCTCTGCGCTCTCTAACCCAGGCTGTATGGTACCGTTTTTACCTAAAGTAAATGACACGTTCACGTTTTGGACTATATAAACCCGGTGTCTATAAACTTGCAAAAATCACTGATTTAGAGAAATCTTGTGATGGCCAGATCCGTCATGCTCACATAGAATTCTCCAGCAAGAAAACTTCCACAAGACCTATTAAGTTCTTGGCTCCTTTGGAGTTGGACGACAGAAATGTTGATAAATAGATACTTTGTATTGATTACCTCCGATACTTTGTATTGATTACCTCCGACTGAATCCCTGATTACGACATGAGTAGACTATGACAGACCATTACTGACTTTAGGGTACGCCATAATTGGAAATTATGCTCCTAAAAACGGCATAACTACGATTTTTTGGCACCCACTATTACTGTCTAGTGCTTTGTAAAAGTCCAGGGTAATAGGTGTCAGAGCGAGCTACCAGCATCTTTGATGTTTAACCGACTCGCTAATTCCTACTATTCCTTTGCAGAAACTGTGATCTTTGGTCACTAACTTCGTCTTTTCCTAATTCATCTCAACTGTCCCGCGGTTGTGACGACTTTCTTCGAAAGTAATGTCTATACTATGGTTCCTGTTGATTGTCAAACGTTACTTAGTAACGCACATAGTTTAATTTTATTTTAAATTTGTTTTTTATTTTTTTTTGTCTTTCTTTCTTTTTGACAATCTCTACCACATGTATTGTGATTTTCTATTATTTTTAATAAAGTTGATTTTCATTTTTGTACATGCGTGTCTAATCTTTTCTAGATTTCAGGAGATTCAGCGGAGGTGGCCTCCGAAGGCCACCCAGGCACACCGCCCCCAGTGTCCTGGCTCCGCCCACAAGTCCCCTGCGCACTAGCGATGTGCAGGGAACTGGCCACAACTGGAAGATACTGGGCTGAGGCGTCGCTGTTCAGTTGTTGTCTGAACACAGAAGCGAGAGCTAGGTGTGTGACAACGACTTATTTTTATTGTCCTTGTGACGTTAAACCAACTATTGTAAACTCCCACCACTACACGTACTATCAAGTAAATACAAACATTTAATAAAAATTGTCTAGGTACTAATATTTCTTTGGATTTCTTCAGTTTTCAACATTAAATTCAACGTATTTACTTTTTTTGGACAGCAACTTAAGCTGAGCTCTTGGATGACATTCTTTTTGTTTTTTTCCTTTTCTATTTATTCCTTTTCTTTTTTAACCCGTTTTTTCACTCTTCTTTTCTGTCGTACGCAGCTATTACTCTTTGAGCTATTTGGCCTGGAAAAATGAAACATTCGTTAGTTGGTTGTGCATTTGAATAGTTACTGTTATGGTCAGTCAACTGACTTGTCAACTTGCTGCAGTGTAGTTTGATCAAGGTCCTGGAGTCAACGGCTTTCCAGCATGAATTTTTCAATTACACATATGAGTACAAACCGGAACAAACCAAACCTACCGCCATTTTGGGTTAGAAAGTGAAGGTAGCTGGTATCAAAACTGCAAACTTACAGGTTGTGAAGTCCAGCACTTGGTCATTGAGCTACACAGACCCCTAAATGGAAATTTTGAATTCTTTGAGTGTGAGCAACAATGAGGCAAGGGAACTCATTTGTCGCTGCTATACCTTGTCAGTCTGAATTCGTGGATTGATGTCACTACCATAGCTAGTTGCCACGATAGAGGCCTACGTTTTTGGGCACTTAGAATGTAGGAGAAACGATAAAATTCAAATACGATAAGTTTGGAGGTAGAGCTAAATCTTATACTATTCGGCTACGTAGATTCTCTTCAAATTTAGCTTTTCGTCCGATTTTACTTTCAAATTTTTGTCAGAGAGGTCATTTTATTCGTGCAAGTGCATACTTGTACAGCGTATGTACTCGCATACATGGTTATTCAGTTTTACTCACACCATACTAAATTCCCATTTGGTGCGGGTGAAATTGTAAAACCTTGTATACCAGTTGTTGGCAGAATGAACGCCAAAACTCTTGGTGGTCGGCCGGTGATAGAGGAGGTTAAGAATATATGCATTAGAGTAGTTGCATACCTGGTGTCAGCTTTCAAAAAATATTAGGAAAATCGAAAGAGTGAGAATTTTTCAGAAAAATTGGTGTTTTCTGTTCGTCATACTGAAATAACCCAAAAACTAATGATATAAACAAAAAGTACAGAGTAGGTATTAAGCCTTTTTGAGAGAATACATTTTCCCCAACATTTCTCGTACAGAATATGATTATTTTTATTCGACTTTTTTCCACTGACACACTGGAATGGCGCAGTTTATAATAACAATATTTTAATACGAATTCGAAAACAAAGCTGCAGCTGGATATGCTACTTACTCTAACACATATTAATGTACTGAACTTACTCTACCATCACCAAAAGTTCTGACACCCACCCCACTAACACCCTGTGTACATAATATGTAGTAAAATCAGTTTGATCGACCGAGTGGATTCTGTTCCTTCATTTTGCCTCGTATACACGGTGGTCTGTTTCATAAGAAGCACACATATTGCGAGCATACTTTTACAAATTAGTGTGCTAGTGGATTAATTTGGTATGGCTTACAGATTTTAATTTTTCAAACTTGAACGCAATAATCACGAAAAACAAAATTCCAATTCCATGTGTTCTGCCCTCGAAATGGTGGTGCCTTCTACGTGGTGGGAACTTTGAAGCCCAGAGTCTTGGAGACTTGTCATAAATAAGACCCTGAGAAAGGTATTGTTTTCAAAAAAGTATTAACTTTTCGTTTTCGTATATCAACGACAGCCATTAATATTGCTAATCATTTTACGTTGTGATCTGATTCGTTGGCGCTTTTCCTCTTCGGCACCACCAATACTCATTTTGTACCTTGGTACCTACACATTAAGTAACGAGAAAAATTAGTGAAAGTGTAATACGTATTCTAAACATACAACTTGATGCTGAATAAAGGTTACTGTTGGTGTTGTAAAGTGTGGCAGCTAAAGACAAAAGAGTCAACAACGTGTAAACGAGCATTAAATGATACCTCGATTGATCAACAGCCTTGGAAACAAAACGTATTTTAAAGTTGATGGAGAAAGGAAAGTCCACCAGCATACTGCTGCTGAACTTGTTCATTTTCGAATGGAATCGAAAAAAGATGTCGACGAACGACGAAGAAAGATGAAAATAAAGAGTAAGAAAGTTGAAAAAAAAAAATGTGAAGGAGAAAAAAAAAAGACAACACAAAAAGCAACAAATTAGATAAACGTTATACTGCAGCGCCAGTGTGTGTACTGTAAAATACGACCAATATGGAGCAATTACAGACGTTACGTCATTGACAAAAGAAAAAAAGTATTACGAGAAGTTCGGTGCAACTTGGTGAATTTTTTTTTTCTTTATAGGTGTGGCCTGAACCTTGTAGCAAATGGCCCCTGGTCATAGCCACCAATTATCGTAATATAGTTACTTTGGCCATATATACGAATGTGACTGGCGACGTATTGTTCCCGTTTTTGCTTTCTTTTTCATTCTTGTCTGTAAGTTTGTAAATTTACAGATATATTACTATTTAAGATGTCAGAACAGAATTGAAGGGTTACGTGTAGCGAATTCAGGCTAAGTTTTACCGCATGGTTATTTGGTGGTAGTAGCATTGCCACTTACTAGCAGCTAAATTTGTTTTGGGTAGGTATGTAGATTTTGGTCAAGTGTATGCACGAGGATTATGAACAGTGAATAGTGAGTATAAAGTAGTGTGCTGGAATCATTCTGGGTAGTGTGTGTAGATTACTTGTAGACGTCAGCCCGCATCACTCATCAGAAATCATAAAAATGACGATGGAATGATGACGCATGCTTGTCGCAATGGTAGATTTTGCCAAGTAAAGACAAAATTTCCAATTATGTGTACTGCTTGTTGCGTTTACTGTAGATCAGCTTCTTTCGAGAACTGGTTTAGCCATTTTCCAAATAGAATAACGTGGAAAGCAGTGGAATAGAGGGTTATTACCAAAAAGTTTAAAAATTGACGTACTTTTTTCTTAAAATAGAATAGGCATATATTTATAATATGAATGATTAGGTATATTGATTATATTGATGACGGGTTTGATTACAGTTTATTGAATTTAAACTTCGAAGCTTAAAATTTACTGTGCTGAATTCTTAAACCAGATTAGGGTTGAGGATCAGCCAAAAATGTGAATTACGGTATGTCAGGTAGTAAGCTCTTCCTAGCATATTTTATCTAAAAAGTGTTTCTGAATGTTTTAAAATTGAAGGCCTATTTCTCTTACCGGTTGGCAATGGCATTCAGAGTTAAAATAGAAGCTTCATGAAGGTTGTAATTTTACAAGAACGGAGAAAATACCCTCAAGGTGAATGTATCAAAAATTTATAGGTACCTAATGAATCAGTCTTTAGTAAAAAAGTTTGGGGTCAATACTTATATTTTATTCTCATATGTCTTAGTTCTTGTGGTAGGAAAGGAATTTCGATACAGTGTAGCCACTCTGAGTAAGGTTGCAGAGAAGGAGGAAGTCACTGCATATTCCTCGAATGTTTACACACAATCTTCCATGATTTTACAATTATGTGAATTGTTTTGTGTACTTATTTAAATTTGCAGTCTTGATTTTTTTCATGATATATTTGAGGCATAGTGACGAAATTTTCATATTATCTTCTTTAAATAGTCCGAGATGGTATACTCCCCTCCCCCAAACAATCGAAGAGGTATAATTAAAAAAAAGAAAAAGCCGTTTTTTTTTGTTTTGAAAATCTAAAAAAATGTACCAAAAATATCCGAAATTTTAGCGTATGTAAGAGATAGACATTAACATAGACTATGCTTCAAGAAATTTCTGGTCAATTCATTAAGTATATTATTTTTTAATTGTAAGTGTACCCCTTCGATTTCCTTCGGAAAAAAGTAAGTTATGAAAATTCATGTGGCAATGAGACAAGAAAATTGTATTGATAAATCTTCCAATGTAAATTCGTGTAACACCGTAAATTTTTTTGTAACATTTCATTCATGTCTGATTGGGAGTTTTCAGTAATGTGACAAATATTTCACAAATGTTTCTCAGGTAAAATTGCTGATTTTCCAACTATCTTTGTTCTAATTGGCCGAATGTTTGAAACATTGAAACAATTTTTTACTCAATTTGCTAGAATAATTATATTTGTGAAACATTTTGCCAATCGGGTAGTGAGCATTATCTCAGAGGTGCGGGTTCATATTACAAATAGACCTTTTGTTTTCCTCTTGTTTCAAGTTTTTTTAATTATTTTATATAATTTCAGACAAATGTTTATGGTTTTACCTTATAGTTGTTTTTAACGGATAATATAGTATATTATAAAAGCGTACCTGTTGGCACTTTAAAAATTTATTTTCAGCTTGAACTTATCCTTATATGTTCATTTTATGCTCGTCAATCTATATTATAAAATTCAATCTCACTTATTGTGTGTTTATCCGCGTCTTTTGCAACATTTTAATTTTGAAAAAAACTACCCTTCTTTCACTTCACGATTTTTCAGCTACTATTTAAGCTACAAAGTTGGAGTTTGTACTGTTGAATTTGCTCGAGTTCTCTAATAAAATTAATTTACTTTTTCAAAAATTGACCCTAAAAAAACTGCAAATTATGAGAAATTTTCCGTTTTTTAATATGTCATTTATTTCAAAAACTAATGATGGCGGCAAACAATTTTCAGCAACGACCCCCCTACTCTTTAACAACAAATTCATTTCCACCATCAGATTTCACCTAAAACGAATTAATCACGAGATAACGGCGAGAGAAAATACAAGAATAAGACTGGGCGCTCTGTGTATTACTATATATGGGTATATATATATATATATATATATATTTATACAAATAGATTTATGCTGTATACGAAGTGCTTTCTGCATAATATTTCGTCAACTATCGGACATTGTATGTACACGAACATGTATATGATTTTGTCATCTAGGATTTGTAACTGGAGCGGGTAAAGAGGAGGCGTAGACCCCTCCTCCAAAGCTAGTTAGAAAATAATGAAACTAGTACAGATTACCATGATTTAAGAAAAAATACCCCTTTTTACCACCCTATACCTCAGCTCTTGTGATAGTTACAAAAATAAAGCATGAAAGCGGTTTTATTACCAATTCTATCGACGTTATTTTCATATTTTTATTGTCGGTATGGCTTTCATAGTTATCTACTGAAGAAAACTGAAAAAAACCAAAATTAGTCATCTCCACGGTGGAAACAGAGGATATAGGGATTGAGAATTTTTATCACTTACTTAGGAGACGACCTTCAGTATATTTTAGGCGTCAAACTTGCTTTTGATATTAATTCCTTTTCAACCCCATTTTTCAACTTTACTTGAATGAGTTACAGGTGCACCTATTGCTAATTAATCTTTAATTATACCATCAATTAAATCCAATACTTTAAAAATTTCACTGAATATGAATTTTAGATCATAAATAGGTAGTTCGATCTCAAAATGATGAAATTTAATTGCTGTGTTTTTATAAAATTTGTATCATGCTTTGTTTTTCGATGACTAATTTAAGCCCAAGTATTGCTTTTGTAAGGTAAAAAATATTTTGGATGATTGGACTTACTATAAGTAAAGTTAATGAAGGTATCATGCGCCATCGTTATCAAAAAACAAACTGTCATTACTGTCTAATCCACGAAAATCCTGATGTGTCTTTAGCATGATGTTAAGATTGTTGCCTACGTGAAGCCGCGAAAACGTATTTATAAAAAATCTGTTCACGTTTTGTTATTTATTCGAATTTCTGCTTCATGAAAGTTTTAGACCCACAAAATTGGACCAAATTATCCCACTTCCTTTTAATATTCTATACTAATTATTGAACTGATGACTGCTTAGAAATTACGAAATCAAAAAAACGTCAAGAAGATGTATAGATAGGTAGTTATTAATTACAGATAATTATTTTCCACGTACTTCTTTTTAAGTAGGCACTACCAGAAAAATTTCTCGTTTCATATTTTCTTGAAAAATGAAAACAGTTTTGTTTTTCAAAAATGAGGTCGGAACAAAAGAAATCCCGAATGAAAACCAGCAAAATATTTAAGACTCGATTTGAAAAAAAATGTTTCTTTTAGGGTAGAAAGAGAAGCTCAGAAAAAACTTTTGAGGAGGGATCTTAAGGTTATTTCATTCTTTCCTCATATGACAGTAGAATTTTTTTTTTTCTCATGAAAATATAATTTTAAGTTTTCTCTGGGGAAAAGTTTCACCAGATTTTGGCAAAGTTTAGCCTACTATGCCCGCCCTTAGCTTCATCTCTGACGAAAATTAAACAATTTGATTGAACTTTGTGTTCGTCAGTTTGAATTTTCAACCCATTATCAACATCGACACGTCTTTAACGATTATCTTACGAAAGAACTGAAAGTTTAAAAAATATCATGAAAAAGTGTTAGGTTGAAATTTTTGTCTTGTTCAAAAAAATACATTATTTTTATGTTTCATGCCATATGTAGCCCGTGTGTGTGTCTCGAATTCTCAATGGTTATTAAAAATTTACTTCCAATTAATTATCTGTTATAACCGCATTGTAATGTGCTCGCATTAATAATGAAAAAAATACTGAATGAATGTAATTACACTTACACAATAGGTGGTGAAAAAAAATATAAGGAGACGGTTTATGAGTGGTTATGCTCGAGGAACAGACAGATACCTATTTTATGCGCTAAAATTGTATCACACTGTGCTGGAAAAGCCGCGATAATTAGTTTTCTGCCAGATGATATTGTAAGAAAACAAACAAACAATTTCGTTTTTTTTTTTTTTCAATGTTTCTTATTATTTTCTTAATTAACTGCTCGTTTTCAACTTCCAGCCTTCTTCCTTCCTTTATACTTCCTTGTACTGCACTGAGAGAAACAAACCGTAAATTTTATTCAAGAATTTCATACAACTCTCAAACTTTCAGCTGACTGTAATGAATTTTACATGAAATTTCTGAACAGTACCCATACCCATAGTCGATACTTCACAATTTTTTTGGAATAGCCTATATGTGGTAAAAGTTATAATTGTTGTTATCTAGCCGATACTTCGTGTGAGCTAGTTCTACGAAAAGCAGTTTAAAATATTGAAAATGCGATAATATGATGATAAGATTTTACGCAAAACAAAAATTTTAGTTCCTACAATTGAAGATACTGGGATAGTTGTAAATAGTTCAAAGGGACTACAGAAAATTAGCTGGACGATATGATATTCTTTTTGTTTTCCGACTAGAAGTACATTATACCAGTTATACAATGTCCTGTGATACTTGACCAAGCTTAGAATCGGTAGAATTCTAACCGGCACATGCCTCTAGAACACAATGAAGTACTTGGCCTAAAAATATTCGGTATATGTATGCATCCCCAGCCTCTATCACATGGGCAATACGGACTGTTTTCCACTGAAAAATTTTTAAAGGGTACGCAAACAATTTTTTTAGAAAAAGAGAAAAAAGAGAAAGAAAGAAAGATAGAAAAATTAAATTAAAACTAAAGTAAGAGGCTAAATTTTTATTGCTAATGACGTTAAAATACCTGAAGAAGGTTTTGTATATGCACCAAATTGTACCTATTTTTATAATACCTACCCATGTGAAAATTACATGTTTTTATTCATTTAAAGTGTGGGTAAAGAGGTTTGCACCTGCGCACTTGCAAAGTCATTAATTTTGACATCACTGCAACATCTAAGCTGCTAATGCACACTTTCGATTTTGCCTATTTTACACACTACTTTTTGACAGGGATTAAGAAATCTTCATTTTTAATTTTGTTTCCTGTAGTTGAGTTTCTAAAATTTAGCATAATCTTAGTTATTTTTTGTTTCCATTTCCGTTATGTTCCTGGTTTTACCAAAATTTCTCATCAAGTTTCCATTTTGGGTTCCATTTCCTTTTCCATTTTTTTTTAAATATTTCTCCAACAATATCAATATTTTTTCAAATTTTTTCTCAAAGATCTAAAATTATTTAATTGATAAATTGAAACAGAAACGATTCTCGTTGGATTTCCATTATGTTTCTGTTACTGATCTTGAAACTAATTCCTTAATATTTTCTAATTCTGTTTCCACTTCAGAATTTTGACATTTACATTTATTTCGGTTTCCAAGGAAAAAAAAAAATAATTTCATTTTCCAAAAAATTTGGTTTCCAGTTTGGTTTCATAATCTTTGTTTCTTGGTATCACCTATTTTCATGAGTCAAAAATTAGATCAGCCATTTTCACAACAAGAAAATTTCACGTCTAGTTTCACGATACTCGTTTTCACAAATCAACTTTTTAACTCTAAGTTTTATAGTTTCATAGTTCTTGATAAGGGCTATACGAGATTTACAAGCACCGAACTGGTAAACGACTCTGTCAGTGGTAAGTCTCGTTGATGTGTCTTTGTGTGTAGGTGTGTGGTTGTAATGTTTTGTGATTATTAGATTTTGTAAAAATCGATGCTGTTAAAATAAATGTTGTGATGTGAAATTTGATTTTTGTAAAATTTTATTGTTCTTGAAATGGCTGTTATGATTTTAGATTTGTGAAACAATTTTTTTTTGTGCTGGAAACCAAAATAAACAGAAACACCTAAATTCTGAAATGGAAACCGAATTAAAAACAGTTGACCAATTTGTTTCAAGACCAATTATTGAAACATAGTGGAAACCAAATGATGAATCATTTACATTTCTACGTTTTCACTTAATTAATTTTTAATCTGGGAGAAGAAAATTGAAAAAATATCAATATTTTTTGGGAAATATCGAATAAATATCTATATTTCTGGGAAAATATCGAAAGAATATCGATATATCGATATTTGAACATGAATTGGTAAATTTTAAATATAGGAAAATTGTTTGTCTACATGGAAACAAAAACAGAATTCAAAACCGAAACTGAAGGAAAAATTTTGGTGAAACCAGGAAATGTAATAGAAATGGAAACTAAAATGGTGGAAATAGAAACAAAAAATAATTAAAATTTTGGTAAATTGCAGAAATTCAACTAACAGAAATAAAATGGAAAAAAAAGGGGTGAGTTCCACTAGGACATACTCATGAAGGGTTGATGTAAACATAATAATAGCCTGGTTGTGAGCTTGCGCAACGCATGCACACAACCACACACCTACATGTCATGTAACACACGCAAATGAGAGTTACAATTATAAGAGTTGCTGTTATGCTAATTTGACAATTGTAATCCTCCTTTAGTCCTTATCATAGACCTAGCTAAGATGTATACTTATCAAAAAGATAGCGTTTCTACATCCCTGGAAAATACGGGTAAAAGGTATGGATACTCTAGGTAAAATATCGATACTGATCGATACTTTCCGCCCCACCACTACCTCCATCGTTGTTCTAAGTTGAGAAAACATTTAAAATTGGCGATTGCAGAAAACGTAATTAGTACACTATCTTTGACCATATTATACTGGACCGGTTGAGAAAGATGATTTCTGGTCAGATATGCCAGCTCTAAATAGGCAACCACCATGTACCGCATGACTACGATAAACTGAAAGTCTTTAAAATCTGTACAGGTCAGCCAAGTTCGATTTAAACAGAAATACGACCCGCGTGACACGTGAAGATTTTATTGTAAGCTTTTATGCTACTCACTACTGCGATATTAAAATGTACCAATACAGCAGCTAACATCTCGCAACGAAATAATATTTATTTCGCGCTGAGCTAAAGCAAAAAAAAAAAAAAAATGATTATCTTTTGAAAATTCGTTTTCGACGTAAACTTATTATATATATATATACACTCCTCATAGAACCGACGACGTCAATGGTTCCTGTTTGCCGATTACGCCAGAGAACGTCTTCGCTACAGAGATTTTAAAGACTTCAAACTTAAACTATCTTCATGGACGCTATCTTTGTGAATTTAACGGAATAACCCTTATCATGTGTATTCTAAATTGGTGAACACGATATAAACATCGAAAGTAGGTATGCACCAAGTATACGTTAGTTTCCTAATTTTATGCCGGCATGTTTTACAATGGGCTTACGAAGCTTTACTGATCGTGTACTATATAGTAGGTATAGTCGAAGAGTACTATACTTGTTGCCATCTGATTCTCAATGACCACGTCGATGGAAAATAATCTACTCAATTTGGAATATTGATGTGACTTTTGCACATTCAACTAGCCCAATACTTGAGAAGATTTTGTAACCTTAGCTTTTGCTTTCATAGTTTCATTGTGTCTCGCAATAACTACGCGTAGCCTATGCTAACATTCAAGGCTTCGAACAGATAATGGAAAAATAGGAGACAATTATGTAAAAAAAAAAAAAAAAAAAACAAACAAAAAAAAAAAAAAAAAAACAAGAAAAAAACAAAAAAAAAAGCCTCACCGGAGCGAGTACGGTGGTGCATGCACCTGGCAAAATGACCATCTATTATTTCGACAATTAATTCGACATTAAATCGTGTCAATTAAAAAGAATGCGATCGTTATCAACAATGACGTGTTGAGACGTAATAAATGGTGTGGCCAGACATAAATTCACGATAGACCGACCGCGGAGAGAGACGAACAAAAAACCAGTTCAGCGGTTGATGTCGGCCGCTGCAGACACTCGAAATTGATTAATCAGAATTTTTCGGAAGTCGTTCTCAGTCGGATGACATAACGTCGATCGGGTTTGACATTTTAAACAGATCACTTCCGAAATGGCGTACCTATACCAACAGGCAAGGAGTGGAAGCAGCGAAATTAGGCCAATTATAAAGAGCGAGTCCTACCACCCTTTTGGCTACGAAAGAAACCAGTCATAATCGAAAAGAAAAGTGTGTGTGAGAGAGAGAGAGAGAGAGAGAGAGAGCGAGAGAGAGCGAGAGAGAGAAAAGGAACGTTTAATTGTGAAGAGACTGTGACCAGTATTATGTAGGTACCTACTGTTTAAAGATTAATAATAACGAATCGAATAGGTTGGCACTTATTCCCGTAAGCATTTTGTGCTGAGATGTCTGATAAGTAGAGTTTTAAAATGGTATGCTTTTTTGTTGATTTTAGTTTTCGATTTTTCATTTCTTTTCTGACTTAAGACCCTGGGTGTGGTATAGGTAAGTATGATGTAGCCAGTGCTCTTTCATTATTTTCGACCTTCTCCGTAGACGAAGCGAAAGTAGGCGACTGCGACTACCTTCCTTTTCTAATCATAATGAAAAAAATACTTGTAATTGTAAAGACAGCAACTGCGTATTATTTCGGTTTCCATGAGGGTAGAGAAAAATAATTGAGGTTTTATTTTACCGTAGTATTACATGGTGATAAGTTACTTATGAACGTGAGTCACAAGTAAAATAGTACATTTGTGTTGATGACAGTGATAAGTAGAAACAAGATGATAGTTGTCTTAGTTTTGATTTTGAATATTCAAGGCTTGGACATGGTCTTGCGCAGTCGAATTTTACTTCTGGTCTTAATTTTTGTCCTGTCCAGTCAAGTCTTAATCTTGATTTTAGTCTTGCACAATCATCAAGTGTTGGTGACTCGTGTAATTGGCTTCGTGTTTTTGGGGGCCCAAATTGTATATCTATAGTCGTGAAAATGGATAAAGTACATAGTAGGTAACAATATAAATAAAAAAAAGAAGAATTTCACCAAATACAATCAAGTCCAAGTTACTGCAGTGAGATACCCCATCGGATTCATATAAAAAAGCATTATATTGAAGAATTCCTCTGGGAGGGGTAAATAAAATCTCTCACATTTCCTGGTGTCTCCACTTAACGCCTAGAATAAGGTAATTTTGTTGAACGTTGGTCATCTTTTTGATCAATGTTGTAGCAGATAAAAACTAAAACAAAAAATATTCGATAATATTTAGCTTATCATAAGTAAATGGAAATCCAGGTTTATTTAGTGACAGTTCTATGGAGTTCAAATAACAAATTTAAGATAGTTGAGAGATACTGTTTTTAAGGTTCTGCCACTCTAATGCCATCATCTCACCAACTTGCTGTTGGGCTTACAATTTTACCTATTTACAAATTTTAAATTTGTGTATAATTTATATTGTGGTGACTACCGTGCCGAGTACCTCAATGTTTATCCATTCATAAGAGGCAACCCCCTAGCCTAACTGGTGTGGAAGTTGACTTTTGTGAGTGGATAAACGTAGGTGTTGGCAGTTCCAATTCCCAATTTGCTGATACCTACAGTGGTGACCCCGAATGTAACGAGCAGTTCGAATCATCAATCCGCCAATACCTACGTATACTATGAATGATATATAAATTTAAATCTCAACCATAAATTTGTTTTCCACAGCACAAACTACGAGTATACATATGGCATTGAAAGTAAACCATGTTTGAATGGAGCTCAAAGTCTGGTGTCAAATCTACCGTGAGGCTCTTGCAATCTATCACTCGTATATTCCACCTCAGGGTACCGGGATTACCTCTACAGGTATGTCTTGTTTATAGGCCTGTCGCAAGGATCTGGATCTAATATACAACCCTACAATTTAATTTGGTATTAATGCACTCAAGAAAATTTGCTTCATTGAAGAAAACCCGTCTATCCCTAAAGAAGCTTCCAGTATTAGTAAACAAAGAAAATATTATTGGGTCGATTAAGTGAAAATATTCATTATAACCTCGTGAAAGGTAACAGAAATTATGTGCCATATTTTAGTCAGAGATTTCTTTTGAAGATGCTGCATGGAACCATTAGTAGATGCTTTTTCTAATGTAACGACTAATAATGAATTGTAAGTAATAATTTGTAGACTAAGAGCAGTACATTCAACTTAAATAAATGCTGTTTATCTTTCATAACAAATGAAAAAACAACTACTGGGTTTATTCTCTCAGTACTACTTTGGCAAGGGTGTAGCTAAGGGGGTCAAAGGGGGAGATTGTCACCATGCCTTTTTTTTTTTGTAATTGGCCAAAATTAATATGTACCTATTTCAATTAGACTATTAAACAAACAATTAGCCTACCTTTTATTTGCTTTGAATCTTTACCCCTTCCTTGCAGAAATCCTGGCTACGCCCCTGTAATTTTGCTAAATTATTAGCAAATGAAGAACACGATAAACAAAATACTGAATTAAAAGGAGAAAGAAGTTCTGTACTTTCTAGTTTCCAATTTACGATAGCTCCTTGAGCAGAGCAATAATTATTTAACATTCTTCATGGACATGTCAGTTCAATTGTGAGAATGGTGGGTATATAGTTTGATTCATACTTGGCTGGTTTTTATACTTCTAGCCAGGCTGTAGGGGTACTATTCTGTTAACAACTGAATTCACCACTCCCTTTCAACCATTTAAAATCAACTTAAATTCGGCAGTTTGCCATATGAGATTATAATGAGATTTTTACGAGACTCTCCGCCAAGTTAAAGTTGACTTAAATGACTGAAATGGCGTTTTGACTTCAACGGTTAACAGAATAGTACCCCAAGTGGCTGGCTGGTATCAGTAGCTACAAAACTAGCCAAGTGTGAATCAGGCTTATGTCCAAGGAATTGTAGTATTGCTATCTAGCCAGCAAAATATTCTGTCGTCACTCTGATGTTATTGATGTTTTTTGTTTCGTAATAGGATCAGTGTCTGTGGAAAAGATATGTAGATATGTTCTTAGGATGTGGAAGATTAAGAAAATACCAGGTCGGCAGATTTACCTACAATCGATGATATGGGAAATTCCTCTCCATAGTTGGCTTATCAGTGGGACTAATTTTAATGACTGGAGAACTGTTATGTAGTTTTTTTTCAAATTATAAATTTGATAGATATAAACATTGGCTGGCGGTATACTAATCGTAAGGGTGAGGAATTTTTTAAGGCAGTTTGTTTATACGGTTTCATTTGTAGATGCTAAAAGAAAACGCACTCAGACAAAAAAGATGCGCTGAAAATTCACTAAGCAGTTAAAGTAGTCCCTCGCAGATAATTTTGCAGTCAGATAAACAGTCGTTTTCATGGATCTTGCATAACTCGTAGGTAATTTAACACTCTGTTGCACAATTCTTTTGGTTGACGTGCACATTATCAGTTAAAAATAAAACGAATGCTCTCTGTCTGTGGGAATGGAGCCATGTTCGCACCCCGAATAAGAGTAGGTGCAGGTCAGCCATTTTCAATTAATCACCGAAACCAAACTAAATTATACCTACTCGGCAACCTTTTCGTGAGTTAATATTCTCATCCAGACTTCGACGATCGCAATAAATCGAAAACTTCACCCTTAAAACTGTTATGATCATAATCTAAAAAATCCTATCAATTAATGCCATTCAATTCGTAAATGCACTTTTGAAACGTTAATTAGACGTAGGTATAAATAAAATCTGTATAAGAGCTGCCGCCACAATAGACGAGTAAAACCGGTTCCGGCAGATACTCGTTTAATAATTTTTCGTATTTGTGACGTTCGAAAGGCATGTTGCCTTTGCTGTGCTCAAACGTTTAATATGCAAGTTACGACCTATAAATGAATAATTGATTCGTTAGGATCTTAAAATTAAAGCAGAACGCACACAGAACTGGACTTACATTCGCAACTAAATAGCCGGCAAATCGAGAGTAAAACGAGAGTGAAGAGGAGAAGAAAAATATGTAAAAAATACTTCTTCGCGCTTCATTTGTCTCCAAAGCGTTTTATTAGCCGCTATTTAACGCATGAGTGCTCGACTTTATTATTAGGACGTTTTGGGTATTTAGAGTCCTTCCGTTTAGACGTGCTAAATTATGATAATGTTGAAACATTTCAATGGCTAAGTCATTGAGCCGATTGACTCGATATATATTGATTTATTACACGAATCCACTAACGCTAATTTATTCCGCCATTTTTAGGAGCGAATTTAGTTCATCCATCTCAGAAATGGTAGAGAATAGTATATTGTGTGACAAGTGCGTAAAGTGGGCAATTATTTTACCAAGTGGGAAGAGTTTGTTGACGAGCCGAAGGCGAGTGCTACAAACTTCACACGAGGTAAAACAGCCCACTAGCACTTGTTGCACACCATACTTTTTGCAACTAATGCAAAAAAAAAAAAAAAAAAAAAACTGAAATTATTTTATGAGGAAATGAAATTTGACAAGCTATGTGCTATCGAATATAAGAGTTTCTACGTTTAACATTAACAAACAAAAAATTTTCCACATTTTAGAATGTAAAACAAATAACAATATAATTATAAACTCTGCGTTAATAGCTATCTAACAACATCTTGTAACCTAGTGAATTTAGGCATATCTTGAACAAACAACGAATAAGTATTTTTTTCACAAACCTTGATATACAGTATCAACGCACACGAATTCACGGACTGTGAATATGTTTAACAATTTGTGACAAAAACGAATATCAATCTACATTTTTCTTATCATAAAAGTTAATTGTAAAATTATTACAGTTTGATAAGGTGAGGTTATGCACTTGTTTGGCCTCCAATTTTTGAGTTGTGCTAATTTTGGAAGTGTTTTCTTCTGATTTTCGTGAAGCTGATGCAACAATATTTATTACATCTTGTTTTGGATGTTTTATTTGTGATTCTTCTGTTTCAGCTGTTACGCTCGTTGAAGGTCTATTTACATCTAATGAACTTGTTATCTGATTACAAATTTTTCATTTATTGTTTTTGGAATCATCAATGTATCCCTCTGCTACTTGATTTGATTTCCATCCACCATGACGTTTAAGGTCTGTAAGATTGGCTCCAGAATTAGCTAGCAAAGTTGCAGAAGTTTGTCGAAAGGTGTGACCAGTATAAAGTTCAGGGTTTGATAAATTTAGATACTTCGCAATTTGTTTTGGCATATTGCCAAATTTGTTTATACCAATAACTTGGTGAGTACATTTACCATTTTGAAAATTGAGAAAAAACCGATTTGATTCTACATGAGGTGGTCGTACAGCTTCGTATTGCTTGAACGTATCATAATAGAACTCTCCATCTACTATGAATTTTCTTTGTATATGTGTTTTTGTATTTGGTACTGTTATTATGAGATGAGTGCCATGATCTTCAATATCTTTTGTAAGTATTTTGACAAGTTCTCCTTTCCTAAGTGCTCCAGTAATTCCAAAAATCAAAGCAACCTTTAATGAATGAAAAAGTTATTTTTTGCGAGTTTATAAGACAGTAGGTAATACGAGTACATTTATTTTTAAGATAATATTTTGTCAGAATTGAAAATTTGAAGATAAATATGGTACTGTTTTTTTGAAAATTTTGTATTTACTTACTTTTGTTGCTAAATACTGGTGATTTGGTGCTTCATTTAAGAATTTTGTTACATCTCCTGGTTGTAGGGCTTTGGATTTTTTGCTGGTGAAACCAGTTGATTTTCTCTTCAAGAAAGCCAGTAATTTGGAATAAGTGCTAATGTGGATGTTGTTATTAGTGCTTATAGTACTTCTCAGCATAGAATATCTGGACCATAATGTTAATGGCTTCAACGTTTTTGATAATTCTGTGAAATGTGCCAAAAATACATTTTCTGAGAATGATTTAATTTTTTTTGATTTCTGCCATTTCATGAAGTCATTGTAAGTTGCTCGATATATACGCCTTGACTTTTCAGGTAGTAATTCTTTCACAGTATCTTGAGCAATATTTTATATATCTTCTGGTGTTAGAATGTCATCAGATTCACTTGAAGACATAGTTTCAATTTTTAAGATCAGGTAAAGTTCTGAAAAGTCCAATATAATTATTTTTTGGCCAAGGAAGATTGAAATAGTATTGCAAGTACACAGGACATTTTAAGATTTAAAAAAAAAAGGTGAACAGCGACTGCTGGATCTAAAATTAATTCTGATTATGTACTGTTTAAACGGATAAAAGCTTTCAGAACATAAAATCAAAGTTATCGAATGCAATTGCGAGATAACTGTTGCTGGTAGAAAGATGAAATTTTTATGAGACATCAATACACGTTAATAGATGATTTGATAGAAATTTGAACAAAATTGTACGTTTGGTTATCCATCTATCGCTGAATTTCTGTTCAGATCTTGAGTGATTCAAATGATAAGAGTTGTTTAATCTAATTAGGGAATATCAGCAAAATCTTCGGAGGCAAACATACAATTTTAGTGAAATTTTCATAGAATATTCAACCAACAAAATGGAAAAATATTATTTGTTTATCGATGGTAATAGATTTCTATAAATCAGAAACTCTAATGGTAATTAACCAAGTACTAATTTAACATTTGGTCTAATACTTGTTCGAAAATTTATTGAAAATGTATTCAATAGATAATATTTGATGTAGTATATCATATATACATACTTTCAAATTAGGTTTTTCAATCCACAATGCCCTGATACATACTAATTTTAATTTTTGATCGATCCGAACCACATACTTACAAACATATCTCTTTTATCAGTATCCAAAAATGAAAAATTTGGGAATGAGTGAGGGACTATTTTTGCTGATTATTTAAATATTGTTGTTCGTTACAAAATCAATGAAATATGCCTGTTGAAATTTGTCTGTCTGTAGTGGCGTGTGTAAAATATTTTACACACTCTCGCGCATTGAAATCCTGCGCAACAGGATGTAAAGTTATCGTCTGTGAAATTTATGTTCACAGTTCAAAAATTTGTTGTTTTACGTTGGCTATATATGCATGTAAAATTAGTTATTTTGTGCATGTGTTGCAAAAAAAATGTTTTCAAATGTTGAGTATTTTACCTAACAAATTAGAATTTTTTCAAGCTGACGGAGTGAACAGAAGAATGGAGTCAACATTTTTTGTTGTATGACTGAGTACATAAAAATTATTAAGTCTCTATATGTCTATCTTACTTCACAATTAATGGAAACATGAACAGGAAAGAAAAACAGGAACAAGAACAGGAATGAGAACAGGAACAGGATGGAGATTAGGAATGGGAGAAGTAATGAGAACTGCAGCTGCAGGCGCGTATATAGCAGGATTTTGAGGGCTCAAATCTCCTCTAAAGTAAAAATTAAAAAAAACAAAAATAGTGGTCAGTATCAGTGGCTGAAGCTGATTACAATTAATGTGATAACATTTTCATATTATTTGACTTTAATCCATGATGGATTCTACTCGATTCACCGACCGATTTTCTTCCAGTAAATATTTTAGCTAGGTACTTAATATATTGATAAAAATTCGATTTCGATGTTAAATGGGAAATACATGTAAATAAATATCGATCTGGTTTATAAAAATTCGATATATAAAAAATCTATATTTTTCGATGTTAAATGGAAAATTATAGAGGATGAGGACCGGAGTTGTAACAAGAAAGAAAGATTTAAGTGAAGTTACGTCCAAGAAGCGAGTGTTTATTTAAGAAGTTACATAATTTAAGCAAAGTACATTTTTAGAGTAATGAACGAACGTTAACGGAAACGAACGAATGAGCGGCGGAAGTGGTGGAACAGTGTAGCCGCGAATAGATATAAATAAATGTATATGATATGTGATTGTGTGTTTGCAGGAGTGAGAGGGGAGAAGAATTGGTGGTCTCAACACCCCCCTACAATCTTTTGAACCGATCACGACTGCGGGTGTTACAAAAGTGTTTATTAAAAAAAAATTATGAGTTTGTTACATTTAATTACAAAATTACAAAAATATAAATTTTAAAAATTGAAAACGTGTATATATAAAATGGTAACTAATTTGGACGATTATGGTAAGTATGTTAATTAATAAATATGAATAAAATATAGTAAATTATGGTAACATGCAAAAAAATTTATTTTAAGTAATAAGACAAACAACATGCAAAAATAAGGTAAATATATATGAATTGGATTTATTTAAAAAAAAAAAAAAATTATTTTGTGGTGTTACAGATATGAATTTGGTAATGGAGTTGACATTTTATGGATCACAATTTGGGGATTCTAGGATTTTATTGGTAAGTAAAATGTGCTGCTTACTAGATAAAGCTTTTGTGAGTAAGTCAGCTAATTGGTCTTCGGTAGCTTTTTGTTTGAAAGTGAATATTTTATCATTGTAGGCTTGAGCAAGTCCATAACATTTAATCATGAGAGCTCGAAGACGTTTTTGACCTCCTCCAGAGATGACATGAATAACAGAAATGTTGTCTTCGTAAACAATTACTGGAGTGTCAATTGAGAAGAATTCACGATTAAGAAGCCAAGCAAGTTCTATGTCCTCAAAAGAATCGTGAAGAGCGATCAATTCAGCTGCTGTTGATGAAGAAGCATGAATGTTTTGGCGATGAACGCCCCAATTTACAAGGTCGCCATACATTGTGATTAGGTAACCAGTTATAGATTTTCCTTTTTCCAATTCGGACATGTTTATAGGTTGATCGTCAATGTCGGGGGCATAGGATGCATCGACATAGGCTGATATACCTTCGGAATTGGATCTAATATCTGATAACCTACATTCGAAAAGCCGATCAGAATAGTTTTAAGGGCTCGGGGCAAGAATTTTGGGTCGAGATGCTCCTCTTCGTTCTTCTTAACTTTGACTGCTGATTGCTGTCTCTGTTCTATAGGAACGTGTTTATATGCAATAGCACCAAAGACTCGAAGATGGGAAATATCGGGTTTAGTCCCGTATAATTTTTCATAGGGTGTCATGTTCCCTAAATTGACGCGGGTCGGACTTCTATTGATTATGTGGGCGGCAGCTAATACAATTGTTGACCATAATTTGAAATCAATTTTTGCGTCATATAGTATAGCTCTAACTCTTTCGAGTACGGTTCTGTTTTGCCTTTCGGCTATAGCATTTAATTCGGGGGTATATGCCACACCATCATCTAATGTTATTCCTTTTTCGGAGCAGAATTGTGTCATTTTGGAATCGGAGTATTCTTTAGCTTGATCAGTTCTTAATACAGAGATAGGATCATTGGGGAATTTTGTGTTAAAAGATAAATAATACTCTTTAAATTTATCAAAAGCCTGGGATTTTCTTAATATTGGAAGGCAAGAGTATATTTTGAATAATGATCTATAAATGTTATAATAAATTTTTCTCCGTTATATGCCTCTTGAAAGGGTCCCATGATGTCTGATGAGACTACTTCCATTCTTCTCGTTGGTCGAGTCCTCACACCATGATGACCAAGTCGGGTGGATTTTGCTTTTATACAGATTTCACAAGTGGCAAAGTCATTGTCCTTAAATACAAAATTTTGGGGCATACCTACAACTACTTTTGATAATGCTTTTAGGCTTTTGCCACTTAGATGACCTAATCTTCTATGCCAAAGTGTTTTAGATTTGTTAATGTTCTTTTTATGCTTTCTATTTATTCCGACACTCTCTCCGTTTAAGTCGTCCTCAGATTCGGAATAAATCTCCTGAGTGACTGTATCCACTTCAGTGTCTTGAAAATTTTGGGGGTGGTCAATGTTTTCCTGCTCTCTTTGTGGATTGCTTGTCTCAGCCTCATTCAGTTCTTCGAAATTTTGTTGAGGATCATCTACATGATCTACCTGTTCTGCAGATGTACTAGGTACAGGCATACACACAAGCTCCTGATAGACCTTATTTTCCTCATCTTCATCAACTATCTCGTAATCAATATAGTACATAGAACCTCTCTTTGGAGCGGTTATAGTAATTTCACCAGTATTTTTATTTATGATGTCTGCATGATCCGTGTCCGTTATGATTTTAAAGATGCCAGACTCCATGATTTTAGCACCTGACCAAATATCAAGGCTTAAATCAGGATCATAATATACCTCTTTTAGGTGAATGGTGGAAAATTCTGCGTTAGAATTGCAGACGTTGACATACATTGATCCAACGTGGGTAGGATTTACAAAAACACCTTTTTTAGCACAAAGTGCTCTACGAGAATTATCAACTTTGCGTATGTTTCTTAATTTTGAAATATCGTTGACCATATGGTCATCTGCTCCATTATCTAATAACATTGTGTGGAGTTGGTTTTTTTTGGGGGGGGGCGGATTTTGATACTGTAGGGGGCTTAGGCCATTGAAATTCATCTTCGATGTCATCAAAACTTAAATGATTAAGATTTGAATGTAACATCATAGAATATTTGACACGAAAATTGGATTTATCTTCTGATTTTTTTTGGGGATTCGTGTTATTTGAAGTTTGGGGTTTTGAGCTACTGTTCTGATTCTGGGTTTGTGGAGTGTTACCTGTAGTAGATGTTTCATTAGGGCATGTCCTTGACATGTGTCCTTTTTTGTTGCATCTAAAACATGTGACATCCATTTGGGACACGTTATCTTTGGAAGGAATAACTATTTTGTTTGTTTTTGATTATTTCTGTGATCGTTTAGATAACTCGTTGTATTATAATTTGGTTTGGAGGGATTTGAGTTATTATTATTATTACGAAAATTTCTAAAATTTCTTCTATTATTATTCATCGGTTGATAGGATGATTTGGGCTGATCAAACCCGGGAAAAGTTTTATTAGAATATTCAATTCGATCACATTTTTCTAATATCATTTTTGTAAGTCTGACAGTAGTTCGTTTTTCAATTTCTAATTGGCGGAATTCTGAGAAGACAGTATCAAATTTTTCGGGCAAAGACATCATTAACTGATCAATTTCATCAGCTTCCTATAGGGGGTAGTTAGCATCACGTAGTTCTTCCACAATAGATGAGAAATATTCCAAGAATCTACGGATGGTACCTCTCCTTGGATCGAAGAGAAGGGACTGAAATTTTGCCTTTAAAACCATGATGTTAGTAGCAGTTTGATTTCTGTATCGAGCATCTAAGATTTCGAAAATTTGTGAAACAACATCGCAAGTTTTGACATGATGAAGGATTCTTTTGTCAAGTCTTTCGAATATGTGGGCTTTCGCCCGTTCCTGAGTTTGAAAGAATTTAAGCCATTTAGATGTTAGGCATTCTTCAGATGATGTATAAATGTAACTAGTTTCACGAGCAGTAGGAAAAATTGTGGAATGGCATCCTTTACCAATTAGAGTGCTGATGACAGTTGCGCGCCATCCCTCATAGCCATTTCCATGGAAGATGTTCGAGATCCTTTCATTATTTTCAGTGTTCATAATTAATAAATTGACTGAACTTAAAAAAAAATTTAAAAAAAAATAAAATAAAAAATAACAACGGATGTCAATCCCCAGCAAATGCCGCAAGACTAGGATTGCCATACCTGTGATAACCAAACAATTTAAGAATTTGACGATAGTATTTAAGTTGTCCTTGTGTGTTTCTCGAGTAGGTCCACTGCGGGCAAGAGATAACACACGTTAAAGATGAGACTGGACGCTTCCCAATAAAAAAAAATAAATAATAAAATAACAAGACTTTTATAACCCAAAAATAATTCTCAGAATTTCAATATTCGAAAGATGATTAATTAAAATCAAAAAAAAAAAAAATATGAAAAAGTGAGGTGATGAAATGAAATTAGCTATTTTCTGACCAAGGGAATTAGGAAAAAGAAATGAAATTATTGATAACAGGGGAAATTTTTCATTTGAAATTGTATACCCACAAAACAAATAATTCGAGATGAAATAAAAAAAAATATTGCAGGTGATTTGAAAAGAAAGAAAAAAAAATTAAATATCACCAGGTATAACGCAAAATGATTCTACTGGTAACACGAAAAAATAATAAAAATTCACAGTAGAAAAAAAATGGTAAAAAGAGAAAAAAAAATTTTGAAATATATAATATTTTCGAATAAATAATTAAAGTTGTACGAGAAAAAAAAAGGAAGAAAAATAATTTAGTTTGAGTGTTCGTATAAGAAAAGAAAATTCAAAAAAAAAATCGTTAAATTATTTTTGACAAAATTGTGCAAGGGCAAAAATTTTCAAGTTGCAACAAAATGGTGGTTTGAAACTGAAAAAACCGCGCCAACGTATTTATTGAATGGGCGGAAGATAAGCGTTCGTAGGTTCGTTGCACTTAACAAAAGGTTAATGTACAAGTTCGAACGAATGAACGAAACGAGCTGTGCATACGTCACAAGTTGTACACTCCAAGACAAAAGTGGCTGCAAAAATTTGCACACAACTTGCCAAAATTTGTACTTAGAAAAATTTTGAAAAGGCCGAAATTATTTGAAATTAACAATGTTTTCAAATATACAAGTTAAATTTTGAACCGAAAAAGTTAAGTTGCACGAAAAATACGAAATAGAACACGAAAAATATATGAAAAATACGAAAAATTACGAAAAATGTATTTTTTATTACCTTTTTTCAGCAGAAAATTTTCAAGTGATACCTTTTTATCGTTGATTTTTTTTTTTTTTGTTTTCAGGTTCGCTTTCTGGAATTTATGAAGATGATGCTCTGGAAATGTTGATTGAACTGCGCTTCGGTTGTTTTGAACGTACTTCGGTGAGTGTTTGAGTTGTGTTTTTTGAGGTTTAAGATGATATCAAAAGTGAAGTTGAATTAAGATGATGAATACTAATTTTGATGTTGTTGAATTGAAGCTTTTACGTTGGTTTCAGATCAATTTGTGATTGCTCAAGGCGATTTATTTCCAATTGATGACTTCGACGAATTAGTTCGTACACAAACAGGGCAGACACTAATGAATTTACTAGTTTTCGGGCAACACAAGCAGGGCTCCCAAACAACTTAGCAATCGACGAGTCCTGGAATTTTCGAAACACTTGGCTGGATTATACACAAGCAGGGCAAATCCTTTTCAGCAAACGACGAAACTCATTGAACGTTTACAGCATTCAAGGTGAAATTAAATTTTCGAGAACAAGAAAAATTTATGACTCGAAATAAAAATGGTAAGTTGGAACTTTGTTACCCAACACGAAAATAAAAATTACGAAGTAATGACTAAAAAAAAAAACACAATTATTCACAAAAATGTTAAAAGTTTGATTTAAACACAAAAATTCACAATAAAAGATTTTAAAAAAATTTTAAATTTGTTTCAGGTACAAGGATTGTTACCGAGCGATGCTACCATATAGAGGATGAGGACCGGAGTTGTAACAAGAAAGAAAGATTTAAGTGAAGTTACGTCCAAGAAGCGAGTGTTTATTTAAGAAGTTACATAATTTAAGCAAAGTACATTTTTAGAGTAAT
Organism: Ericerus pela; assembly: GCA_011428145.1. NCBI lineage: Eukaryota > Metazoa > Arthropoda > Insecta > Hemiptera > Coccidae > Ericerus > Ericerus pela. Next base: position 679,412 of record WOFM01000317.1, on the reverse strand, counting down.
GAACGAACGTTAACGGAAAGGAACGAATGAGCGGCGGAAGTGGTGGAACAGTGTAGCCGCGAATAGATATAAATAAATGTATATGATATGTGATCGTGTGTTTGCAGGAGTGAGAGGGGAGAAGGATTGGTGGTCTCAACAAAAATGCATATAAACCAATATTTTATCGATGTGTGAGAAAAAATAGGAAAATAAAGAAACATCGAATTCGAAAACAGATCCCATATAGAAAATAAAAATGTTATCACATTAAAAAGAAAAGAAACTGTAAGAAAAGATAGAAAAATTGTACATAAATACTTTTAAATTTTCAATTACCTTAAAATTTTTTTCTATATTCCGTGATTGGAGAACAGGAATGAGAACAAGAATGAAAACTGAAGTTAGGTACGCAATTAACCAGATAAAAGCATACATAAAGCTTCGATTATATCTGTATCTCTCCAATGCTAATCGAGCGGCCATGATTATAAAATCTTAAAATGGACATAGCCTTTCTGTACATACGCAGTAAGTCCTTTTTCTTTTTTCGTATGTTTTCAGTCTACTGGTCCTGCGAATTTAAAACTATCTGAAGACTTTACTGTGATAAAATCGATAAAAAGTGAAATGGAGGAGGATAAACACATCACAGCCCATAGGCAGTATCAAGTTATATGGGCTAAGAACGAGACTGTGAAACTTTGTTATTTTTTCTGTTGTCATTTCCGGGCTAACTTTTGTTTTTATTGTTGGTAAATCTCTTCATTTCTATCTCTAGATTCAATTTTTTTGTTTTTTCTTCTTCTTTTTTATTTTTTTTTGGTATTTTAGCGTATTTACGTACCCTGTTTAACTGACAAGGCTAACTTATATATAGGATACAGAGATTGGGTTTATGGAATTATGGGATAACTTTCCGCTCACA
>WOFM01000316.1:221607-382735 GCA_011428145.1 Ericerus pela | reverse complement strand
AGAAAAATCACAAGTGACCCAGTAATCAGCATACATTCGATTACTGGAACAATACAGCAATGAATTAATAATTTTTTAAATATTATTAATTTTATTTAATTAAAAATATTTTATAACAAAACTATAGTAATTGAATAAATAAATTCATTGACCAGTTATCGACATATTACTTTTAAACATTTTAAGGTTCAAATTATTCCTTGAAATATGAGAAAAATGTGCCGATTACTGGTGTGCCGATTACTGGTTCTTCATTTCTAATACATTTCTTATGGATTTTTTCACCTCAGAATGGCTCCTACTTTCAAATATGATGACTCGGACATGCAAAGAGCTATTGAAGCAGTAAAGCTTCAAAATATGAGTATCTACAAGGCAGCCAAAGAATTTAAAGTTCCACGATCAACTTTGGATGATAAAGTTCATAAGAGAACACCTCAGTTTAGAAAAATGGGTCCTGCAACTATATTTACTTCTTCAGAAGAAGATCAACTTGTTAAGTGGATCTTGGAATTAGCTAAACGTGGCTATCCTGTTTCTAAAGAACAGTTCATTGAGAATGTGAAAAATATTATAACATATATGGGGCTAACTGACAAGTTCAAGAATGGTACACCTGGTAGAAAATGGTATGAATCTTTCATGCGTCGACATCCTGAAATTTCGATTAGGACAAGCCAAAATTTGACTCCTCGTAGAGCTGATGTGACAGAAATAGATATTAGAAGGTGGTTTGAGGGAGTAAGTTTAAATTTTTATCACTTTTCCGATGCCTGCCTAAAGGTAATATTATTTTGACACTAATTAACTGATTGATTGATTTGCTATAGGTACGAAAGGATGCAGAAAAAGATTTATTTTTTCACGTGCTACAAAATCCGAAACGAATTTTTAATTTGGATGAATCTGCTTTCATTTTTTCTCCAGATAAAAACAAAGTCTTGGCTGGAAAAGGAAGTCACTACGTTTACAATTGTACTGAATCCGGTGACAAAGATAATCTTACCGTCCTTCTTAATGTAAGTGCAAATGGTGATATGGCACCACCCTCCATTGTATTTCCATTAAAAAAAATTAGCAAAGTTATTGCTCAGAATGCAAATAGAGAGTGGAACCTTGCCACTTCCGACAGAGGTTGGATAACTGGTGAAATTTTTTTTGAGTACATAGCCAATACATTTGTCCCGTGGCTGAAAAGAAATAACTATGAGTTGCCTGTCGTTTTGTTTTGTGATGGTCACGGTTCTCACCTAAAATACTGGGTAGCACAATTTTGTAGAGATAATGGTATTGTTCTTATAATTCTATATCCAAATTCTACCCATATAATTCAGCCTTTGGACGTAGGTGTTTTCAAATCGGTGAAGGCCAATTGGAGAAAAAAAGTCTGTGCTTTGAAACAAAAAAGTATTAAAATTTCCAATCAAAATTTTTGCCAATTTTTAGAAGAATGTTTGACTGAATCTTTATCACCAAATTTGATTCAGAAAGCCTTTGAAACTACGGGTCTTTATCCGTTTAATCCTGATAATGTTAACTACGATAAATTAGTTAATGTTTCAAAAAGATCGTCAACAGAAACTGTTGCTCCACCAAAACCATCGTTTTTAGAAGAATTAGAAGCTCAGTTAAGCTCTGAAACTTTAGCAGAATTTCGCAACAGTCTCGGTTCACATTGGAATGGAGCTATTGAATTTACCAAACTTTTTGACTTGTGGCAAAACCTCCAAAACGTATTTCAGCCTACCATACCGACTGAAGCTCAGAGTGAGCCATTTTCACACGAGTCGTCTTTTGATTTGTCAATGGTTTCAGAAATATCTGAGGCAAATGACAAAAGTGCTGACAAAGTTGATTTGGTAAATTCTTTAGAGGTGGAGTTATCATCAAATACGAAAGATGCCTAGTCTGGCAGCTCTTTAGTGAATGACCAATTTACTGAAAGCTTGCCAGACGCATCTAACAGCAATCTGATACTCACTGAAGAGCTGTTAGACCAAGCTAATTTCGTACTTGATTATAATCCCACCCCTCAAGAATTACTGAATTCTTTGTCCATTTCTTCGATGCTTATTGAACAACAAAATGAGCAATCTGTTGAACTTGTGGAACTTCGTCCTGTATCACCGAAAGAAAATTCCAACCATGAAGTTGAAGCTACACAGGTGACAGTTCCTCTTAATGACCATGTTTTACAGAAAAGTATTACTCCAGAAATTGAGGCAAATATTGAAGCTATCTTAAGCCAAGAGCCACCTATATCTGCAATGTCTCACTCTAATGAAAATCAGTATACTTCACCAGCAAAAAAAAATAATGAAGATACCCAAATTTCTAGTTTACCTGAGTGGCATTTAGGTCACGAGCTCCAGGCACCTTCGCCATTTAAAAATAGTTTATTTTGGCCTAAAGTGAACTCTAAAAAGACTGAAAAAAATAAAGAACACACGCTGCCATCAACAGCCACTTCTGAGGAGTGGTTAACTTTTTTTAAAAAAAAAAGAACAAGAAAAACTGGACAAGCAACTCGAAATCGAAAAGAAGAAAGATTTGAGAGAAAAAAAAAGATTGGCAAAGCTAAGTGAACAACGTGAGAAAACAATTAAAAAAAATAAGACGTCTGGTAAATCTCAAAAGATTCAAAATAAAAGGAAAGTTTCTAGTGAAACAGAAAATGAAAATTCAGACACAAACTCAGAAATTGTTGATGAACCTGATCAATTGCCATCCCCCTGTAAAATACGCAACGTTATTACCAAGAAAAAGAATGCTAAGTTGATTCAGAAGGCTTCAAATGATATCACAGTCACTGCATCTAAAGAAATTTGTGCAGGGGATTTTGTAGTAGTTGAATATAAAACAGGGGATGGCTCAGCAGTACGAAAGTATGTGGCCTTTATTCAGAAGAAAGGAAATAAATTTGCAACTATTAGATGCATGCGACCATATCTTGCCAGAAAGGAAATTTTCATTTATCCAGAAATAGAAGATGTTGACCGAATTCCTCTACAAAATATTGTTAAAATTTTACCTAAACCAATCAAAACGCGGGGAAAATTTCATTTTAACTTTGATGTTCTCAAATAATATTAATTTTAAAATTTTTTGCATCATTTTATTATTAAAAAAAAATATTGTTATAGTTAATAACAATATCAAAATGTTGTTTTTAAGTTTGAATCTTTTGTTAATTATTACTAATTTACAATAAATCTTGCTTACTTAAATTGCCTAATATATGAAAAAAACCAAGGTTTCAAGTTTTACTGGGTTAATTTTGTATGTCCGATGACTGGAACACATTTGCCGATTACTAGAACATTTTTGTCGATTACTGGTACAAATGAAATTTCTGACTTATTTGAGGAAAATTAAAATTTAGAGTTGATAAAATGGAAAAAAATTAATTTTTTTAGTTGAATAGAGAGCTGGGGGATGCGGCAATGAATTAATAAAAAAAAAAAATCTGCTTGTTGAATAGAACTGGAAATACTAAAGGCTGAAATGAAAAAGTGATTGGACTGTGCCGATTACTGGTGCTTCTACGTTACTTCGTATTTCAGGGAGAGTAATGTTAACAGTACTTTTTCATGTTTACCTACTGGCTAAACTGATCAATCACATTTTCACTACTTCACCTTTTCACTTTACAATACCTACAAAGTTTATCTCGTTTTTTCATTATATTGTTGTTGCTATTGTCATTCTCAATACCTACAAAGTTTATCTAATTTTTTTGTTATATTGTTGTTGCTGTTGTCATTCTCAATGAACAATGTTTCGTTTTTACTTGTAATTTTATTCATGAAGAATATAATTTCGAATTGTTATGTTTAACTGTTAATTTCAACTATTTACAGCAAACATAGGGTATCCATATTTCAAAGGCAAGACTCGTTGCCGGAGGCTTTAAGGATTTGACTTATTATTATTTATTGCAAACATACGCTCCAGTTTTTCAGTACTGGTTAATCCATTGGATTTTATCTGTTGCCAATAAGTATGTTTAAATTTATTACAGTTCGATATTGAAACTGCCTTCTTAAATTCACAAATGACCTACCCCATATATGTAACTTCACCCAAAGGCTACCAATTAGGCGATAATGAATGCCTTAAATTAATTAAATCCATATATGGACTTAAACATCGTCCAAAAATTGGTATGATTCTTTGAACTTCAGAGTGTTTCAAACTGGCTTCATCCAGTCAAAAATTGACAGTTACCTCTACATAAGACAAGATAGCATTGGCTCTATGGTCTTTCTAATAGTCTACGTTGATGATACACTTCTTGCCAGCAACAACAACTATTGGACACAAGAACTAATAGGAGTTTTTAATACATATTTTATGGTTAAAGTAGAGTCGAACAAAAAATTTTTTGTTGGTTTTGAAATTAACCATGACCTGATTCAAAAAACAGTCACCTTAACATAATTTAGATATATAGATAAAATACTCAAAAAATTTAAGATGACTGATTCCAAACCAAATCAATACTAATGGAGACAGGCTTAAAAATAAATAAACCTATGAATGGCACAGACAATACTGAGTATAGAGCAAGGATTGGGAATTTACTACCTATATGTTGCTAGGTTGATGATGTGAGGAACTCTCTCAAGTAGAAATAAAAAAATTAATTAATACAATAAAAATATGAGAAGATAGACTGAGCTCTGTATGTATTAATCTCTTCCTATATAAATATATACATTTTCCTATACTCAACCATCAATCAATGAAATAAAATAAACTGTTGAATGTAGATATGAAGCTCAACAAAAATATGATAAGATTATAAGACTTCCCCAGTTAAATCTGAGATAAGATCGAGCCATTGTTAGCCAATGTGTAACTGAGTGGAGTCAGTCTGTTTTGAACTGGCAAAGTAAGATAGACGTTTTTTCACTCACGTCATTATTAGAAAGTGAAACAATAAAATAAAGAGTTTTTAAAATTCAGATCAGTTATTTTAATAATAATTTGTTCCATTTGAGTCAAGCTTCCTACAAAGTTGCTAATAAAAACTTCGATTGAAGAAACAACAGGATGATCGATAATTCAACATCTCCATGTGGTATGGCTATATGAGAAACCTCAAAGGACATTCAACATCATCTAGTAAGATAAAGCCTAATAACATCAGTTGTATTATGTGTAATAATAAATCAAAAGTGTCTAAAGATCATTTACCGGATTGTAGGCTTTTTATATAAAGTTAGGGGGAATTGTGTAGGGTCAATATGATCTGACCTCATGTTCACAGTGGTATATGGAGTACTAAGTTTTCATGTCCTTCCCTTCCTAAATCCAAGGTACCTTAATTCTAAAGATATATGATCTTGGGTTGTCTTGTTTTTCCCATAGACACTTCAGATATTTTGGATTTTTTTTATTTTCATTTAACATAATATGGTGACTACCTTTGGGGCATCACAACGAGGCTAGACATCGTATTTGCAGTAAACTACTTCTCTCATTTTCAGTCTACTTCAACACCCAAAATTAAAAATTATGTTTGAAGGATCATCAGGTACTTGAAATCCACTCTGGACTATGCCTTGGTTTTCCATTCTAACTAATCATAAATAAGGGCTTTTGTCGACGTATCATATGCTCCAGATGTCAAAGACACAACAACAAATATAAATAATTTGGAGAAATGACACTCCATTTCCAGTTACATTGTTTTCATTTGTGGTGACTTACTGAATTTTGATATTCATCGGCAAAAAACTGTTGCAGATTTGTAGACTGCAGCCAAACTTATTGCAATACATGATGCACTAGATGATATCACTATGGTTTGGAGATTAGTAGAGAGCATATTTTCTGTAACCAAACCAATGCAGGTGTTTGAGGATAATGCCTCAGCATCATGTATTTCATCCTGGGGTTGCCAGAAGTGATCCGGTCACTCGTGATCAAGTGCTATGTCTTGCTAGAAGCGTTTCAACAAAAAATCGTTACCTTCATTGATATACATTCTTCAGATCAATTAGCTGACATCATGACATAGGCTCTTGATCAAAAAACATATGAAATACTAATTGCAAAGATACTCCAAGTAAGTCAACTTTTTAGATAATTTTTTTTAAATAACCCTTCAAAATTTCTGATGTCTTGGGCTTGAACTGTGGACAGATGCGCCTCTTCTAACATATGTCGTATACCATGCAGTTAAAAATTTGTTACACAAATACAAACATTTATATATATTTTTCATTAGGTTCCCCTTAGCTGCTCTGCCACTCTTATTTGTATTCGGCATTCCCTATCATATTTCCACTGATTCCAAAAATAGTCTATATATATCCTAAATCTTTTCCTATACACATGTATATTTTTAATACATATTTTTTTACGTTGAACGGGTGCTGATTCTCTCCAACCATATCACAAAGTTGATACATTAATAATATAATATATTTATTTATTTTATTAAATGCACACACCACATTATATTACCATTATATTTACACATTTCTAGTCTCCATCATAGATGTTACATTATTTTATATATTTTGTGAACCATATTATTTGACGATCATTATTTATGCTATTGTTGCTATTCATAATGCTTTTGTTTTTAACATTATTCGTTTTAAATGTTTTGTGATTTATTTATTTAATTATTCATTCATTTTATTTTTTTTAACCAATTTACCTCATTCGGTTATATGAAATTGCAAGGGGGTGGTAGGAGACGATCAAACACAAACTCATGACATAACATTATTTATATACATAAATGCATAACCTGTAAATAAAAATAAATAACATGTTTTCGTGCTTCGCCTGTGGCAACACTGATTTCCTGATTTGGAAATAATTTGACCAACAAACTTTTAGTTTGTCACTAGCATTCTTGTACGATGATGAAATATATTCATGATAGTTCGATAAAGCGGTTCTTTTCCATGTTGTCTTTAATCAATTTCCAACAAATCCTACTGCTTGCTGAAATTATTAATTTCTAAGCCATCTTTATACGCTAAGTGATCTTCATCAAGCATATTACGATGAGTCTGAATTCGCCCTGAACTGAGTTAACATCGAAAATTAATTTCTTCCTGTTTATTGTGTTTAAACAGAAATTCATATAATCTCTTCAATTTTCATTTCAAATTTTTAATTTTTCTCCATCAGCAGGGACTGAAGAACAAATTTTTCGATCATTCAATTCACTCTTCTTCAATGTACCTCTCACAGTTTCATAGAAAATTAGTTAAAATGAGAAAATAATAACTTTAATCTGAACAAATATATTTTATTAATTTACAACGTCAAATCTAGATTTAAACTGGGTGCTTCGATTAAGTCATCGTTACTTTCTAATTTCTTACGCTTTAATGGTGATAAATTAGTGAAATTAAAGTTCTCTACAAAATATATGGGCTGGACACCTCTATTTTTTGTCTCTTGAAATTTGGTATAATATATAAATATGGAATTTTTTCTACGTCCACTCGATATCTTATAATCGAGTGAAGTGCGAGATGGATCAGTAGCAAGTCGTCCTCTGCAGTGATGCATTTTTTGCAACTTATTACGATGTTCAATAATTGAAAGCTTGACTGAATTTCCTCTGAATGACTTTCGGTTAGAATACATATCATTCTGATTGAATATAAACCCATTATCTATGAATATTTTTTCCGTAAAAATTGACCAGCAAACAGTGACCAAACGTATAATATCGAGTTCTAAGAGTTGATCGCTAAAAAATAGTCGTAATATTAACGTCAAATTGAAGAATATAGGTATTGATTAGTAAAAAATGGTTGGTACGCCATAGTGAGAATATGCAGAACCAAACCGTTAATTATTATTTTTGTTAATAATGATGAATTCCTAAAGAAGAAATTGAAATTCTGGTGAAATTTCAGAAATGATTTTCAATACTCATTGGATTCTTACTATAGGAAAAATTAGACAGAAGATTGGAAAGTTGTTTGAGTATCAATTTTTGGTAGAAGCTACGAAACAATTATTGTAAATAGCTTCATCACCAAATGATGGTCAGTATAAGCTACGCTTAAGTCACAGATACTCTTTATAAAGTAATTCTGTTCCTCAAAGTACCTAGTTGTGGTACCTAAACCGTTGCCTTTTAACTATTCTTGGTTGGGCTGTAAAACTATAATTTGATATTAACAGATGCATTTAAATATGCTTTTTCCCTCTCTCTACTACCACATGATACATTTCTCATATTAATTGAATGAACTGAGTACCCAATCGATAGGTGCTTTTAGCCTTTTCGTGTGAAAAAGGACTTCGGTCAAGTGTGAGAAATATGAGGAAACTTCATTGTAATGTTTGTAAATATCTAGATTACTAGTTCTTCAAGGCATGTAATTTTTGAATAATATAGTTTGAATAATTATACCTAATTCAGATGTATTTTTTGAGAAGGTATTTGCTATGTTCACAGTCCACCTCCCAATCTGCGAAGTGAGACTGAAATATAGTTGTGGAAAAGTGACTTTTGTGGGAGAAGAATGTCTATTTCAATATTAATATTATGTGATTATCATACTTTTAATGGAACAGAAAACGTACTCAATCATTAAAATTTTTAAAATAATGACAATGAGATACCTTAATGAAACACTGTTTTGCGTACTTGAATAACTAACCAACACCTTATGAATCTATATTATAAAATTAAATCCAACTTTTTGTATATTTCTACACATTTTTTACAATATTCATAACACTTTAATTTTAAAAAATACTCCTCTTCTCTCACTTCACGATTTTTCAACTTCTGTTTAAGGTACAAAACTGGGATTTGTACTATTGAAAAGAGGAGAAACTTTGCTTGAGTTCTCTAACAAAATTTTTTTTATCGTCATTAGTTTTTCACAAATCGGTCATAAAAAACTGCAAATTAATGAGAAATTTATCATTTTTTAATTTTTAATTTTATTTATTTCAAACAATACCGGTAATGATGGCAGAAAAAAATTTTCAGCGATGACCTCCCTATTTTTTAACAACAAATTCATTTCCACCATTATATTTAACCTGAAACGAATTAGTCACGACATAACGCCAAGAGAAAATACAAGATCAAAACAGGGTGCTCTGTGTATTACTATCGAATTTCATTGCAATGGGACAAACATCAGAGGCCCAACAGACTCCCAAAAATTCCAAAATTAGCAAAAAGTGGAAATATATATATACATATACAGAGTTATTCGTGTTATCACACACCATAACCATAGGAAATTAATATTTTGATGCGTGATGAAATTGATAAGTCAAATAACTGTCATATGATTCGTCATTCAAACTGCACCAAAACTCAAAATTAAAATACAAAAATATAATATTAAAGTATACAACTAAGGAATTGAGACAATATAATTAATAAGTAAAATGAACGTTTAAAGTAAATTGTTCGAAATTTCCACCAATAGCCATGACTCAATAACACGGGTGGTCAGTAGACTCAGACCAAATAAGCTCAACTGAGCATAAGTACTTTTGATTCAGCAATCATTTATCATATTTTCAAGTTCCTCTTTAATGGAATATGGTCCATATTTGTAAATAACTGATAACATGTGACCCCACAAAAAAACATCCAACGGATTGAGATCAAAGGCAAATTACCTACGGTCAATCAAAGTATGTTCAAGCTGTGTTTACTAATTATCTAGGGAACTAATTCATGGCTACTGGCAGTCATGTTGAACTATTCACGTGAAAATCTTCACTCTACTTAGGTAGTAATTACATCATCTTGATTTCTTTCTTGTGTATTCTTTTAGGCTATTTACTTATGAATTTTATTTTTGAATTTTGGTGCAATGTAAAATGACAAATCATATAGGTAACAATTTCCTTACTCACTCATTTCATTACACACCAATATATTAATTTCCTATGGTGAACGATAACATGAATAACCCTGATATATATAATTATACAAGCCTTACAGTGCCACTTTGCAGTACTTTGGCTTGTACTGGCTTGGCAACACTGAATTCAACTTGTTATTAGGATTTAAACAATGAAAAATTTCTAGTTGGCCCATATGTCTTGAGTTTTGTCTAAATAATTTTCATTGAATTTTGTCTTTAAAAATTGGGTTATATGTTTATTATAATGATATTGTGTGCAGAAGAATTTGAGTGACCTATACATTTGTGATCTATGAATCAGGATCGGCGTTTATCCGCAAGCCCCAAGCCCAAGTCCTGTCATTGCACTGAATGTAATAGTGGTATTTATTTATTTTTTTGGAAAATACACTACAATTGGGATTGAATTTTATTATGCAGATGTTTGGGAAGTTCTAAGAAGCTATATGACATGTTCCTTAAAATTCACAAGAGTTATTTATTCTCATATGTCACAAATTTGAAATTTTTGCTTGTTGGACAATAAGTATATAACTATATAGACTATAAATAAAGTAGGTATGCTCTATCAGTGTTAAACTAAATTACATAGATTGAAAAGTAGATGATTTTTAACATCAGATGTGGAGGACAAAAAACTATATCAAAACATAAAACGAGTGGAAGATGGAAAAAATTTAAGCATTGGTATAAATGTGTCCATAGGTACCTATTAACTGATGATAATGGATTATTAAGTTTGATGTATTTTTGGAAACATGGTAATGATTTCATAAATCGAAATGTAAAATACCGGGCAGTTGTGATATTATTCAAGAAAGTATTTCTTCTTTTATGAAATATGTTTTCTGAATTAGAATTTTCATAGCACCCGTTAATGGCTTACACGAAGATATTGAACACATTCTTATATTTAATTTTAAGAAAAAATAAGAAGTGTTATTGAAAGTATTGAAAATTTTGTACGACAAAAAATGACATTTTATTTAGCTTTTTTCATATTTCATCTCATTTTTTTCATGGATTGTACAAGTTACTGTAGTGGGTAGAGTCTTATATATAATATTGTGTTTAATGTCCTGGAGACAATAAATGTTGTTGGAGTCACACACCTGTACCTCGTACGTGTTCCTCACAACTGGCGTTGCCTCAACACCAGTATGTCCACTACCAGAGGTAGTGGGAGAACTCTGGCGCATCGCCTGTGCGCCGGGGCCTTGTGGGCGGAGCCACGATACTGGGAGCGGTGTGCGAAGATAGCCTTCGGAGGCCACCTTCCAAAATTGATCCTGAAAAACTAAAATTTTAATTATACATGACATGTACAAACAAACAATTTTATTGAAAAAAATAAAAAAATATCGATACAAAAATAGGAAATAATACTAAATTATTCTAAAAAAGAGAAAGAAAAACAAAGAAAACAACTTTTTCTAGAAAATGTACATTTCTTCTCTTTCTTCGACTGCCGGACATCAATAAAAAAAAATGAGGTTACGAAGAGTTGGTACCATAAATGAAGGATTCTGGAAAGGAAGAAAGGGGAGTCAGCAAGTCGGTAGCTCATTCATTGAATGGTATAGTTGCGGCTCTGTCACCTATTGCCCGCGATCCTTCGTGAGGTGCATTGACAACAATAGTGGGTGCCAAAAATTAGAAGTATGCCTTTTTATCAACATAGTATCTAATTTAGGCTTCCCCTTAAAGACAGTGTAGGTTATCATCTAAATTTATAAGGAATTACTGAATAGCCTATCCTATATGTGTCATGTCTCAGGTAATCTTGAAAATTACGGATAATGTTGAAACTAATTTCTCATTATAGTATCCTTTATTCTTAGTTCTAAGGGAGCTAGAAATTTTAAAGGTCGGTAGACACTTTTTTACTCGAGAACTGAATTTGTGCATGTCGGACTTTTCCGTCATGTGACTTCTCAAGTCCTAGGACTTTTGCGAGTTTATATACTCCGGGTTTCGACATATAGTCCAGGACATGGACAATGTCTCCTATTTCAGGTTGAAATGGCACCGTGCAATACGCATTTGGTATCGGTCTTGGTGGTCTATCTCTTAGATATAAAAGATATTCCCTTTTACATGATAACCAAAGTTTGGAAAGATATTCTTGGTCAAGTTTCCATAATTTCTGGAGTTGAGTGACTGTAGGAGTATTATCCTCTACTGACTGACCAATTGGGATTGTTAAAGACCCGAGATTCGCATGAAGAAAATGCGAAGGTGTCAAAGTATTTTGACCTAATTCATCAGAAGATGGGCATAATGGACGTTCATTGACCATAGTCTGAATGTCCTTCAAGCTAGCTTGAAAAGTATGGGCATATATAGAATTATGTCCATGAACACGGAAAAAGACTTGTTTATAATTCCTATGATGCGTTCATATACGCCTCCATACCATGGCGCTTTAGCAGGAATAAAGTGCCATTTAATGCCTTTCATTTTTAGATTGTCTTTCACTTTATTTTCTTCTGAAAAGGTAGACCAATACTCTGGTAGATATACCGAGAGTAATTGAAATTGTGTGGCATTATCAGATAAGATTGCTTTAGGCGTTCCTTTATCTGCAAAAAAGGTCAGAAATGTAGTCCATATTTCTGTGGTAGTCAAAGATGATACTGAGATCAAATAAACGGCTCGTGTAGAGAGACACGTAAAGACTAAAACCCATTTTTTATAGATGGGTGTAGTTGGTGTAGCCAACCTACTTTTTCTCTTTGGTAAATAATTATCAAATACAGAGAAAGGACCAAATATATCCACACCTGTATAGGTAAAAGGATGGGTAAATGGTATTAGACGAAAATCTGGCAATGACGAATGCGTCGGTTGCTTGAACGGTCTGTTCTCAAATTTCTTACATAACACGCAAGATTTTTTCAAAATTTGCGGTAACACTTTCAGTGCTCTAGGCACAAATTAGTGTCTACGGAAATCAGACATTGTAAATTTATTTCCGGCATGTACTAATTTAAGATGGGTATGCATCAAAATTAGTTCAGTCAAATGTGACTTATGATGCATAAGAATAGGGGATAACATATCCTTAGCATAAGGAATTTCTGGAAGATAATTTTCCAGACGTATAATTCCCAAAGAATCCAAATAAATATGAAATTTTTCATATGCTACATGTTCGGGCGGATTATCTTCTAAAAGTATTTCGAATAATTTCGAAAAATATTTCTTTTGATCCACATAAGTGAAACAAAGGAATGCAAAGTGAAAATTATTTCCAACTATTGCATAGGGTGTTAACAAACGTTTCCTCTTAATCCTTCGTTGATTAAAACGTCGGACTGCTTTAATACATTGCGAAAATGTTTTAACTAACTTTTTCAGAGAATTAAATTTCTCAATTTCAATTCCAAACGGTGTATTCCTAGGAGGATGGATGAAACTTGAATAAGAAGTTATTTGAGATTTCAAACTGTTTTCTGATTTAGTTGACAAATCTACAGGTTGAGAGGATGGGTTTATTATCACTTCCATTTCCTGTGGAGGAATCGGTTGTGAGACTGGTATCTGAATTTCAAATTCATTGATTTGCAAATTTATAAAAAATTGCGGGATAAATCTTTTCTTAGAATTTTCAATTCTTCTCAACTTCGCTGTACGATGTTTATCAAAAATTTTATCTGAAATCTCAGGAATTGAAGCAGATAATGTTGAGGAAAAGTTTAATGAATCTCTAAGTGTACAAAATACTGGAGTAGAGTATTCATCTTCAGACAAATCTGGAAGTGATTGAATCACATGCAAATTGGTTTTTGGCCATGAGATGCAATCCTGACTTAAACACTCTGGTCCTGTCCACCAAAGGGACGTAACTAAATCATTTACTACAGATCCTCTGGATCCAATATCGGCTGGGTTTTCAGCTGATGGGACGTAGCGATATTCTACGGCTGGAATACTCTTGATTTCAGATAGGTAAAATTTTTCTTTCCAGTAACCACGTTAAAACGCACTTACTGTCGGACCATAAAAATGTCGGTGAATTTGACAGGTCCATTGGTTTGCGTGTGGTACGCAAACCTCTAGCACCAATTAAGGCACCCAACAATTCTAGTTTTGGAATTGTAATAGGCTTCATTGGAGTAACGCGTGATTTACCTAACAGAAAGCGTACTGAATAAGTGTTTAAATTCTTATTATAGAAACGAATATAGATAGCCATTGAAAACGCTGTTTTAGAGGCATCAGTAAATACATGTAATTGACATGCATTGGGGTCGTAAGTCCCTATGTACAATTGTCTGGGTAGGCAATAATTAGTACATTGCATCAAATCGTTTAAGATATCAGATGCTACTGATTGTAATTTAGTCGGGATGGGTTCATCCCACTTTAGGCCTTCCGACCAAAGAATTTTTATAAATGATCGAGATGGTATAAAAGCCGGGGCGAACCATCCTAACGGATCATAAAAGGAGGACATCACTTTTAAAAACAAACGTTTAGTCCAAAAAGCAGTTAGGGCTTTAGGAGTGGGAATGTACATGATATCATTATCCATGTCCCAGACTAAACCTAATACTTTGACTAGTGGTTTGTCCAAAGATCTCGAAGGATCAAAATCCTTTCTAAGTGGAACACAGTTAGCTCCCCAAAGGGCAAGTTCCATAGAAATGTCACTAAACAACTTGTTTGATTTGACATACAATTCTTTTAAAGCTTCATAAGTTAGCAAGGAAGTTGCCAAGTTATCCACATAGAATTGTTGAAGAAAACTATCATGGAATTTCTTATCAACCATTTGAAAATGATGTAATAAGATTGCAGCCAAGAGAAATGGTACTGTTACAATTCCAAATGGGATTCGACAAAAGCGATAAACAATTAGATTTTTGAGATCTGAAGGTTTATGAGGATCTTTCATCCAAAAGAATCGAGTTACATCTCTATCTTCTGGGTGAAGGCTGATCTGATGAAATGCTTTACGAATGTCGGCTACAACTGCAAAAGGATTTTTGCGGAAACTTATGAGAATGGATACTAGATCTGCCAAAAGAATCGCACCTTTATACATGCAATAATTTAGAGAATGATTAGAATATTTTGTTTTTGCTGAACCGTCAAAGACAACACTAAGTGGTGTGCTTTTCGTTGGATCATAAATGCCTTTGTGAGGGAGTTAGTGTATCAACTCACCAGGACGTTCATGTTCTATTGGTTCGATCATTTCTAATTTAACCAGTGATTGAAAATACTGATCATAGAGATGGAAGAACTGGAGGTTCTGTTTCATTTTAGGAACTTGCTGGTCTAATCTTTTGATTGCAAGCCTATAGTTTTCTTGTAATGGTGGAGGATTAAACCTATACAACCATCTAATCTGATAACGATTATTTACTAAACGAACATTTTTGTAAAATAATCTAAGTGCTTCCGCTTCAGCCTCAACAAGATTGTTGGATTCAATACCCAAAGTATCGAGTTTCCAAAAATTTGACACTCTGTGGAGAGGTTAAAAATGTTGGAATAAAAACCTCACTTTTAGTTAAAGGAACTACTGTGCCTCCTAACATATGACTGAAGTCAGTTTCAATTAGGGTTAAAGTAGGGGATATTTGTACAATCTTCCTCACGAAGGACCACATATAATCATTTCCAATAAGCAAATGGATCGTAAGTTCATGATCTGCTTTTGTAAATTCAATATGGGAATATTGAGGGTACAACTTTTTAAACTCAACGAAATCCGGATGAGATAAAGAATCAGCTATATGACTAACTGTTTTTGCTATAATCGGAACAGTTGTTCCATCAGGTTTTTGAAGATCGAAAGATACTTTATGGGATCTAAAAATTTCTGATATTTGGTTAGCAAGACCTTTAAATCGCATTAATTCTATATTTTCCGAGAAATTCAATTTCAAATACTTATTTGCATAAGTATGGAAAATGTATGTTTCTTTGCTTCCACTATCAAAAAATCCATTAATTTTTACGGGTTTTGGTAAGTGTGATGCATGAACATACGATAAGAATGTTAAATAATGCGCAGAAGTATTATTATTAGTAAAAAAAGTTTTTAACTCACTTAATACGTGTAATCCGTCAGCTCCTAAGGGTTGATTGGATTTTGATACCAGAAGATCTAGATTCCTTGAATCATTTTTGGTCTGTGGAGAAATAGAGGAATTAATACTCTGTGATGAAACATTTGTTTCTGGTGCAAGATTTGTTGAATCCTTATACGTACATTTTTCAGGAAGCTGAGCCTTGTAGGCATTTAAGCTGTCCTTCTACGCTTCTATTATGGGAGGTGCAATCGGATACGTTGCCTTAGGGCACAAATTTGTATTGTGATCCATTGCAAGGCATGCAACTCTGCATAATGTTGTGCCAGGATGTTTTCTAACACAGCGTGTGCAGAGTTGGTTCTCCTCATAAAATTTTTTACGCCCTTCTAGAGTATTAACTCTGAGGTAAAGATGGCTGTGATGCAGGCCATTACAAAAAATGCACTTTCCTTGTATGGGAATGGGGTTGATCCTCAACCCGGTGGTTGGAATTTCCTTACCCTTCGATGTTCTCAGAACTGGTCCCAACAAGCCTGTGGATAGAAAAGAATTAACATCATCATTTGAATCTAGATTCTGACATTTTTTACCTTGTTTAAGATTGGATTCATCCTTTCTTTTTTTAGGTTTATCAATTTCTTTTGAAAGGACTGCAAAATTTTGTTTGCCTTTAGGCTTACTATTTTGGTTAATATTAACTTTTATCGGTACCGAAGTACAAGTCGGTTCACGAAGTTCTTGTATTGAAATAAAATTTCGAAGCTCTTCGTATAAATATTTAACATTTCTTTCATTTGTTTTCAAATGAGTTAAATACGACCTAGTCGGGAATTTCTTTACAAATATATTGAAGAGTTGTTCTTCATCAACTGTTTTGCAAACCATACGATAGCGTTCTATCATAACTACAACAGAATCTAATCCATCTTGAATGGAAGAAATGTCATTTGTAGTTGTTGGAATTGCTGTGATTTCTTCCCATAAGGCCACTCGAATTTTAGATTCATTGCCATAATGACTATGTAAAAATTTTAAGCGCTGGTCATATCCCAATTTATCAGGTGAAAAATGGCTAATTTTATCACATAAAAATTTAGGCAGCACACCCTGTAAAATATTAATTTTTTGGGGTATGGCTATATCATGTCTCTGATGAACATAGAGAAAAAAACCATTAATGAACCCTGGATACCTAAGTATCTCCCAATTCCATTTCTCAAGATAAAATTTTGGGGGTTTCAGATTCGAAAAGCCTTGTTCTACTTGAATCTGAGGTTCATGTTCCGAAGCATTTAGGGATTTGATTAAAGGAATCAATATTTATTAAAGGAATGTTAGTTTGCGAAACAGTTGTTTCCAATACACGAGGTATTGAAGCATTGTCAATTGAAGAACAATCATTCAATTGAGTAGGTAATGGAACTTCTGCCAAAGTTTGAGATTGAACGCCTCTAATCCTTTTTGGATTGTGGTTGCTCTCAACTTCAACAGAACCTCCATTAGCCATTTGTGGTAAATTACGTTTATTAGAAATGGTTTTCCTACTGTCAATGACGACTGGCTGTTGTTGTCCCTTCGTCGTTTTACGCGGAATCTAGATTCTTCTGTATAGCAGATGACGAAGGTTGAGAAGAAGTCTTCTGAGAAGGACGTTCTTCTCTATCAGCCGATGTTGATGTTTCTTCGCGAGGAAGGTGGAGTTTTTCAAACTCGGCCATTGACATTTTTAGCTCCCACTCAACAGTATATTCAAGTGTTTTGAGTTTTTCATCCACTCGTCTATACTGCTGAGTGATAGTCGCGAATTGGGCTCGAGTCTCAAGGAATTCCTTGGCAATCTCTTGAGCCCGTTTCGTTCGCTGATGTTCTTCTTCAGCTTTTAGTAAACGCTGACGCTCTTCATCAGCCTTCTTCTCAGCTGCAGCAGCATCAGTGGCAGAATCAGGAACGGATTCAGATGTCTGTTTACTAGAAACATGGGTGGTAGTAAATTTTTTCAAAATTTGAGATTTTTTTACTACCAGACTCCTAGTCAGACTTTTAGCGGAAAGAATTAATTCTTTCGTTGCTCCTTTAGGGATTCGTTGAAGATCGTCCATGCACATGTTAATGGCAGAAATTTCTGAAAGGGTTTCTTCATTATCACCTTTAGGATCGACTGGCTTTTGGAGTAAATTTTCCAAAGAGACAAGATAATTTGTCACATCTTCAACGGTACCAACGAAATTATCAATTTTGGAAATTTGCGAATATGCTGTTCCAGAATGGTAAGATTCAGATGGTGTTAAAGATCGATATTCGAATCCAATGGGATCAACATTACTAGGTTGATCAGCCAGATGATCTTCATCTGTGTGAAGATGTTGATCCTTATATTCTGTAGGAAGGTCCGGGTCTTCAATGTCACCTTCTTGCTGATTAAGCAAGGCATATGGATCGTTAAGATCTATCTCATTGTCGAGGATGGGTGGCAAATTATCAGGTTGTTTCTCTTGAGACATGTTGATTAATGTTCTATAAAGAGATGAAAGAAAAAAAGAAAAAATATTTTCATTTCAGCCAAAAAAAAAGATTTTTTTGAAAAATTACGCTAAGTATTCAACATTATATATAGTAAGTATATTCGTTTACATCAATATGGAAAGAAAAAAAAATAAAAAAAATTTTTTTTGTAAGAAAAAAATTTTATTCTTATATGTAATCTAGGTTACGAGAGCATTGACCTAAATAAAATGTAGGTCAATGTTACGAATTTCTAATTTGGAAGGGTTAGTATACGTAATGTTTTTGAGTTTATACGGAGATTGCCTACTCTGATTACGTGTAAGGAAAATTGCTAGGTTCTTCAATTACGGATTGAGAAAAAAATTTTTTTTCGAAAAATAATATGTTGTATTATTCAAAGATGACGAATTGTAAAATTTTTACCTAAGTAATTTTCAAATAAAATTCGTATATTTTTTCTAAGTGTTTAGGCTCAGAAAAAAAATCAGGCGTGACCCTGGGGCAAAAATATGTTTTTTATTCGCAAATACGCAGAATTAACCAAATTTGTTAAAAAATGCATATTTTGGAAATATCAAAAAAAAAATCAGGCGTTACCCTAGTACGATAAGACGTATTTTAGTCACGCCAGATAAAATTCACTAAGAATGAGAAAACAAATGTTTGTATAATTGACCATTATCCATTGATGCAAAAAAAAATAGCTATATGGATATTACGGGAAATATGTTCATAAATTTAGAAAAATTCTAAATAGTCATGTAAAATCAGTCAGATTTCGTTTTTTTCCTAGGAAAATTATCAAACAAGTAAAGGTTTTGTTTGAGAAAAAAATTGAGCGTGACCCTGGGGCATTAGGCCGTTTTAGGTTCACAAAATAACAAGAATTCAATGAATTAATTTTGTACTTAATTTATGAAATATTAAGTGATATGGCAGAAATATTTTATCTTCAAATTTTATTAAAGAGAAAAAAATCATAAAACAGGCTGTTTTGTATCACGAATTAATAGAATTCATATGCCTATACCACTTTAAAAATTTCCCATCATTATAATAGAATGGCCATATACCTAAGTATGTAGACATAATTACAAATTATGGAAAAATTAGTAATTATTATAAAGTCAGTACTTACTGAGTTCGTATTTCTATTGTTTCTTCAATATGGACGATGCCCACTACACCAAGAAAAGGGTAGAATGCAAGAAACGTTAAAGAAATGACAAAAGAAATAAAAAGGAAAAAGTAGATTTGCATAAAATTGAAAATATAATTATGTCACACAAAACAAAAGATCGTGAACCAAAACTGACAACAAATTAATTAAAAAAGTCAGGAAGACAAGAATTCAAACAGCACTGTTGTTAATGGTGATGCACTGGAACTGTATCAGTTTGAAGGACAATGTACGTGTCTAATTTTAGCGCGCACATTCGTCCTCGTGTAGAATTTGGTTGCCTTTTGTTGTTGCTGCTGTTGCAGCATACCATATACTTTGCGTATGTGTAGGTATGTTTTGTGTTTGTCACGTAAATTCTTACGTTTGTGTGCGGGAGATATCTAGATATCGGGGGTTTTTTATACGATTCACGTTAGGACAATATCGTCCTCGGAAGAATTATCCGTTTTTTGTTGAGTGCAGCGATTTTTTACGTGATTAGGGGCATAACTTTATAATTCGCTACTTCTCTTGATTTACGAGAAATCGTATATTTTTCAAGGTGAAAAAAAGTGATGTTTGTTTCGCATAGCTAGGTGCGTGTTCAGAAACAGCCTCTATTATTTTCGTATTACAAATAGGGAAAAAACTCCGTAATAAAAAGGAGAATACTGAAATTATTAATTTCGTTAATTTTTTTGTCAGCCTTATTTTCCGAATTATGACGAATTCTTTTTATCAGGCTATATAATGGGAATAAAATTCAACTGAATTATTTCGTCAGCAGAATGCTGGGGGCGGCGAGAAAAATTATAGTAGTAATTTTTTCATCGCATATTACGATGAATAAAAGAAAAATGGCTGTCAAAAATTAACTTAATTTAGACATTATTCTTTATTGACGAATCCCTAGGATTGTTTATATGATAAACATGAATACAGAAATTATTTTTCTATTAATCTGTGAGGATTAAATATTATGACAAGAAAGATTTATTTCCGAGGAAAATCTTCTTATTAAATTTTGAGAGTTAGGCGAAAACAAATTTTCGAGTGGAAGAGTTTTTGTGTTTTTAAGAATTAGAAAAAATTCCTTTTGCTAGAAGCAATTCTAGAGGCGAATTACAAAAATTCGGGGTTCTTAAGGCGAATTACGAAAATTTGGGGGATTATATACAGTGCTCTTGCTACCATGTAGTGGGTAGAGTCTTATATATAATGTGTTTAACGTCCAGGAGACAATAAATGTTTTTGGAGTCACACACCTGTACCTCGTACGTGTTCCTCACAACTGGCGTTGCCTCAACACCAGTATGTCCACTACCAGAGGTAGTGGGAGAACTCTGGCACATCGCCTGTGCGCCGGGGCCTCGTGGGCGGAGCCACGATAGTTACTAACTAAGCATACCATTCAAGAAACTGAACTAAGTAAAAACAATAAAAAATCAAAGTAATAATGTGGTGTTTTTTTTGATACTACATTTTAAAGGTTAGGTTATTACAAAATTAAAGTGTATGAATCTACGCATCCAAAATTTGGTATTATCACACCAATGAGGAAAATACATCTGACTCTGACTGAAAAAAAACATCATTTTCTGACAGTTGTGCCTGTATTTTTTATTTGGTGATTTTTTTAAATCTATGACACCAGATTGAAAGAGATGGAAAAAATAATTCAGAATTTTCTCTGCATGTAAGACACTTCCTAAATACGCCATAATATATGGTTCAAACTATATAGGTAACTGAAAAAACTCTGTGATCTATTAAATTCTAAAAAGAGTGTCAAAGTCATCGTAATATAAATTAGGCTTAGTGTTCAGCTATGATAAAAGTAAGAGAATGTGGTAGTATAAATATAATTATTAGCAACAATGGTTAGGTACAGTGAAAAAACCTGTGAAGGACCATAGAGTAGGCCTACTGGATTTAGACTAGGCGGCTATTCTACTAATACTTAACAGGCTTAATTGACTTGATAATGAGAATACTGGGTTGCAGGTGGTGATTCAGTTAAAATGCTCAGTGACTATATTGTGGTTCATGAAGCTTATGAGTACTTTACTATGAATTGGGTGACATCTCCCGAGGTGTTGTAGATGGCCGAGATGGTATACTTTGATGTCTCATCGTTTCATCCTTTTTCATCTTTGATAATGTTATTAAATTAAATTTTTAAAAATATTTATTTCTCTTCAATAGTACTTGTTCTTAAACGGTGAAATTTGGGAGACTATTATTTGAACTAACTTCGTTGTATTTCAAATTCAAATAAATATTACTTTTAATGAAAGGAAGCTGAAAATCACAGAAAAAAGTATACAAATCTACATTTCTCAGGTATAATCAGAGTTACTGAATATAATTGTGAGAGAACTATTCAATTTAGAGATCTGAACTTTTTTTGAGACATTTTAATATGTTTGTTAAATATGCTGTAAATATTTCAGCTCTTTCGTATATTTCATTACTGAGATAATTGTGAAATTCTGAAAATTCTTCAACTAGATTGAATCCTAATTATCTAAATCATATCAATGTGTGCAGATTTTCAGCGATATATCGAGAACCGAATGAGCGATTACTATCTAATTTTCATAGAATTTTGTTTAACATATTATGTCAATGTCTTGCCAAATTTTCTGCTTAATTGTAATGTAAGTTTTTGAAATGTGATTGATTTCATATTATCTGAATATTATGTCTGAAAAGAACATCCGCGATATCTTGAGAATCTAACGTATGATTTGAGCCAACTTTTCAGAAATTCTTCAGGTAACAAATGTAGATATTTCATCAAAATTTCAATTCTCTGCAATCAACAGTTCTGTTACAATTGCGCTCAATAACTTTTGATCTGTATGGATTATAAGATTTTAAACATTCAACCTAATCCAAAAATTAACATGTTTCACTGTTGAGCCAGCAGAGGGAGACCATTTACTTCAGATTTAATGGAATCACATTCAAAACTAAAGCCAAGTACGGTTATTGCTCAAATCAAGATACAAAGTCAAGTAGGTATACCTTGTACGCCTCCTAAGCATTAGCAAAATTGTTGCCCTGATCTGGACACTTAAAAAATAAATTTGTTTTTTGTTTTACAAAATTGTAGTCTGACTTTAAGCCTTCTAAAAGAGTAATGCAGTTCTGATGTAAGTGAATTCCTTATAAATGAAGTCTCCTCACTCCGTTACGAAAACTTCATTTAGTTTTTATGTATAATACCTTCATTAATTCTTATTTTATATCATTTTATGTTGCCAATATCGTATAAATATACCTATCATAAATATACTGCCTTCTGTGAAATAGACTCTTTATAAAAGTGACATTTAATGGAATTAAGTACTTAGTTATTTATAAATGATAGAATTTTATCAAACCCTATTCACAAATACCAACAGATATTTGATAATTAAATCAAAAGTATGAAGATCACAGACAATTATCAAACATAGGGTCAAACTTTTAAAGCTATCACAAGTGATAATGATTTCTTATAAGGGGGCCTTTGGAAATTTCTTCTCATCGTACTTTAAACTAATTTCTATAGGTAACTAAATCTCAGAATAATACAAAATTGGCTCTGAATTAATGGGTTTTGTAGTAATTTTATCTCAGTTATTCTTCTGAGTAATTTTCAAACAATATGAGCTAATTCTCATAGGTACTCAAGGGCATAAGCCCTGTCTAAAAATTTCTATAGTTGCATGGTACTATCATCTATTTTCTCATACTCGTTGGAATATTCAACAATAAATACAAAATTTATGTTTTAAAATAACAGTAATTGTATTCCTACAACGCAATGTGCATTATTTTTTAAAACAATATATTAATGGATGGAGATAATATTTGGTTTTTCACGAGTTATCATGTTGATTTGAAAGGTAATGTTGAGGATATTACATTTATATGAAATCCTCCTACCCATTCCTCCACCATTCTAAATAAATTTTTGAAATAATCAAAAATAATGTAAATAACTCACTCAAATGAATCCTGATTTTGTATCATTTCATGGAAATATATAGCTTCAACCTGGTTAGAATCATAGTTTATCGTTGCAACTTCATTCAAATGCTTATAGTACTTCTGAAGATGGTCAGTTGAAATTTCTAGTGAGGGTAAGTTTTTATCCTCCTCTAATAACAGAATTCTGTCATAAACCACAAAAATTACTTCTCCATTGACTTTTGTTTTCTTTCTAAAAATATAAATAATATTCCAATTACGAGCAGGTGATACAAAAAATTTTTCATAGTAATCATCCAGTTTTAAATTGCTTCTAATTGGTCTATGATGTCCTAAACATGGCGACATGTAGAGAAACATCTGGTTTGCATATGTTTCTCCGATACTTTTTGTTTCTGGATCAATGAAGGTTACTTGTTGATAACGAAAAAAGTTTTCATCATCTTGGTTGTAAGCTAATTCATTTAGATGAATTTTCCACTGATATTTGTATTTTCCAGTTTGAAATATACGTTTGCAGATAAAAGCCAACTGCTTAGGTAAAAGTTGCAGCAAAGTGCTAGAACATAATATATCAGATACCAACATCATTATCATAAGTATATTATCTATAATATCTAAGAATAACTAAGTTGAGTGTTTATGAATCACAGATATGATGTAGGATTACATTTAACCAACCTGAAGATGAGGTTAATTTAGAATGGAAGAAAGGCACACGAGAAAGAAAAAGAAAACTATCACAAAATGCTCTAAGATTATTCTAGATTTGCATGATACAGTTCAAAGTTCTTCATTCAGTTTTGCGAAAAACTTATTTCGTAGTACCTTCTTATTGCTCCCTATGTTATTGAGAATAAATAGTAAAAATTATAAAAAAATTAGTTCTAAATTAGGCTCAATGATTGAAAAAATATGTCCGAATGCTTTTTAGTTAGTGGCCTATTGCAACAACGAAAAATTTGTATTGTTTTAATTTGAAAAATGCACTGAACTTGTTTTAGAAATAAAAAAAATTCCATTATGGTAATTTGCCATTAGCCACAACATCTAAAATAAAATTTATGTTTAAATCACTGCACCTATCTCAAAATTTTATAGGACAAATTTAAAGACAATTGGAGTGTAGTTGCTTTGAAGAAGGTATTGCAAGTCTGCTGTATGAATTTCATTTCTTTAGTTTTCAAATAAAATATTTTATAAACAGTTTAATAAAAAATGCTAATTTGCCAATTTCGGCCACTTAAAATGTAATTGTTGCTAATAGCATCCACCAATTACCAACACTCTAAGCAACTGAGTAAATCTGTGAAAAATATTTAATAAAAAAAAAAAAATTAATATGGACAAAAAAACCTTAGAATATAAGTACCTAGTTAATAACCTAAAGTAAAGAAAAGTAAATTTTATCAATTATTGAGTTAATAAGCTGATCTCACTGCCTTTCTGGCTTCAACTTATCAATTAAATTAACTGTTTTCAATGAATAACTTGAATTTAAAAAGAATTCACTCTGATATCCATCTATTTTTTCAACACCAGCACATAGTTCACGGACCCATCTCTTGCATTGACGTCATTTAACCAATACTTCCTTTTTCTTATTTGCACAGTACAGTTCTGAAAGGAAATAACTTTTTGATTGGAAAATTTGCAGAACAAATTAACTAGAAAAAAAAAAATTTCAACTCACCTGAGTAATACATGCAATTTGCATACCTTTCTTCATTTCCAGAGGAACTGTAAATTTTTGGCAAATTAATTTCAGAGAATTCAGATCCAGTGGAGAAACATTCCTCTTGACATATTTTTATTTATTTTTTTGTTTGGAACCATTTTCTGCTTTTCTTGTTTGACCAGTTTGTTTTTGGCTTTTAATTTTTTTTTTGTAGGTGGATTCTATTTCTCTCTTTAATTTTCTCCTCCTCTTTTTTTTTTCAATTTTGTCGTTCTTCTTCTATCTCTCTCCAAGAATGTGAAGTGATGGCAGATAACATTTTAGATGCATCTTTCTCACCAACCTTTGCTTTTCTATTTCTAATTTTTCTAAGCCATTTAAAGTGCTGTTTATTAGGAGTTGGAACAGCTGATGTTGGCAATGTTCTTTAGAGAGGTGATAGAACAAGGTCGATGTGGAAGTATTTTGCTGTGAAATGCTGGTATTTTACGTCGATGGGGCTGAAGAATCTAATATTGGAGATTTAGTCAATTCATTTGCCCCTGTGTGATTTCTTGTGGAATTATTATCTTTCAATGGTGTACTATGATGAATTGTTGGTGAAGATAACAAGTTCAATGTACCTACTGGTAAAAGTAAATGAGGGTGGTGTTTCAGACGAATTAATCAATGAATTTAATATATTTTGGTTTAATTTTTTTCATACTGCATACAATGGTTCATCTATTATATTAAATTTTCCATTTTTGAACTCTGAAATCTTCTTTGGTCCAATTTCTTTTTCAGTGAGTTGCAAATGTAAAAAAGAAAAGTTCTTTTTAATGAAATGAATCTGAGAGTTTTCTGTAATCATTTGTTCAAGGACAGTAGTTTTAGAGAAAGGACACAAAGTCCACAAGTCCTAAATCCACTCAAAAATATTTTAGGTGACATATTAACTGTTGAGGATACCCTAATTGTTTGAACACTTGTTGGCTACACTGATGTATAATATCGTCGTTACTAATTTCTTTGATGTATAATTATTATTCATACCTTCTTCTGGGGTTTGTAGAGTTAACATATGTTTGTTATTCTCTATAATAAAAATACTTATTTGGTGTGGTACTGAAGTGTTTATTGTTGTTAATGTTATATTTCATTTCATCACTTTAATATGTTAAATGGACATATTGCCCTTAATGTCCAATATGGAGGAGGGGCTGGTTACCTGAAGAATTAACGAGATAGGAATCACAGGGCCAAGATCCTGGAGATTTCAATGTCATTGCAGTTATTTGTAAGTATTGGAGTATTATGGTTTTTAATGATGAAGGCCAAGGTAAGTGAAGTTTAATTTTATTTTGAATTACCTCATTAAAATAAGTCTGTCGAAAGCAATTTATTATTTTATTAATGCTTTATGATGTACGTACTTATGGAGAAGTTGATAATGTGCACATATTAATTTATTTTATGTATTCTATTGCATCGCAGAGAAGAATGTCTGGACATAGTATGGATGGAGTTTGGAGATTGGAGGAAAAGAAGAAACTTGGAATTAAAATTGTTCTTGGGTGCATAATGCAATTATGCATACATTAACAAATATATAAATAAATTAAAAAACTGATACGTGAAAAAAAAATAGATATGGGGAATGGAGACTGTCGGAGAATAAGAAAAAAGTGGTTAAATTTGTTTTGAAACAATTATTGTTTTTAGAGAAAAATGTTTTGGTAAATTAACAGAGCTTATCATAAGGAGTTATTAAAAATTAAATTAAATAAAATCAATGCATAGGCTGCCACCTTTAAAATTTTTTTGGATTAAATGATCAAAATTTTAAACTACCACCACATACAGTTGCCTACTGAAGAATCGGAGAAGGAGTAGCATAAAAAATAACTCCCCCGCTATTTAGGATGCCTTTATTTAGGGAGTAAAGAATACAGTATAGCCATCCAGTGTTGAAGGAGTTCGGAGTCAATTTAAGATGGTGGTAAGATCCGGTATATTTATTCTTAATTATATAATACCACCATTGGCTGTAAATTGGAAAAAAGCAAAAAATCCATCTCGGAGTCGAAGTAATATAATAGAGGCTGAAATATACTCGATCCACAACAATCTTTGTTAGCAAGTTGGCTATATGGATGGATGTTGCGTTTGTTGACTGAAATATAGTCAACCAACTATCTCTCTAGATGTATGTGTTCAGCTGCAAGGTTGTATGTTTCCCTTCTAAATTATTATAATTTAAAAAAAAATAGTAAAATGCCAAGAGGCAAAAATGAAAATTTTGGAGAGGGAGACAGTATGCAAAACCGCAAACAGAGCAGTGGCAAAGGCAATGTGTCTAACTCAGCCTTGGTAGAGGAATATCTGGAGGAGTATTTGGTTGGTGAATATGACCAATATGAAGAAGTTGACATAAACACGAAGAGTCGCCTTCTTGAAGAAGGAGTTGAATGGAGACAGGGTATGCTATAATGATTTTTGGGGTTGGTCATTTATGATGCTATGAAGTGGAGAAGGAGTACATGATGTCATGCCTTATTTATTCGTGGTTCCCTTTGTTACAGTTGAATCCAAAGCAGCTGTAAAGGAGATGGTGGAGAATAATAAATTAAAGTCAGCTAAAAAGCTAATTTCATCGAAGGTGGCCATACCTTGGAGAGCTCCCTAAAAATCAGTGACTAAATA
Organism: Ericerus pela; assembly: GCA_011428145.1. Classification (NCBI taxonomy): domain Eukaryota; kingdom Metazoa; phylum Arthropoda; class Insecta; order Hemiptera; family Coccidae; genus Ericerus; species Ericerus pela. The sequence goes on along the minus strand of WOFM01000316.1, from coordinate 354,793 downwards.
TCCCTTTGCCATCAAGCCCCGTTCCCTTTGTCAGCAAATTGGAAACATCCATTTTGATTCGGCTCTAGTAGCCACAAATTCAGAGGAAACCCCCACAGAGATTGATCAGTGGGAGAAGTGACCTGTTACAGAGTCATCAGGTTGTACTTACAAAATTTCTTTCTTAGCTGATAGAGGAGCCACTCAGCATTTAATGTCTACAGCACATCCTTTACAATTTTGTAAAGCTTGTACCGAGGAAGTATTAAGTGCTGATGTAAGTTCATGTTTACCTTGTACAGAGTCAGGTACATTGGTAACTTGTGACTTACTAGGCCATAAATTAATGTTTAAGAGTGTACGGTGTTGTCCCAAATTTTCTGAAAATTTATTTTCTCTACGTAAATTGGTAGATGTGGGTTTTACAATACTTCTTGATAATAAGTTGGTGTGCGTTACAAATTTGGAGCAAAACATAACTTATTTCAAGGAACATATAATAAGCCTTCTTGGCATTTACAGTTTTATACAGATCATACTTTTGGCCTACCAATTTATGATGATGAGAATTCGGAGTTGGCTCATCTTATATTTCACAGCCCAGCCCATATTGGAGACATAGCTTCAGCGAACAATTTGGAGGGAGTAGGAGATAAAGGAGACACTTTGAGAGAAGAAAATAAAAGCCAAGATTATGAAAATAACGGAGAAAACAATAATAAAGAGAAATGTTCACCTACTCTATCGGAGAATGGAGATGACAAATCGTCGGAGAATGGAGACAGTGATTATATAGAGGAGAAATTAGAGAAAATAAAGGAAAGTGGAAAAAGTCTTGAGGAGAAAAATATGGAGGGAGTTGAGGAGAAAAATGATAAACATATTTTACATAATGAGAATATAGAGTGTGATAGATATATCTTAGATGGAGATAAAATGCCTGTCACTACCATCATTGAGATTACAAATAAACAGATACCATTAGAACTACATTGGCAATAAAAATTAGGTCATTTATCGGAAAAATACCTAAAGAAATATGCAAACACACATTCCAAATTAAAATAAGTTCAATTTACAAGAGCAATTAGGGATTGTGAAATATGTGCAGTATCTAATCTATCAAAATTGACATTTAAACAATTAAGATGGAGAGAGGAGGAACCATTACAAATGATACACTCAGATGTAATGGGACTTATATCACTGGCAAAATTCCCTGTAGGACTGAGATTTATAGTAGTATCTATTGATGATTACTTACATTGCACTCAAGTACACATCATGACCCATAAGTCGGAGGTTGGAGAATGTTTGGAGTTGTTCTTACAAAATGCTCGTAATTTAATCGGAAATGACATTAAAGTGTGATGTTTGAGATCAGATCAAGGTACAGAGTTTACAGGAGGTTATACAAAGGAGATACTAAAACGTGAGAAAATTGATCTACAATTAGCTCCACCTGTCACACCACAACATAACAGAGTAGTGGAGAGATTCAACCAAACATTACAGAACAGAGTAAGAGCATTAATGCTAGATTCAGGTTTTCCCAGGGGTATGTGGAATCTGGCAGTTAAGGCTGCAGTTCATGTGTATAATTGTAAACCCCACAAATTGGTGAATTATGAGACACTGATAGTTAAGTTCTCACCTATAGTAGATTGTCATTTCAACCAGATAAGGAGATTTGGTTGCTTGACATACTTCAAGGTGAAGAGGAGACCAGAGACTAAATTCTCAGGACATGGTATATCTGCCATTATGGTTGGATATACTTCATCAGTTGACTTACTCTATTGTCCACAGAATAAAACCTTTATCGAATTGTGAGATGTTCATTTTAATAAGAAAATAGTTAATAGGGAGAAATATAAACTATCGGAGAAAAATAAACCCTATTGATAATGATTGGTTCAATAAATTTAAAACAGATTCTGATTCAGAGAGAGAAGAAGGAACGTCTCTTTTAAAAAGAGTTGAACGGAGAAAATCAAGGAGATTGTCTGAGGTGAAAAGACAAAAAGTTGAAGCATTCAACATTGAAGGAGAAAACTTTGTTGAAACTGAAAACTTCTAGGATAATTTAGATGAGTTTACTTATATGACAATGGCTTAAATAAATGAGAATCCAAAAACATATAAGGAGGCGATAAGTTCCTCAAATAGTCAGGAGTGCAGAGAAGCCATAAAAGAGGAGATGAAATTAAAAGAATACCAGGTCTGGAGCATCATAGACTGTCCAGTTGTTGATGAATATGGGAGAAAACAAAATGTCATAGATTCTCGTTGATTATTCAAAACCAAAATGGAGTCACATGGAGGAGTCCACTATAAAGCGAGACTAGTGGGACGAGGATTTAAAGATAAAATGGAGTATAGTTTACTGGAGGTATATCCACCAGTAACACCATTGACAACTGTACAAAATTTACCGGCAATTGTAAATAAGTACAATTTAGAGATTTGTCAACTGGATGTGAAAACTGCATTTTTATACGAAGAAGTAAACAATCCTATATATATGGAGATTCCTGAAGGAGTGGAGATAAATCCTTCTGAATGAGCAAACAAAATCTGCAAATTAAATAAATCAATATATGGTTTAAGAACTACTCCAAATAGTTGGAATGTTTGTTTTAATACTGAGATGAATAAAATTGGCTTGGTCTGTGATGTCAAGGATCCCTGTTTGTTCAAGTGGAGAAATGGGGATAAATTTGTTATATTACTAGCATTTATGTCGATAACATATTACTGGCCGGAAATTGTTTGGAGTTAATTAAACAATTTAATGAAAATTTACAAAGATATATCAATACTCAGATATGGGTATGCCAGGAGTACTTAGGTATTCAAATAGAAAGAAATAGTAGCCTAAATAAATTGGAGTTGAAACAGTCTCATTTTATTAACAAACTGTTAAGGATATTTAAAATGGAGGTTTGCAAGCCTTGCAAAACACCTATGTTGACAAAGGCAAGTCAAACAGAGAAATGTAAATAATTATGAACAGACAGTGGAACCACAAATTGGAGAAAAAATCCATTCAATCAAGCTGTCATATGTTTATTGTATTTAACAGGTGGAACAAGGTCTGACATAGCGTTAGAGGTGAACTTAATGAGTAGATGTCAATCAAAACCTACGTCGAAGAATATTCAGGAGATAAAAGAATATTTAGATATCTTAAATATACGGAGAATCTGGGCCTAAATTAACTTGGAGAAAGTGAGAATTTAGAGGGTTACTTGGATGCAAGTTGGGTAGATTGCCCAGTCACTGGAGCCTCTACTGCTGGTTATGTAGTTAAATTATTCAGAGATGTAATCGCATGGAAATGTTATAGATAACATTGTGTAACAATTTCCACTTGCACAGCTGAGTTCATAGCCATGAGTAAATTGGCTACGGAGATTGAAACTCAAGCTGAAATATTGGAGAAAATAATAGGAGTATCGTATTTGCCATCAAATATTCATTGCGACAGTAAATCAGAGATTGAAGTTGCCCAAATGGTAGGACCACCAGGCTTAAAATATCTACACACAAGATATCATTATGCGAGACAAGCTCAACAAGATGGTAAAGTAAATTTAGCAAAGATTACATCAGAAAAACAGGAGGCTGACGTATTTACTAAACCTTTATCTATAGGAGTATTTGAAAAATTAGTATGGAGATTATTAAATATTGAGGACAACACTAATCCCTAAAATTGGAGTATAATACATATGCATTAGAAATGAAATTTTACTGGAGCATTAGTAACCAAAATTAATTAATTTACAGATAAACAGTAGACACATACATTATAGATCAGAGATGAACTGTAGAAAAACTTTCATACCTTAAAAACGATCTTGTCAAAAAAGAATCATTATTATTTAATTGCTACCTACCAACTTGTAAATATGTTTGTTCTTAGGAGGAGTAACTATTATTATTTGTCTATGTTGTTTGAATTTATTTTATTCTATTTTTGTACTCTTTTTAACTACACATTTATTAATTTTTGTAAAATTTTTATTACTTCATTTCAGAGAGAAGTTAATATTGAAGTAAAGGAGTTATTCTTTTACACATATATATATGGATTGCTTAATGATTCTTATGGTGGCTTAAGGCTAATTAAGTAATGATTTTTAAATTCAATTTTTTGAGGTATCTTTCGGTTATTATCGAAGTTTTACCTTGTGGAGTAAAAGGTTTCTTCGAATGAGAGCATTAATTGGAGAAATAGAGGTTTTTCTTGTTAAACAAGTTTTCCTCTGAAATTTAAAAATGGAGCCAGGAATATGGAGTATAGATATCGGAGAAGTCTAACTTGAAGTTTTTTTGCTGTTTATACAGTTTTTCCTCAAAATAGGAGTAAAGATATTTTGGCAAATTTGGAGTTTTTCTATCAAAACCTTTTCTTCAAATTTTATTTTACCGCATCAACCACACACAAATCAAGACATCAACCAAGAAGGGAATGTTGGGGTTACACTGATTGATTGAGCACTTTTTGGTTATATTGATGTATAATGTCGTTACTAATTTCTTTAATGTATAATTATTATTCATTCCTTCTACTGGTGTTTGTGGAGTTAACATATGTTTGTTATTCTCTATAATAAAATACTTATTTGGTGCGGTACCGAAGTGTTTATTGTTATATTTTATTTCATCATTTTAATATCTTAAATGGACATATGCTCCCAATGTCCAATATTAACAAGGACAGTTTTTAAAGAAGGAAAAAACTGGTAAGTTTTCGGAGTTTCAATACCATTTTTATCTCTCTATACTTGCACAGAATTTTTCCAACTAGTTTTTACTGGCTTAAAGATTGCTTTAATCTTTAGCTGCCATATATGTGTGACATGACGATACAGAACAATAAAATAGACTTTATTTTTGGAAAAAAATTCAGAAACATGCAATGAAATATGAGATACATGACCATCAAAGAATGCAATCACATGTTTTAGTATTTTCATTTTTTCAAGCCACGGATCAAGTGCATTAGCCATATATTCATAAAAGTTTTACATATTCTGTTGATACACTATCAGTTATTTTCTTCTGAGTCATCCGTACTCCTTTAAATTCAGCCTGGGGCATCAATTTACTGTGTGTATTTGCTCCAAGTAAAACTTTAACATTTTCTTTATCACTTTTTCCTGCAACAGAGTAAACAGTTTTATCTTCATGTTCTGCCAATACATTTCCAACATTTGAAGCTAAAAATATAGCCGTTTCGTCACAGTTAAATAAACGACGACTATCATCAAAAAATCTCGATATAATTTTTCACGTGTCCAAACCAGGATTATAAATTTTCAACTGATACTTCAGCTCTAGATCGAACCAACGTTTGGCTTGTTCTCACCGAAAGAATTGTATAGCGAGTCAAAAATAATGTAACCCATTTACAGCCAGGCTTATTATCTTCAAATTTTGTTTCAATATTTTTTTTTTGACCAGTTCCATGTACTGCACTGATTAACTGCAGTTACTCATAGGAATGCCAGCTCTAATACAAGTCTGGATCCAAGTGCAGATACTTTTCGAGTAGGTTTCTAGCAAATTGGTGTCTGGTCCTTTCATTGTTTTTTTGTAGTGATTATTGTATTTGTCTTTCAATGTGGTTTGTAGGACAGAGTGAGTAATGGCAGCACGCTTCAATGGAATTCCCCTCGACACGCCATACAGAGCTTGCTCCAGTCTCTTATTTCGATCTTCAGTGATGATACATTCCTGCGAAATGAAAATTTGTATCATAAAAAGCTTTAAAAATGTAACAATAATAAGTGTGGCTTCTATCGGAAACTAGAAGTGTCGGAAATTGGCAAATTGCATCATTCATTTTCCAATAGCGGCCACAATAAGAACTCCCTGACTTCAAAACCAATATGGTTACCATTACGATATAACATTCCTGTAAGTTTGTATTGCATATTTCATAACAACAGTGTATTCTATTTTCACTCGAATCAGAAAATAGAGGAATTATAATGAAACACTTACCTTAACTTTTTTGTTAAGTTTTCACAAAATTTCACTCTATTTTTGACAAAAAGAAATCAAATTAATTTAGCTTCAAACACAAGGGCAACAGAAAACAATAACTGATATTAGTGAACAAAGGAAGCATCGAAGGTGGTATGCTGCTGGTCAGTATTACCAGACAAATCTCAGCTCGTTAACTTAAATTGCAACTGAAAAATCATTGAATGAAAGAGATTAGGTGTCTAATTCGGAGGAAAATCACTTCCAAAATAACCACTGATAGGTTAACATCCAATGTAACCCAGATGTTTTAAGGGGCTCAATTAGTAGAGTCCGTAATGTACATCAATATTATAGTCTTGTAATTTTGTTCGTTTGAAGTCAAATATGAGTTTAGTAATTTGGTTGTATTTTATTCATTTCCGCAGAAATATTGTTAACCAAATTGTCATCACACTCTTTTTTTTATCTCATGAGGTTACCTTAATTTTTCAAATAATTTTAGAAAAAAACTCAATAAAATTCTGATGAACCTCCATCTCAAACAAAGTGTAGATTATTTAAAAAATTAAAACTAATCACGTACAATATTTATGTTTTCAAATAGAATTGAATTTAGAAATTTCCTATACAGTCAATTATGGATTAATCGTTTATTTTATTGTGGATTAGTCCATAATAAGTTGTTTTGTAATTATTGCTCATATATTTGAAAGTAAAATTTTTTCAGGATTTCTCTATTTAAAATTTGAGGTTTTTTATAACATAAGAAAAATAAATACTGCTTGAGAATCAGACTATCTCAATGATTCATATTTAGTATAGTGTTTAATGTGCTTCAAAATTGTTTCCAAAATTGTTTTTATCTGTATTGTGAATTGGGGGTTAACAATGAATCAGCCACAAAACATAGGTAATAGATGATGATACACTCCACAGTAAGGATCTTTACTAGCAAGTATGCACATGAGGGTAACACGAGATGAACTGTTATTTTGTGTTAATAATTATTTTATACAACATATTCATGAAAAATTATCAATTCCTTAGAAAAACCGCATAACACAAGATAGTTGCTCATCTCTTATTACCCTCATGTGCATATCTGCTAGTACAGAGCATTATCTGCAGTTCATTTCATTTCATTCACATTGCCTATTTTAGAGTAAATGAAGGAAAATAATAAACAGGTCCATAATTGGTGGTTTACCTTAATAAGTAACTGAAAGATTTTAGTCAATTTTTTAAATTATAGCAGGCCCTGCCTAATCCTATTCCCTAAATCATTTCGACCGCCACTTAATTTAGCCAAAATTGCTAGGAAAGGATCAAAAATATGAGTCTCCACATTGTTTTCCGCCTAATTCTAACATATTTTTAAATATTATGAACATAAAATTATTAAAAAAAACCAGAGTATTTTCCTACTCATTTCTTTCAAATGTAAATTTATATTTCAATTAATTTTTTTTTTTAGTATCATTGTGTCTGAAATACTGAACTAAAAATTATTGATAGACCCAAAACATTTTAATAAAATTTTGTGCCTTGGAATTATAACAACCCATCTAACTTTTTTGCTATTTTGAGTAGAAAATCCAGAGAGTTTCTGAATGTGCCTTCTACAAAATCTAAGAACAACTAATGTCTCAAGCCCCATAAAACCCCTTAATTCGAATCTACAAATATAACCAATGTCAAATATTAATGAAATACAGTGAAAACTAAAACAACTTATGTTTACATCCGTTATTTGTTTGTTTTTGTTTAGGAATGAAAAAATACTGTTTTGTATGATATAATAACAACCAATGTCCAAACCATAAGAAACTTAAACCTTTGAGATGTAACCAATGTCCAAATTGAATGAAATATATGCAGTGACAAAAACAACAATGATTGTACATTGGGTGTTTTATTTGGACATATGGGTTACATGACCTTCTTTTTGGAGAAAGTTGATGAAAAAAATTTATGGAAGTTAAATAAACATTACCTACCTCAAACTGAGAATATATTTTAATCTTTGGGATATACATAAAAAATGGAACATTTCCCAAGAATTTTTATTCATTTATTTTTATAATTTCACATTAGGTTGAAGATTGTGGAATACCTTGTTGTGAGAGATATTCGCACTAGAAGGTCTTCAACAGTATTTTGCGTGTTCTGCCACTTCATACGGTTAAGTATGGGAGAGCCAAATCCTTGGCAAACACTGGCAATTTTTGAGCCGGTTCTGAGAGTTTATAAACAGAATTTGGCACACGCACACAGACACACATGCATACGTACACGTACGTAATTATGTCATGCGTTACATTGTTTCTTGCCTCTGTCGAGGTGATAAGAAACGACGCAGCGCATTTGGTACCGGGTTGTGACATCACCGAGATCGTTATCTGGTAATTGATCTCGGCCCGTGCAATGTATCTTACCTGTACGTACGTACAGGTACAAACACACAAACGCACCAGTGTAAATTTGTTTAACTTCATAAAGACGATTATTGCCAGCCTTTGGGCGGCAACTGCCATTGAGGGGTGCAAGCCCCTATTACCTCATACAAGTATTGTCCCCACAGCTACTCCGCTTAGTTTTTGCACCGCAAAAATGATAAGTCGCGTGCCTGGGGGGACTTATCGAGTCTATTGCTGTCGCTGGTCCCTCTCCCATTTGGTTAAGGCCGATCCTACCACAGCACCCACACACTCGTAAGACATCTTACGAGCGTTAAATCGGGCCTGGTAGGACTCTCGGCTTTGTTGCCCCCTACGTCTGGGCGGTTGGTTTTGGTGTGCTGGATGGGTGTAAGGATGGGGACAATGTGGAGGTGGAGGACCAGATGGGGATTTCAGTGTTGGCTGGTTGAACATCGGGGAGTTTGACATCACTGATTGCCTGTAGGTTAGACCGAAGGTGGGATCAGGGCGTTTTTGAGGCACCTCTTCCACCGTGAGTTGCCTCTTTACCTCCAATGCCATCAGGGTTGAGGACTCTGAGGGTGGGTTCTCCACTATCAGTGTCCTCTTAGGTGACTTTGGAGGGGAAATGAGGAAAGGAAGGGATGTGGACATCATCTTGAAATTGTCCGCAGCCGATGTCGTGTTCATCAGCAATTCATTTTCAATTCGTTCGATTTCCTTTTCTTGCTCCGTCTGTTCCTTAGTCTTTACAGGCTGAGGTATGGGCGGAACGATGAATTGGAATTCTGGAGTCAAAAATGGTGTATTGGTTGGGGACGACATGATACAAGGAAGGAAAGAACAAATTGGAAAAAAGAAAGAAAAATGGTAGAAAATTTGGCATGTTAAACAGTCAACAGCAGAAAAGTAAGTGAAAAACGTTGCGAGAATATTTTCAATTGCAGCTTTATTCCAAGTCGTTATCTTATTTCAGACATGTTTGGAGGGGATAGTGCATTAAATATTCTTTAGCTGAAAAGTTTTCCGGTCAAAATCTGTTAAGTACAAGAAGAGTTAAGTGTGTTTGAATTTTCGTACTTTTGAATTTTGTATTTAACAAAGGAATGCACTCTTCATTTGTGACGTCACGATCTATTGACTATTTTGTTATCGGAATAATTGTCAATAGAAACACGTTGCGATGTTTTCTTCCAAATCGCACGTGGGTTTGTTTATTCGTGTCGTGTTTTATTTGTACGCATTTATTCTCTGCTTATCTGCGGAATTTCTTCTGTTACAAATATTCCCAGATTCTCGTGTGTATTTTTATGTGGGTTTGTAATTTTTGCAGCAGATAATAACTTTCGTGAATATTTTTAGTTTCTCCTTGCCAATCTTTCAGATTTTTGAGTTGGAATTTGGTTTTTTCCCTTTCTGCTGCCAAGGGGTCAGCCTCTTTTTCGTGGGTCTAAGGGGGCCAACGGATCGTAGTGTATTTTGACGATCTTGTCACTAAACTTCACCGTTTTCTTGATTTTTGTTTTTTCTATTGGTGATTTTTGTGATTTATCACCTTTTTTGACCTGTTTGTCCTCTACTTTTTGTGGTTGTGTTGTATCGGACTGTGTGGTCTATTTTTCTTCTTCTATTTTCCTGTCTGTCATCTTCCTTGTTGCTCTTTGGAGCATTTTTCTGTAGTCATTTATAAGGTACGCAGGTTTCAATCTATCTATTGAAATCTTTTTTTCTTCACCTGCGATTAATATCACGAAATTATTGTCATCTCGTGATATAACATTATAAGGACCAGCATATGGTTTCTCCAACGAAGATCTTATTTTTTGGTCTCTGACAAACAAATGATAAGTTGTTGCCAAGTGTTTGGAGACATAAATCTTTGGTTGGCCATGACGAGCTGCCTGTTTCAAAAAACTGTTAGCATCAGTCCATATGTTTTGGAGGAGCATTTCGGGGCTAATTTCTTTCAAGTGGGTGAAAAAGTCCCCTGGTAGGCGTAGCTCTTTGCCTAGCACCAACTGCGCCGCAGAGTGACCTGTGTCCATTTGAAGAGCAGATCGAAGGCCCAAGAGGAAGGTTGGTAGTATGTCAAACCATCTCTTGGTGTTGCAAACCATGATGGAGGCTTTCAAAGCTCTGTGCCATTGCTCAACTTTACCGTTAGCTTGAGGATGGTAAGTTTTGGTGTGGTTATGTTGTGCATCAAGCTTCTTAGACAGCTCTGGGAAGAGCGAGCTTTCGAATTGACAACCCTGGTCTGTGATGATGACTTCAGGTATGCCATAGCGGGCAATCCAGGTGTAGTATAACCTGGCAGCTACCGTGGGAGCTGTGATCTCATAGAGAGGAACTGCCTCTGGCCATCGAGTTGCTCTATCAATCATCGTCAACAGGTATCTGTGTCCTTGGGATGGGGGTGATGGACCCACCAAGTCTAAGTGTATCGTTTTAAACCGCTCCATTTGTTTAAAAGATTTGAGAGGTGAACGAGTGTGTCTTCCTACTTTGGACTCTTGTCAATTCAGGAAACTGCGAGCCCATTTGTTGCAGTCGAACTTCATTCGAGGCCAAACAAATCATGATGCTACTAATCCAGCAGTGCATTTTGGTCCAGGGTGCGATAGATTGTGCACACTACTTAAAGCCAATTTGCAATACTTTGTCGGCAGAAATAGCCTATTCTTGCCTGTACTAAAGTCGCATGTTAGTAAAACATTAGTACCAGGGATTTTCCTTTGTCTCAATTTGAGAGCTGTGTCATCGTTCAACAAAAGTTCTTGCATTTCTGCATCCCTCAACTGTTCTTTAGCTATTTCAGCATAAGGTAATTGGGACGGTGCCGAAATGGCTTCTATCCTACTAAGAGCATCAGCTGGAGTGTTGAGTTTTCCACTTATATACTGGATGTCCATAGTCAACTGTCCTATGTAGTCCAATTGTCGAGCTCTTCTCGGGAAATCTGGTTCTGTTTTTTGCGTGAAGGCATGTGTTAAGGGTTTATGATCTGTATAAACAGTGAAACATCTACCTTCTAATTGGTGCCTGAAATGCTTCAATGCAGCAAATATTCCCAGTAACTCCCTGTTGTATATGCTGTAGTTCTCGGTTTTTGATAGCTTTCTGGAGAAGAAAGCAAGTGGTAACTTCTTGTCATTGTCCTTTTGGTACAGTGTTGCACCAATAGCAAAGTTGGATGCATCAGTTGCAACACATAATGGCAGACTTTTGTCTGGGTGAGCAAGCAGAGTTACATTTGCCAGTGTTTCATTGATGTTTTCAAAGGCTTTTTTAGCTTCTTCTGTCCAATCAAATGGAGTCTTATCTTTCTTTTTCAAACAGCTTACTTTGTTCGGCTGCAGCATTTTTAATGCAACGTCTATAGAAATTCACCATCCCCAAGAAACGTCTGAGTTCTGCAACGTTTGAGGGTTTTGGGAATTTCAATATGGGCTCTACCTTGGTCTTCAGAGGAGAAATGCCTTCCGTTGAGACTTGGTAGCTGAGAAAGTCAATTTTGGTTTGCATGTATAAACTTTTTCCAACATTGATGGTATGTCCAGCAGCGTGTATACGTTGTACAATGGCTCTTACATTCTCCTCGTGCTGTTGCTCACCGCCTTCTGAGCAAATGCATATGTCATCCAAATATGCATAAACAAACGGCAAATCCATAAACAGTCCATTGATGAATCTCTGGAAAGTTTGGCAGAATTACGGAGCCCAAGCGGCATTCGAAGGTAATCGAATAAACCAAGGGGGGTTATGACCACTGTCTTCAGATTGTCCTGTTCAGCCATTGGAATTTGGTGGAATGCCCAGTTGATGTCAATTTTTGTGAACATCATTTTACCCTTCATATTCGAGTTGAAATCCATTATGTTTGAGACTGGATAGCGATCAGGAACTATTTTGGCATTTAAGGCTCTGTAGTCTCCAATGATTTGCTACTCTCCACTTGCTTTTTTAGTCATGTGGATCGGGGAACTCCATGAGCTTTTCAAGGGGCGGAATATGCCTTCCCCTATTATGCGATCATAGTATTCCCGTGCTGCTTTGAGTTTATCAGGCAGTAACCTGCGGGCTCTAGCATGGAAAGGCAGTCCTTGAGTTTCTATATAATGAACAGTGTCATGTTTATAGGTTGGATGCCTACAAATCGATAGTTGAGTGACTCCAGGATAATCTGACAGAATCCGTAGGAATTGTTCATCGACTTTTGTGCAGCTGGATATGTTGGTGTCCAGTTGGTATGCTAGCATTTTGCCTTCCACCCATAGACCAGTATTATTGTCTATAATTTCTCCATTTTTGAGGTCAATGACCAAGCTGTAGTGCGCGAGAAAATCTGCGCCTGGGATCGGAGTTGGAACGTCCACAATTGTGAAGGACCACGTCATGTCTCTTCACAAACCGATGCATACTTTGCTGGATTCTATTCTGTAAGCTAGAAGGTTTTAACCATTCACAGTTCGGAGGTAGTATTTCGGAGGAAATGCCTTTTGGTTTTTACTTACTGGCAAAATGCTCAAGTCAGCACCTGAGTCTATAAGGTAACGTCTCTTGTTTGTCCTGTACTTGATGAACAGGCGGCGTGAATACTTTTTCGAGTGATCTTCAGCCGCATAGACAACCTTTCTTTCTAGTTTGATGGCTTACTGTACATTTTTCCCCACCATTGGCATCTGTTGTTGCACTTGGTGGCTTCTGCGCCAAATCTATTATGGAAGAAGCAGGATTTATCATCCCAGTTTTGAGACTGGGGTTTGGGGAATGATGATCTTCTAGTGGGAGTTGGACTCTGACCTCTGGTGGAATTGCTCTTTCGGTCTCTGGCTGGATTTTCTATCATTATTTCCATTGTTGCTCCTGCTTTTTGAGCTGTTGTTACTTCTACCATTTCTTGGGCTGTTGTTATTACTCTTCTTCTTTATTTTGCTAGTCAGCTGAGCTATCTGGGCTCTAAGCTGAGCTAGTTCTCCGGTCTCTGTCAATACTGCACAAATCGAGGATGCTGATCTCGAATGTTCCAGTGCACTATCCGCATTCTTTGCCAAAAAGTCTAGGTTCTCGGAATTGTTGATTACCGTGGTACCCACAACTGCCAGGCACTGTACAACATGTTGGGGCAGTTGCTTACAGAACTGGTTCCCAATGACTGACGGTGATACGATGTTGTCGGCTTTCTGTCGTAATTTAGCCATAAAGGTGGATGGTTTATCATCTCCAATCTTCATCCCACCCATAACATCATCTATTATTTGGTTTTGGGTCTTACCAAACACATTTTGAATTTTCTTGCAGAACCAACTTTACTTATCTACTTCCGCCGGAGGGCATTCCATCATATCCAGAATGTGACGTATTATTTCTGCGGGCATGCTGCTGCAAATGTGTGAATATTTCTGGTTATTTTGCAAGTTTTCTGTTTTAAAATGACCTTCGAGGAGAGTCAACCAGAGTTCTACGTCATTTTTCAAAAATTCTGGTATCTCAATCCTCCGCCTTTGGATTGCAGGGTTCTGCAGAGTCTGCATCTGCAACAGCTGTAGTAGCTGTGTGAGCACTTCAGGGGTCACCTGTGGCTGACCGCTTCCACCTATTCCAGGCTGATTCGATGTTAGGTTCGTTGTACTTCCATTAGGCATTGTAATCTGCTGCTTCTCTGTTGAGTTGTTTTTGGCAAAGGTTCCACCAGACCCCGTCAGTTGTCGGTCTGGGGTCGAAGGGTCAGAGTCTTGACTCAATAGACGACCACTTCTGAGGGTGCGAGCTGTTGTCTCGTTTGGGTTGACTACAGCTCTCAAACGCAAGGCTTCTGGTCTCCGGATTCGTTTTTGCTTTTCCGGAGTTTCAAAGACTTCGGAGTCTCTGGTTGAAGCTGGAGGAGTTGGCGCATGAGGGCAACTTTGTTCCTCCAGGTCTACTTTTTTGGTTCCCTTCCAGAAAATATATTTGGAAGGGGGGTTTAATTTCCCACTTTTAAAGTCAGATCTCTGCTTCAACAGCCAAAGGTGTCTAGGTCTGTGAAAAAATTTGTATCACAAGCGAGTAACTCGCAAGCGCACCGCACCTAGTTTTAGAATTAGCACAACGCACCTAGACACCCACGACGTAGCCAAAAAATCACGTCGAGGTCACCACTGTGGAATACCTTGTTGTGAGAGATATTTGCACTAGAAGGTCTTCAACAGTATTTTGCGTGTTCTGCTACTTCATACGGTTAAGTACGGGAGAGCTAAATCCTCGGCAAACACTGATGATTTTTGAGCCAGTTCTGAGAATTTATATACAGAATTTGGCATACGCACACAGACACACATGCATACGTACATGTACGTAATTATGTCATGCGTTACGTCGTTTCTTGCCTCTGTCGAGGTGATAAGAAATGACGCAGCGCGTTTGGTACTGGGCCGTGACAACACTGAGATCGTTATCTGGTAATTGATCTCGGCCCGTGCAATGTATCTTACCTGTACGTACGTACAGGTACGAACATACAAACGCACCAGTGTAAATTCGTTTAACGTCATAAAGATGATTATTGCCAGCCTTTGGGCGGTGACTGTCATCGAGGGGTGCAAGCCCCTATTACCTCATACGAGTATTGTCCCCACAAAGATGTTTTTGAATGTTATTTTTGGAAGAAATTTTATTGTACCTCATCAAGCTTTTAATGCTTGAATGGATGGACAAATTGGCAAATTAGGAAGTCTACCATGGTGAGACTGATTCAGAGTATATTTTATTTTAACTTGGTCAGTATAAGAACAATGTAGATTTAAGAGCACAAATATGTGGTTTTCCAATCAGGAAGGGCTCATGGCACAGAAAAACCTTTCTGGCTGCACAAATTATTTCCCCAATTTCATAAAATTACTGTGAGTTTTGAAAATTGTGAAGGAGAGAATAAAACTTCAAGTATAATTTTAATTCAGAATTTAAACAGAGACCTATAAAATCAACTACAGCTATCTTTCTAGAGTCAGACACAATTTTTATTGCACTTTTGGGGTATTTTAGTTGCAGTTTAGGCTTTAACAAATCCAAATTTAAAGCATCATTCAGCGGTTGCAAATAACAACTTTCTGAAATTTCATGTGGTACATTTTCGAGTGACATCTTCAATCTTTCTAAACATGAGACAAATTAAAAAACAGCTTATTACATTTGACGTTTGATTACTTTTAATATAATATGAAAATATAGAATTTTTCTATAGCTAAAATATTTTGTAATGTGTAGCCATGCAACATTTAAATCTGGCTTAATTATAGCGTGTGACGGTCATTAACGTGTTTAATTTGAGACCAAAAATAGAATACCCTATAACTTATGTTCAAAAAACTTAATACTTTACAGCCAAAAACATATATATTAATTTCCCTTCATTCAAACCCACATAAAACACCGCCAAGCTGAAATAATAAACATTCTACAGAGAAATAAAACAAAACTAGTTTAAGAAAAGAAAACCAGTGTGATACACATAAATAAAATACCTCTTATATACCTACCATCAAGTCCAAGGAACACAAATTGAACGTTTATAACAACATAAAAATAAATGACACTAAACATCATAGAGTACATAGCAATAACATAAATCCAATTGTAAGAGCTCACAAGAAGCAAGTAAAGTAAAGAAGAGATAAGAAAGCTTTCATAGTCAGCTAGCTACAGCAAGCAGCAGTTACCTTGATCATGAACCTTCCTGATTAGCTTGTATTTTTCTCTCCTCAAGTGAACCAGTCTAAGAGAAGGGAGAAACATACAAGCTAATCTTGGAACACTTTGAAATTATGTGAATACCTACTAGATCAACTAGAATTCTTTAATTGTATTGATAAAATTACCCATATACCTATACCTGAAATATAATCATATTTTTTTAAAGTTTTATATTCTATTTTTTAATTTTAAATAATTCTGATTGTGGTTACTAAATTTTTCCTTAGTCTCTGTAAATGAAGAAATGGAACAATAATAAGAAAGTTCACTATTGGAAGAATATGATGTAGAAATATTTATCTCATTTGAAGGAGATTTTCCTATCAGTTAACAATTCTGTTGTTAAAACAGCTTGTAACTACAACCATAACCAGAACAATAACTTCTAAAAATGTTAATAGATTTACAAAATTGATTAGGGAACCTATATCCAAAAGCAAAAAAATTTCACGTAATCAATAACCATTAACTAAGTAATTCTAACAAAATACTGAATCAATTGATCAGAATGATAACAATGAAGAATTGGTTTTTACTAAATATAAATACCTAATATACTTAATTGATTATTTTTTTCAGAAATTACAAATTATAAATTATCGATAATTTGACTATAAAATTTTTTTTTGTCTATTTCATTACGAATTTTTCTGAACCAATTACTAGTAACCACAACCAATGACCGAAAAAGTTGTTTTGGTTAACCAGAATAATAACCTGCAGTAACCATATAATTACATTTTTAACCAATAACCCCAAAAACGTTTTGGTTACAAACCCTTGTTTAAACCTGATAAGCTATAAAATATCTTTAAATGTGATGATGTTAAGAGAACATTATTGAACTTCTAATAGACTGATATATCAAGTACTTGATAGAATGATTACCAAGTATAAAAATATAGAAAAGGATCTTACTTTGAATCTCCTGCTCCCTCATTGATCACATCATCAAAGAAAGCATTTTCCAATTGCTCTTGATTTAGAGTAGCTTGCCCAGTACTGATGAAACTTGACAGGAAAATCAGACAAAATATAAACATCTTCTTGTCGAACTTGCGGATGATTTCAAATATTCCTTTCAATAAACAAATGGAAATTGTCATTTATCTAGCATAGATTTAAGACTTATGAGGGACAGTTATGTAAAAATTATTGAATTCACACAACTGAGCAAACAGTAGGGATGACTTACAATTTTGTTGCATAGAAATGATTCAAGGACTAAACATGGCCCATGTTTAACTCTATCTATTCCTATTTTCATTTTCTATCATCTTTTCATCTGATTATGTCTGTTCCTATATATTTGATTTTATTTCCTCGAAGTCCAAAGATTGCTGTTGCAATAGCTGGTGCAAAAGCAGTTGCTTTTTTTGTTGCATCACTCTATATCAAATTTTGAATGTAAAAGATGATTTTGTATAGAGGATTCTGTTGTGTGTCCATCTTCATAAAATAAATTATTTTATCCCCATTTTCTGTGCAGTTTCTTTTTAATAACCTAGTATACTAACATAGTACTAGGGATAGGTCTAAAGGATATATCTGTCATAAAACTGAGAAGAAACTGAGATAGAAATAAATGGAAAAATAAGGAGGAAATTAAAACAATTGAATGAAAATGTGAAAATGGTCTAGATTAAGAAATTCCCATCTCAAAACTGATACTCTGGATTGACCACTACATATTATATAGGTATAGTAGGTATCATAGCCGGCAATTTTTCATTTTTCCAACAGGTGCACACATATTTTTCAATAAAATTTGTTTTTGGTTACTTTTCTTTACATATTTTTGCCTTAGTAAATTCCTAAACATGTACCTCAAGTGCTCAATAAATTTTTAAAGCAAAATTATCTTGAGTAATTTTGCACTCAAAAATGAACATTCAATAAATAACAATAATAAAACTAAATGAAATGGAAATTTTTATTTTTTATAAAATGTACTGAGCCGCTGTTGCGACTCGTTAATCCACAAATTAATCGAAGGATCTAATTCTATTTCATCAGTATAATCTTTATGAATATTTAAAATAACTACATGATTTAACCTTTCATCCAACATACACGATTGTAAATAACTTTTTAGTCTTCGCAAAGATGATAAGGATCTTTCACACGTGGCTGTTGATGTGGGAGTGGTTAGCAAAATTTTAATAAGTTTGTAAACTTCCGGAATAAGCGCTGCTGTATCTTTATTTTCTCTTAAGAAAGAAACGATTTGAGACACATTTGCAGGTGCAGACTTAAATCTGTCTGTCATTATATTTACTAGCATATCTCTGAGCAATATTAATCTATTAGCATCGAACTCATCATGTGTGTAAAAACTTGCAATTTCTTCTGAACAATTTTCATTTTTTATTAAAAAATTTTCTACTTTATTAAGAAAACTGATAGTTGTAGATTGAAAGCGTTCATTAAAAGTGGTAACCGTAACATCGATAATTTCAAAAAATAATTTTCTATAATAAGTTTCTGGAGAGGAAAACACATAAGCCGATGAATCAGAGAAAATTCTTTTTGGAGCTTTCCTAATTTTGGGAATTGATGGCCTCTAATTGCAATGCAGAGGCATTATTGGTTATATCTTTCTAAATGTTTTCAAAATTTTCTTTACTTAATTTGAGACTTTTTTTGATGATATCAATTTTAGAGTGAACATCGTTTATACTGACATCAATTTTTTGTAATTCACAAATCAAAGTCTCAACTTTTTAAAATATGGTAATTAAAATACTAGGAAGAAAATAGAAATTAAACGATTCAAGTTTGCTCAAGAAACCTGATGCCTTTGCAGTTGCTGAAAAATCAAGGCGTCCATCATCAATTACTTTGCTAGAAAATTAATTATAGTTTCATAATTACTATGAACAGTCCTTAAAGATTTAATTTTCATACACTATCGTGTGGGACAATAT
The DNA here is from genome assembly GCA_011428145.1 of Ericerus pela. Lineage (NCBI taxonomy): Eukaryota > Metazoa > Arthropoda > Insecta > Hemiptera > Coccidae > Ericerus > Ericerus pela. The sequence continues at coordinate 335,736 of WOFM01000316.1, read as the reverse complement.
TTTAGAAGTGTTAGTGCATTATTACTCTGAAGATTTTCAATGATGCTCAGACGGTGTGGCGAATCACGCACAAAAGTAATCAATTCCTTAGTTGTTCCAATAAAGTCACGAACCATAGTTATTTCTTTAGTAAGAGCATCTTGCACTACTAAATTTAAACGATGGGCAGTACAATGGACAACGGATTAACTTTTCTAATTTTTTTCTGCAATCCTGTGAGAGGACCACTAACATTTGCAGCATTATCAAAACTGAAATTTTAAATCCAGTATATCGAGCTGAAATCTAATGAAGATATATTTGACTATATCAAATAATGTTACTGCAGTTGTACTATTTGTCTCCTAAAAACCAAGAAATCGTTCCTTAATTGTTGAATTTTCATCAACATATCTCAATGAAACAGAAACTTACTCAAGCTTCGAAATATCTGCTGATTCATCTATCAGGATACTAAACTATTTACTAGCTTTTACTTCTGATAATATTTTGTTGAGGACTGCATTTGCTAACAATTTGAGAATACTTTCGATATTTGAATGGTGTAACCATTTTAAACCAGACCGTTTCAGCTAAACCTTCAACTCTGGAATATCTTGAGCACGCATTTGTAATAACCTCATGAATTTGGAGTTTTGGTCATTATCGCTACCACAAAATGGTAAACCTTCCTGACCCACCAACTTGACTGTGTCAAAAACTTTGTCTAATGCAACTCTTGCCTCCTTCATTTGATTATTTTTTGCAGAAGAAATACCCTGAATAATACTTAGTTGGTTTTGTTAAATTACTTATACCGATGAAAGCGGCACGATGCAATTCTGACTTCTTGTGATTTGTGAATGTTTCTACGGCATGGTTCCACGCAGAAAATCCATTAGTAACAAATGCTTCCTTTGATTTCAAACAAGAGCTATTTCTTGGCAGTGGCAAATTACTCTGAACTGCCAGCGTACAAATGTGGCAAATAGCATTACCAGTCTGAGAAACATTAAGCTACAGGAATTGTTTTATCCAGATATCACAAAATTTTCGACCACTTCGAACTATGTATAAAATCAAAACAAAAAAATAATAAAGTACCACCTACTTACTCGTTAGTTTACAAATACTTACTAGAAATCTAGAATTCTTGATTACCTTTATTTTCAGTTTTTTCTTGATTTGTCTTTTTATTCAGACTTACAGCTTCAGATTCATTATGAACAGCAACAATTGACGCTGAATTCGATTTTTTCTGGTTACACTGCGACGCATTTTGCTTTGAAGTACAAGTACCAGTTTTATCCAGTTCATTTTCCCCTGTTTCACTTGTAACTTTTTTTAAATACCATAACAACTTAATGAAATAAAAAATCAACCACGTGGAAAACAGGATTTTCAGGTTTCTCAGATAGATATACAGGTAATCACCTGAAACCAAGTATTTTTAACTTGTGAAGTTGTGACTCTTCACAATGAATGATCATTAACAGATTATAAAAAGCATTATATCGGCAATCAGGGCTACAATTATACAGTAGTTGGTTTTTGGTTAGAATATACAATTTAAATATAATTCTGAAACAATCAAGTAGAGGTACAAGCAGCTAGATTAGTTATTTTCACTCTGATAAATTGCTGTTATGATTACATAATTTTCCCATAGGTATTTTTTGTAAGTATATTTTATATGTAAAACATTTTCATCTTCTGTCCATTCTACTGTGGCGTCCTCTTGCCTAATCCGTTCTACGATGAGTGATGACAGTGAGTGAATACCCAGAGTAGAATTAATTTTTTTTTCCATTCTTTTAATTGGATGCAGTTTTATAAATTTAAGTTAACATATTGTGGGTTCACCTCTAAAACCCACAGGCAAATGGATGCGGACTTGCGTGTTCGGATGTTACCAATTTGGTAAGGCAGCCAACCTTTTATACTATCCTGAACCGGCGACTAGCAAAAGACATCGCCGGTGTATAAGTTAGGCTAAACACGTACGTCATCTGCGAGTATCGAGAGATAGGCGCGCGTTTCGTGTTTAGCCTAGACCGCGGCACGTGCGTATTCGTATGCACGTCCGCGCTAGGCTACGTTCGTAACACGTCGGCTAAACAGAGAACGAATTTCGTCTGTTTAGCCTAAGTGCTACGAGCGTCTAAATTGTTTTAACGTCCGTAGACTTTATTATGCGGACTTGGTGATGGACCAAGTCCGCAGTCTGTCGACTGGGGCCGAGCCCCGAAAGAAGGGAGGACATGGTCCCCACACATATATAGTCCAGATTTTACACTATGTGATTTATTGGGATTTTTAGCATTGATTTTCAACAGGTGCATTGCACCCGTTGAATTTTCCCAACAGATTCACATGTCCGATTGCACCTGCGGTTTTGCCAGCCATGGTAGGTATATGAGATACTAGCATAGGAGAGTAGGTAAGTAATACAAAAATCATACCATTTATCCTATAGATGCTACACTGTTCAGTAGAGGCAAGTCCTAAATATCTGTTCTCTGAATAAAATTAAAGTTAAAACCCAGTAGGGTGGGCGCCACTTTATCTGTTTCTAGGAATGCCACTTATTTCATCCAAAATTACTTGGAAAATATCAAATATATCTTTTCTTATGCATTTCTTCTGTATAATCCAAACACATTTTTTGATAATTTTTTAGTTAATTTGAACAAAATACCTTGGGGTCTCTGGTACCACTGCTTCTACGGTTGTCTCATTTATAAAGTATTTTTTTCATGATTATTATATAAAAGGTACCAATCTTAAAAACTAAATCAAAACAGTTGGGACATTATCATGTTCATTCATAGCATAATTATATATGTAAGAATATGTATTCACATTCTTAAAATAACCACAGTTTCTGTCTGTGTTTTGCACTCGCTGATATAGTGAGTTGCAAAGATCTCTCATATATATATATTAGATTTGTATTATATTCATCTATTGATGGATTTTAAGTATGGAAAGATGAAAGATGTGTCTAGATGATTCTTCATTATTTTCTAAAAAGCTTACAAATCCATCAATACATGCCAAGCTAGTGGGATGATCTTGAGGAAGACGGAATGCTAATTAGTAAACGATCAGCTCAGTTCTTTCCCTAGTGCGGATCCCCCTCGAAGAATGGGGATGTAAGAATATGTATTCACATTCTTAAAATAACCACAGTTTCTGTCTGTGTTTCACACTCGCTGATATAGTGATTTGCAGAGATCTCTCATATATATATATTAGATTTGTATTATATTCATCTATTGATGGATTTTAAGTATGGAAAGATGAAAGATGTGTCTACATGATTCTTCATTATTTTCTAAAGAGCTTACATATATATATGACTAAAATACACCTAATAGGTAATCAACTTATTTATTATAGATTTTTGATGTTGAATCCATTTCAGTTAGAAAAATTTGGTCTTTTCTGTAATATGTGTTTTATATTAACTTGGGAATATTCCTTCCTTTTGTTCTCCGGCTTTATTTAACTTCTTTTTATAGTACCTCAACATTCTGAGAATATTCTTTTATCAATATAAAATCTCCTTAAATTATTTACCCCTTATTTATCCCAATAAGTGTTTAGCTTGGTTCCAATTTCCCACAATTTTTAATGATTTCAGTGTATTTTAAGGGTTAAGCAGCTTTTTAAACAAATTATTAAATTGTTTTGTAAAAACTTGATAAACACAATTTCTAATTATTCACACATTACACTAAATAAAGAAGACCCATAAAGATTATTAAAAAATTATAAATTTTTAACTTGGAATTCATATTACTCTTCTGAAATAGAAATAATAGGAATAGAAATTCTCAAGTGTTTTACAAGGTACCTAAGCCAACAAGAAATCCCTACTGGTACACTTGAAGTGTATTATATACATATTATATGTTGGTATTTTTCCATGTGGAAGAATAATCAATGTACGCTTCATTTATGCCAGCATATTTTGAAGAGTATGTCCGTAGCATATACATTTACAGACATATGTCATGATTTCAGTCATGTGTAATTTGAGGAGTATGTACCCAGGGTATATGTTTGCAGACATACGCCTTGATTTCCACCAGGTGTATTTTAAGGCATATGTAAGCTGTAGACATATTCCTCAAAATACTCCTCATAATATACCTCAAAACACGCTGCAAAATATGCCGCAAAATACACTCAAAGTATGCCTTAGAGTATGCCTCAATGTATGCCTAAAAACACACTTGAAAATACTCCACCAAGCAGATATCACCACCCAATTCCATTAGGTATAATTTGAAGCAGGTATCAGTTCTACCAGACATATTTGGAAGCAGATGTAAATTCTACCAGGGGTATCTGAAAGCAGACATAAGGCTGAATTAACAACTGAAAATACTACTTACATTTTTGAACACTGGTTTATAGGAGGGAGCCATTCTTCTCAATGAAAATATGAGTGAAATTTGTATATATAATTTTGATGTTCAGATAAAAAAAAAAATTTTTTTAATATTATTTTTTGATTGATAACCCATCCAGGATGTGGGGATTAGACCATTACTCGTATGAGGAAATAGGCTCTGCCTAACGACGACAGTCGTCACCTTCGGTGACAATTATTCGTGCCTTGCACGTTAAACCATAACACAAATGTATGTTCGTTTGTACTTGTCTACTTTTGCAGATAGACAAGTTACAAATCTCGGACCATGACGAATCGATAGATAATTATCTCGGCAATGTCACGGACCAATACGAAGATGCATTCTCCGTACTTTACCGTTGCCATAGCAACCATAAAGTACGAATAAATTATCTACACAATACTTATGTAAATATTACATAAGTGTGTATGTGTGCGTGTAGGGAGCAGGCTATATAAGACGAAAAAATCATAGACCAAATCGCCAGTGTTTGCCGAGGTCTTGGCTCCCTCATACCTTTCTGGTATATTGGCATAAACACGCAAACTGTTCTGTTGAACACCTTCTTTGTTGGTTTTACTTTCCACGACGTAAGGTATTCCACAGTGGTGACCTCGACGTGATTTTTTGGCCATGTTGTGGTGTCTTTTGGCGCGGTGCGCTTATACTAAAGTGGCGCGGTGCGCTGGCAAGTAACTCGCTTTCTAATTAAAGTAAAAATAAAATTTTTTTTTACTAACCAAGAAATTTTATTTTTACAAAAGACACCAGGAGCTCTCGAAGTTGTCTGCTAAGTGGGAAATTATACCCCCCTTCTAGAGTATAATTACCAGAAGGAAGAACAGCAGACCCTGGAAGGACATAGTTGGCCTCATCCACCAACTCCTCCACCTTTGACACACTAAAGAGAATTCGAAGACCTCAACCTCTCAGAAAATAAGAAGAGGAATAGACGTCCCGAACTTGAACGTCTAGGTGTGACAATTGACCAAAACGAATTGTCCACTAAATCTCTGAGGAGTAGAAACATACCAACTCCTCCAACAGATCAGCAAACACAATCTGCCCCAACTTTTGGCAAAGCATCTAGAACCTCCGAGACTACTAGCCAACAAGGTTCAATGGCACAACCAACCGAAAACCCACCCACAATGTCAGCAACCGGATTCTCACAACAAGTGCTAACACCCGAACTAATAGCCCAAGTCATACAGCTATTAAACACACGTACAGAGCAGAATCTGACATTCTACAGATGGAGGATTGATATTCCAGAATTCCTCCCAAATGAAGTCGATGTCTGGCTGACCCTTCTCGATGGTAGATTTAAAACCGAGAATATTCAAGCCGACCAACGATACACACATATTTGCGGAGGCATGCCCCCACAAATAATAAGAGGAATTCCGAATATCATGGATTGCCCTCTGGCAGAAACCGATAAATACGCATGGTTCTGCAAACAAGTAAGAAACGTATTTGGGAAAACAAAAAATGAAATTATAGACGAAATAATGGGTGGAATGAAGATAGGGGACGATAAACCCTCAATCTTCATGGCTAAATTACGAAAAAAGGCTGACCACATTGTAGCCCCTTTGGTAATCGGAAACCAATTCTGTAAACAACTTCCTCAACATGTTGTACAGGCATTGGCAGCAGTAGAATCAACAATAATAAATGAATCCGCTGATCTAGACTACCTAGCCAAAAGCGCTGATAATGCACTACAATACTCGAAGAATTCACCTTCAATTAGTGCAGTATCAGTAGAGACAGGAGAAATTGCACAGCTGAGAGCACAAATAGCCCAGCTCACTACACAAGTGCAAAATAACAACAAAAATAGTAAAAATAGAAATAATAACCAGCGAAATAACCGGTCTAGAAGCAGACCCGATAAGAAAAGACAAAGCCGGTCAAGAGACCGAAGAACCGGAAATTCTCGCAGGGGGCAGAGTCCAACTCCCCCGAAAAATCAAAAATCTTCATCCAACTCTCCTTCTCGAAAATGGGATGAAAAGAACTGCTTCTACCATAATAGATTTGGCGAGGCCTCCACCAAATGCAACAACAAATGCCAATGGTGGGGCAAAACTTATAAATCTGATCCGTCAAACTAAAACGAGGGGCCATCTACGCGGCCGAAGACCCCTCGGAAAATTACTCATGCCGCCTGTTCCTAAAGGACAGGACAAGTAGGAGAAAGTATCTAATAGACTCAGGCGCTGACCTAAGCATATTGCCAGTAATTAAGAAACATAAGATACACACTCTGAAATACTATCTCCGTACTGTGAATGGTCAAAACCTTCCAGCATACGGACTTGAAACTATCAAAGTCAACATTGGATTACGAAGAGACATGACTTCTTCTTTTACAATTGCGGACGTTCCAAACCCTATCCTGGGTGCTGATTTCTTTGCACACTACGGCCTAATCATTGATCTAAAAAATGGAAAATTGATTGACAATGAAACAAAACTTTGTGTGGAAGGCAAAACACTAGTGTCTCAACTGGACACAGCCATTTCCAGTTGTAGTAAAGTCGACGAACGATTCTTATGGATCCTGTCAGACTATTCTGGAGTCACTCAACCATCAATTTGCAGGCACCCTACCTATAAACATGATACAGTTCATTATATAGAAACAAAAGGGCTGCCATGTCATGCCAGAGCAAGACGGCTTCTGCCAGATAAGCTCAAAGCAGCCAAGGAATACTATGACCGAATAATAAAAGAAGGTATTTGCAGACCTTCAAACAGTTCATGGAGTTCCCCAATCCACATGACTAAAAAAGCAAGTGGAGAATGGCAAATTGTTGGTGACTACAGAGCCCTAAATGCCAAAACAGTTCCTGATCGTTACCCAGTTCCAAACATAATGGACTTCAATGCAAACATGAAGGGTAAAACGATGTACTCTAAAATTGACATAAACTGGGCATTCCACCAAATACCAATGGCCGAACAGGACATTCCAAAAACGGCACTCATAATGCCCTTTGGACTATTCGAATACCTTCGAATGCCTTTTGGACTCCGCAACTCAGCTCAAACTTTCCAAAGATTCATCAATGGACTGTTTCGGGATTTGCTGTTTGCATATGCATATCTGGATGACATTTGCATATGCTCAGAAGGCGGTGAGCCACAGCATGAGAAAAATGTGAGAGCCGTTATACAACGTATACACGCTACCGGCCTTACTATCAATGTAGGAAAAAGCTTATACGCACAAACCAAAATTGACTTTCTCGGCTACAAAGTCTCAACCAAAGGCATAGCCCCACTAAAGACCAAGGTCGAGCCAATATTAAATTTTCCAAAACCCTCAAACGTAGCAGAACTCAGACGCTTCTTAGGGATGGTAAATTTTTATAGACGCTGCATGAAAAACACAGCAGCTGAACAATGTAAGCTGTTTGCTTTAATAAAAACATCAAAGAAAAGAGATAAAACTCCACTCGAATGGAATAAAGAAGCTGAAAAAGCATTTGAGAACATAAAAAATTCACTGGCTAATGCAGCCCTTTTGGCTCACCCAGACGAAAGTCTACCATTATGTGTCACATCCGATGCCTCTGACTTTGAAATTGGTGCAACACTGTACCAAAAGGAAAATGACCAAAAATATCCGCTCGCTTACTTCTCCAGAAAGCTATCAAAAACAGAAAAAAATTACAGTACTTACGATAGGGAATTACTGGCAATCTTCGCTGCATTGAAGCATTTCAGGCACCAATTAGAGGGTAGATGCTTTACTGTGTATACAGATCATAAACCCCTAACACATGCCTTCACGCAGAAAGCAGAGCCAGCATCACCGAGAAGAGCACGACAGTTAGACTACATAGGTCAACTAACTACTGACATCCAGTATATAAGTGGAGAACTCAACACTCCAGCTGATGCACTCAGTAGAATCGAAGCTATCTCAGCCCCTGCCCAATTACCTTATGCTGAAATAGCTAAAGAACAGCTTAAGGATACAGAATTGCAAGAGTTATTGTTAAACGAAAACACATCTCTTAAATTGAGGCAACGAAAAATTCCCGGTACTGATGTCTTACTAACATGTGACATCAGCACAGGCAAGAATAGACCATTCTTACCGAAAAAATATCGCAAATTGGCATTCAACAGTGTGCACAATTTATCACACTCTGGTCCCATAAGTACTGCTAATCTAGTATCATCAAGCCAAAACGCCCGTCAAAGAGTCACCATTTCTGGCAACCCCAAAAATCTCGACCCCTAAACCGACGATGCGGGAGCGGGCCAAATTTCTCTTTGCCGATGAGGACCCTGCTCTCCGAGCAACTCCTCCTCCGGCCCCAAAACCTATCCATACTCAGCAGTTCACGGCAACCAACAAATCCAACTCGCCACTGCTGACTACCTCAGGGCATTTTAATCCTTGCCCCTCCATTCCTGTCCGTAACCATCCCTACCGTCGTCCCCAATACCGACCACCACGACAACGGGGACAGAAAAGCAGGGACATCTTCCTCCGACGACAAGCCCAACGTATGGAATCATACGAATGCGTCGGGGCAGCTGTCGGAAGTGCCCTTGCCAAATGGGAGAGGGAGCAGAAACAGCGCTAAAAACCTCTAATCCCCCAGACATGCGAGTAATCGTTTTTACGGCGCAAAAACTGGGGGGGAGTAGCTGTGGGGATTAGACCATTACTCGTATGAGGAAATAGGCTCGGCCTATCGACGACAGTCGTCACCTTCGGTGACAATTATTCGTGCCTTGCACGTTAAACCATAACACAAATGTATGTTCGTTTGTACTTGTCTACTTTTGCAGATAGACAAGTTACAAATCTCGGACCGTGACGAATCGATAGATAATTATCTCGGCGATGTCACGGACCAATACGAAGATGCATTCTCCGTACTTTACCGTTGCCATAGCAACCATAAAGTACGAATAAATTATCTACACAATTCTTATGTAAATATTACATAAGTGTGTATGTGGGCGTGTAGGGAGTCGGCTATATAAGACGAAAAAATCATAGACCAAATCGCCAGTGTTTGCCGAGGTCTTGGCTCCCTCATACCTTTCTGGTATATTGGCATAAACACGCAAACTGTTCTGTTGAACACCTTCTTTGTTGGTTTTACTTTCCACGACGTAAGGTATTCCACACAGGATAAGTATTTTTTTATTAATTTTTTTATAAATCAATGGTTGTAATTAATTTTTTTTTAATATACTTAAATGTATTTTGGAAATGATATAATCTAATAATTTAAATTGGACATTGTGCGAAAAATGTATTTAAATAAAATTATGATTGGAGTATATCACCACATATATGTATATTTGAAAGCACTGAATTCAAATTTGATGTTCATTTTTTTCTTGGACTTGCCATTAGGGCCTCAAGGATTTCAAAAAGAAAATGAAAAATTATTTATGAAGAATAATGTAGAGTACATCATCATACTCATACATCTTATCGAAGCATGCTTTGATTGAGTTTTTTCACCTTTAGTCATTTCCTTCCACATTGTCATCCTTTTTCCTTTACAGGAAATTCAACAAAAAATAATTCTATAAATTAGAGTGTGGGCTTAAATGGCGCATTTTGATGAACTATTCATTGTCGTACTTTAATTAGGAGGTGACTTATATGACCAAAACATGATTGAAAGTGAGTTTTTTGTGTTTTGTGGCATCTAAGTAAACCAGACAGATCCAATTTTCAATGAAACCAATTCGACTGAGTAAACTGATTCCAACGTCACATTGATCATCATTGTACGTTAATTAAGAAATGAGTTAGGAGCAAAAAATTGTTGAAAAAATGGTTTTTTGATGTTTTTGTACCCCAAGTGCATAAAACGGATCCGATTTCCCACTAGGCCGATGCGGCTTGCTGTTTTGAGCATTTTGATACCAAATTCAAGTATATAGATTAATAAGGGGATAAGATAATGCTTTTTTAAAAAAAAATTTAACATTTTCATTTTTGCAATAAAATTTGATATGGAAGTGTAATATGTCAACCGTTTTGGCAGTTTTTAAGTTCCAATTTTTTTTTTTAATAATGTAAAAAAGAGGGGTTGGTATCTACAATGTTGGTTAAGGAATAAGAAATTTTTCGAATGGGCTTAGATATATATTCTTCTTTGATTTTTAGGAGGTCAAGACGGTTGAAATATTTCATATGACTCATTATACACCTTGAAGAACAGTGCATATCTGCCAAGTAAAATGGAGCTAGACGTATGCCCAATAATACTCCTAAAAACCTGGTTGTATTTCCAAAAATAATACAGAGTCAGATAATATACCCCTCACTATACACTTAAAAAAATGAAAAGTTCATCCACCATTTAAAACTGATGTGGACATACAACATACACCTCACAATATGCTATATATCTGAAGAATACATGGCTGAGTTAATGAGCTGCAGTGGGCTAATTATAAAGTTCCATTTATGACCGAAAATTTGTAATTTTCATAATATATGGCTTATTCAAACTAGTTTTGAGTTTAATGAAATTTAATCAAATACTTCAGCCCTGGTTCCTCACAAAATTTATTCAGTGGAAGTTAAGATGAAATTATAATTAAATAAACCTGAAATTTGGAAAGCACATATTTTTAGTGTATCGAAACTTGTTCTGCTTGAGTTATTTCATCTTTGGTCAATTCCTTCACATTATCTTCTTTTATCCTTTATTGGCCTCCCACAAAAAATACATGGTTGAAAATAGATTTTTTCAGATTTTGTAGCCCTCAAGGGAGTCAGGTGTATTCAATTTCTCTCAAATTGAATGTGTCATGTTCTTTCAGTCATTTTGGTACCAGATTTGAGTCTTTTGCCTAATTAGGGGCACAGATATCACAATTTTTCTATGATTTGTTTTTTCATTTTGATAGATCATATTTCAAAATAAGATTGGGTGAATTATTTCATCTTTAATTATATATTGTAGGTACCTATATTGTCAAAATAAAAGTATTCAGCACAAAATATAATATATTAAGTCTGTTTGGGCCACCATAGAAACTACAAACCTACACAAAAATCTGTAATCAGTTGAAGCTTTTTTTTCCTGTAGGTTTACAAAATTTCATGCAGCTGCCCGAACAACATTTTGTAGGCTTAGGAGGTTTTTGGGAATTGCAGTGTGTTATCAATTTTTGTCATCAATCAAATATTTTGTAAATAGCTGAAATTGAGATGAATTCAGATTCCAGGAAATACAAGTGTAACAACTGAGAAAGAAGAGGTGAACTTCAATTTGTTCTTCAGAATAAATGATCTCTCCACAAAAGTGTTTTTTTGATACTGATGCCAATAATTATTTTCATTTGCTTCCATTGAACTCACAAAAAATCACAGTTATCAAGACCGATTGCGAAAGAACTGTTCCATGTAAAGATCTGAAATTTGGCTAAGACACCAACATAGATTAGCTGAATATTCTGTGAAAATTTATTTGAAATCAAACATTTACTTTTCTAGAAATTCCATAAATTCCTTAACTAAACTTACTTAAAATCATTTGAACCATTCATTCTAAACAGAATTTCTATGATATCTCCAGAAAAAGACATCCGATTGAGCTGAAATTTTCTAAAAACATTCACATAAATATGTTAGCAAACTACCAATTTGATTAAATTGTACATTTGGTTTCAAAGATATCGCTGAAATTCTGTTTGGATTTTGTGATTAGATGCCATGGATTTAATCTTGTTCGTGAGATAGATATTGATGAAGTTAAAATAAAAACATTATGTAGGATATTCTCAACTTAGGTACTTTAATTTAAATCAAATAATCACAAATAAAATAAGTTTAATCCTTTCTAATATCTCATAATTCATCATCTACATATTTAATTTTATTCTTTTTCATACAACTGATAACAAAACATGAAAAAATATGCAACTTGCTAACCCTGAAAATGTATCTCTCAATAAAATTTGGACTCTTTAAAATCTGCAGCTAGAAAAAGTTATTGCATATTTTTTTACAGAATTATCAAAAGTTTGGATGTCTGTAGTTTATAGATATTCCCCAAACATGTTTTTGTAGTTATAGATAGATTACCTGATTGACTTAATGTCAGGTAAACTGGAGAAACCTACAGAATATTACAGATTCTTGAGTTTTTCTAGTCACCCAAACAGACTTATTGTATATTGTATAATGAATACAGCACATTAAAATGTACAAGTTATAAATGTGTGCTGTGGTAAATATCACTTTCAAACTTAAACATTTTAAAACTTTTCAAAAAGATATTAGCCCAATTTTTGTCCAGAATTCAAATTTTACCATAAAAGATGTTTAAATATGAAATTCAATCAAGAAGAAATACTCTATTTTTAGACAAAAGTTACCTTGAATTCCTTAAAAGATAAGGCCCTATGAGTTATCCATGCATTATTCTCTTTGATTTTGGCCTTGTAATGACCCTAGTTTATTTTTCTATCTCTCTTATAATATCGGAGACTATTATATCTTTCTCATTTTAAAAGGAATTCTTTTCTTTTCTTTCCTTTTGTGGTTCATTTTCATACACGGGAATCTTGTTCTATCGGAAATTGCAAAACATTTGGTCATGTACAAAAATTTTAACCAATCAGAAATTGGTCCACCCTAATATTGGGGAATTTTTTGGGATACCCTAAAGCTATATAAAGTCAGGATACAAGCCTAAACCCTCACTTTTTTTTCTTGTAATATTTTAACAGTAGAGTCACACTGTATTTTATACCATAATTAAGTATTCTATGGTTAATAATTGGAAAAATTCATAATGATAGCCAAGTTTTTGGTCAGTTATTTGTGGTAAAATATCTTTTATAAGTAAAAAAGGCCTGATGTAATATGCCTCTTCGAAAATATTTCGCAAATGTTTTGATCTAAATTTTTTCAGCTAATGTAAAATTCTTTGGCAAAAAATTTTAAATATTCAATAATATAAAAGTTCTACGAAAAAGAAAAAACCTTTGATTCAAATTTTTAGAGTCAGAAAATTTGCAATCCTCTATAGTTGCTGCAATTATCAAGTTTTTGAGTAAAGTCAGCAAATTTGGTGCAGAAATATCAAAATTTCCATTCAACAAATTCCTGTGTATCTTGAATTCACTGGTTTCACAGAAAAAATTGAAATACAAACATCAAATCTGGTCAGGTTTGGCAATTATTGCGGATTTGAGAAGATGTCGGTAGCAGTAACAATACAATTCAAATATTTTGGTATTTCTAGGATATAATTATACATGGTGTGTTAGGGTAAGATTTGTATAATTTTATATTTCTGTATTAAATTAATGGATTTTTGGTTCAAAAAATTATTTCTTGGAATATATTAATTTATTTTAATATCATGGGTTAAGTTGTGGGTTAAGATGAACGCGTGTTTTTTTAAAGTTCAGAGTGGAAATGAGAATGAGGGAATATAAATATATTCGTTACAGTTTATTCTGCAAACAATGTTTGATAGAATTACGAGTTCCAGACACCTGGCTAATCTGAACACTCCAAAAATTTTATTTTTTCTTATAAAATTTTTGTTCAAAATTTGAAGTGATTAGGAAGGTTAAGGCCTAATGGTGGTAAATTCCTTATGAATTGAAGGTACCCCCACTGATTTACCCCTGTGCTTACTGATTAAGATGCAAAATGAGACTGAAGTACAACTACCAAAACATTGTTTTATATTTGGCAAGAGTTATGGATGATTTGTGTGACATTTTGTTGACAAGAATATGTTATTCCAGGAATTTAGGAATTTTGAAAATATTGTCCAAATGTGTTGGAGTAAATGATGAGTGTTTGAGAATATGTTTTTTTAGGAATAGGCGGATATTTGGTTGTACTTCTAATTTTAGGGAATATGTTTACTTAGCATAAATACGTCACAATACGTAGATTATTATGACACCCATAATACTCCTTGAAAAATCGATGCGTATATATGCCACATAATAGGTATATCTTAATAAACAGTGTTTATCTTCCAAGGTAATGTGCGTGCGGACATACGTTTGAGAATATGCCTTAAGAAATGGAGTGTATATCCAACTAGTAATACATATGTGGACATACACTCCAGAATATGCATCAATACTCTTATTTCCACATTCTTTAAATAATCAGAAATGCACCATGCATTTTTACTTATTCTTAACACCTCCAAAGCGAGTTCAGGTTAAATATGTCTCAATATCAGTTTTAATAAATGCCCAGAAGAAGGACATACTACGCTTCATTTTATGTGCAGTATCCCCCTCAATTTTGCCAGTAGGCATTACTATGGTATAATATCCATTTGTGGGGAAATTAGACCTATCCAATAATCCAGAATTTTTTAAACTATTTCACCTCTTCTTAAATAACCAAAATTTATCTTTATCTTCCATCAAAATTTGAAAAATTTCCCCTTTGGAACTAAATTTTAAAACATTCTCGAATCTTATTACAAAAATCTTTTCAAAATTACAGAGCTAAATTTAGATAAGGAAAATCATATTCTCTGTGAGAACATGTCTTTTCAATGTGGGGCACCATATGTTCGATCATATTACATTTTGAAATTTTTTATAAATAAGTTTTCAATACATAATTGATAAACTTGTCGGTCTCTTCGGTCTCTTTATTTAGTTGGAGTGGATTGTTGCCGAAGTTCCTCTAATTATTTTTCATATTTTTCAAACCAAAATGAGTCATTGATCTTTTCTCACACTATAAAAACGTTCGTAACCAGTTGTTTTCTTTTCACCAGGAAAAAATAAAAAATTCAGTTCCTTCAATTGTAGGAATTTAGATCTACTATTTATTTGTTTCTTAAGTGGCAAGCACATACTGATTGTTTTAATGGTTATATAATTTAAAAAAACTCTATCGCAGCAATGCTTCGCTAGAAATCCCAATTGCACGATATTTATATCAATAGTAATCAATATATCGATATTTCATTGTTTGTTTCAGGTTAAGAAATTATAAAAAAACCATCCGAAATTATTCATATCTTTAAGAAAAATATCAATCAATCGATGTTTTATCGCTAAGAACCTCATTTCCAGAGATTCTTGTTTCCAGTTTTCTCGTGAACTACTAAACCGATGAGCAATAAAATTCTTTCACATCTGCTCCCATACAACGGCTATTTTTTGTAAAAATTTTAGCGATATATGTTTGGTACTTTTCTCAAAACTGTGAACATAAAATTTTTTCTAGAAATTTTTCTTCTCCAGTTTTCTCAGAAACGGCTTAATTAAGAGGCACCAAACTGCTAAGAAACTTGCACCAACAAAAAAAGTGTACTGTAAAAATTTTAGCCTGATCCATTTTTATAATTTTCTCACAATCCCGAAAAAACGACTTTTCCAGGGATTTTTCGTTCTTCAGTATTAGTCGATAGGCAAAAAATTTCTTTCAAATCTGCTCCAATATGAGAACAATTTCTCGTTAAAATTTCAGAAATATGTACTTGGTAGTTTTCTCAGAACAGTGAAGACAAAATTTTGGGCGATAAATATATATATATGTATATATACACATCATAGGTACATAAATGCCGTTCAAATTGACTTGCAGGTAGTACATTGTTCAACTGACTTCCAGCCTGACTAATTATATATGTATTAAATGTATATCTGACATCATTAGAATGTATTGCATTCTGACATCCAAAGGTGTATAAGTTTTGAAATAGGTTTACTATTCGACTTCTGTACATTGTTGCCTAATATGATAGATGTGATTTGGTAATTCATTATTTTTTATACACTTACATCTTAATCATATTCAGAACAGAAAAAAGTGTATTGATGTCTAATTTTCTACTGAAAGTCACTTTGTTAAATTATGTCAATTGGGTTATTTTTGTGATGCTAAATAGAAAAATTTCATTAGCTTTTCTCAGCTATGAAGATGAGTTAAAGTTGAATTTTTAATGGTTTTAGGTTTAGTCCAGGGAAAATAGCATGATTAAGTATAAAGGCATCCCTTATTTTGGAAAATGGATAGAATTTTTTAAAACTCAAACACCACTCTCTAGCAGGAGCACCAAAGGAACACATACTTGTTCATATTTAATCGTGCAATACATCATAGGACGACCTTTTTGATTCACCGAGTTCAAATTTGATGTTCATTTTTTTGTTGTACCAATTCTTTGACCCCCGGTGCTTCAAAAAGGGTTGAATTTTAAAATTTTATATTTTACTGTAATATATTGTTGGATATGTTTTTTGATTCGGGGAGTTTGAATTTAAGGTTTATTTTTTCATTCAACATAGGTATTCTTCATCCCCAAGGTGCTTAAAAAGAAAGGCGAAATTTTGTCTTTTCATATTTTGGTGTGTAATATATCAATGGGTATGCATATTGATGTGCTCAGTTTGAATGTGACTTTTATTTTTTTACTGGACCAACTTTTTGACCCCCAGGCAGTTCTAAAAGAGGTTAAATTTTGACATTTCTTGTTTTATTTCTTGTTATATTTTAAGATATGTTTTTTGATGGGCTATGTTCGAATTTGAGGTTTAATTTTTCATTCGACATATTCTTCATCCCTAAGGGGCTTCCATAAAGAATCCAAATTTTGACTATTCATATTTTATTGTGTAACAAATCGTTTCTAATGTTTAAAATTTAGAAATTTCTTGTTTTACTGTGTAATATTTTGTTGGATATGTTTTCTTAGGGCGATGACTATATATATATATATTATATATACCGCCAAAATTTGTATTCATAGTTTTTGGAAAACTCCTAGGGGGATAGGGCTAAAATTTTTACAAGAGATAGTTTTCATATTTAAGCAGGTCTGAATAAAGTTCTTCACCTATATTTTAATTAGTTTCTGAAAGAAATTTATGACAAAAGATTTCTGGAAAATTGGTTTTTCAGGGATTCTCAGAGAATTACAAAGGAATCTGGCTGAAATTTTCATGATTAACTTCCCTCATATTAATGCAAATTTCTTAGAAGTTTGGTGCCTATTAATTCAGTAGTTTCTGAGAAAACTGGTGAAGAAAAATTTCTGGAAACAACTTGTGTTCACTGTTTTGATAGAAATAAATAACGATAGTACTGAAATTTTTCCGAAGGATAGCTATTGTATGGGGGTAGATCTGAAAAATGTTTGGTGCTTATCGGTTTAGTAATTCTTGAAAAAACTGGAAAACAAAATATCTCTGGAAAAG
Source organism: Ericerus pela (assembly GCA_011428145.1). Taxonomy (NCBI): domain Eukaryota; kingdom Metazoa; phylum Arthropoda; class Insecta; order Hemiptera; family Coccidae; genus Ericerus; species Ericerus pela. The sequence goes on along the minus strand of WOFM01000316.1, from coordinate 318,130 downwards.
CGGTTTTTATTGACGAAACATAATTAGATTGATTGTTTTGTTAAAGATGTGGATAACTATTGATAATTTTTACCCAGTTTGCGTGCAAATGAGGTATTAAAAGTGACATCATTATGTTGTTAGGGATGGATGTCAAGAAAATTATCCGTTTCATAAAAAAAAGAAACCATTGGTGCCATTTTGTCATTTTCACCTAATCTTTTTTAATATATGTATATATATTTATATTAATATATATTTCTATTTATATGTATATGTGTGTATGCATAGCCCAAAATTTTGGGTTCACAGTTTTGAGAAAATTTGAGAATAAAAATTTTTTTCCAGGATTCTGAGAAAATGGCCAAAGGGTTTGGGGTGAGATTTCCACGATAGATTTTCCTTATGATGGTACAAGTCTCTCAAAAGTTTAGCGCCTATTATTTCAGAAGTTTTCGAGAAAACTAGAAAAGAAAAATTGCTGGAAAAAATTTTGGGTTCACAGATTGATAGCGGTGCAATTTTTATGAAAGATAATTCTCATATTGGAGAGGTCTGAAAGCAGTTTTTTGCCTATTGGTTTATTAGTTTCTGAGAAGACTGAAAAAAAAATATTCCAGGAAAAGTTGTTTTTCCAGTATTATGAGAAAATGTTAAAATGGACTAAGCTTATATTTTTGTGATAGAATCTCCTGAAAGTTTTATACCTATTAGTTCAGTAGTTTTTAAGAAAACTGGAGAATAAAAATTGCTGGAAACTCCCTTCTCTCTCTCTCCCTCACCATCTCCGTCAGCAAGCTGGGTTTTATAGCAAAGTATTACTGTGCAAAGTTTTTTTTTGTGTTATTTCTTAATCTGAAACTTCCGATGGACTATCAATATATCGGTAGCTATCGATATAAATATGGATTAATATCAATATAAATATCTATTAATGTTGATATAAATATAAATTACTAGGTATCAATATTATTTTGCTATTTTTTTCAAGCTGTTTCTCTCTTTCTCCCCCTTCGTCACATTTCTTTCACTGTATCTATCTCTATCTCCATCTGCAAACTGGGTTTTCTAGTGAAGCATTGCTGCGCTAGAGTTTTCATTTCTCAGCTAGAGTCCCACAGTATTCGTTGTAATAATTTTATAAAGTATTCTGTTCATTAATGGTAGGTTCCCAAGACCACGGTCTGTTGGTTGGCATTTGATTCAGTACCATAAAAATAAAGACATGCGATGTCATCTGCTATTGAATAATAAGTAAATTTTTTGATATTTTTCAGATGATTTGAAATTTTCAAGTATTGCTTCTCGCTAGTAATTATTTTAGGTATCCTGTCAGTACGAGGAATTGAACCATCAACTGACATAAGGAAAAACAGAACTTTCGACACTTGGAAAAGCGGGCATCGTAAAGACGTAAATTTTTCGTGGAACGTATTGTACTATAGAGGTATATATGTGTATATATACATAATATATATCGCCACAACTATAAGATGTAGCACTGTATTTACCTGTCAGTAGGTACCAGTTTTTTATACCATGTAGTCCTTTATAATTGTCAACGACTTTTCTTTAGTTCTAATGAAATATTATTTTTAATGAAATTTTTATTAAAATTGAAAGTTGTAGAAATTTCATAAAGTACAGAAAATTTTTACGATGCAGAAATTTTTAGTATTAAATTTTGTTTCAAACAAAACAAACTCTTAAAATTTTTGGTGAATTTTTTAGGAATATATTTTAAACAAAGTACTTATTCTTTAAAAATTATTATTGACGTGATCAGATTGTTATTGATCAGAACCTACAGATCTGGATTTGAGGTTCAAATGTCAGAGGGAGTAATAAAACATCAGTTTTTCTTGAACCACTGGTTACAGTGAAGAGGATTAATGTTGGTGAATTTTGGATTTCTTTGGGCATCTGAGTAGGTTTTTTATACACATTATTTTTTAAATTAACTATTTTTGAAATAATAAAGCATCTTTTTGAAATATACAAAAAATTATCAAGAAAATACCTTAATTGATTTTTACTATAAGAAATCCAAATAATACTAATATTTATAATACTGTTCCGTCCAGTTTTTGCAGAAGATTCAGTTCGTCTACAAAAACGTGTCGAACAAATTATAGGCAACTATTTTTCCTAATTCTTGGAATAATAGCTGTCTATATTTCACCTAGCTTCTCACGATCAGACACCACCAGATATGCTGACAATGATGTGTCATCATATTTGGAGGATGTTCTGTATCACGCCACCTTTTTGGTCAGCCATATTTGATTGAAACAAAGGAAACGAAAGTAATGTAATATCTTCATTTCGAAGACATGTTCATTCCTAAACCTACAGTCGAGTAGAGACGTTAGGGTCCATACTAGTTGTTATGGACATTAGGTTTCATTAGTATTAAGAAATAGTAATAAGTATAATTCTAAAGTGTTTGTAATAATTAAAGTGAAATATTAATAAAAGATAATATTCAGAAATTATCTTATTTGTTGAGGTAATTTAAAAGTATTGAATTACACTCGCAACAAATACAATTACCACTTTTTTTTTCAGAAAAAATTCCTGATCAAAGAAATCAACAATATTTTATTCTTGACTAAGTTCAGATTATTTTACAGCATGTTCATCATATTAAACTCGTGCATTTGTTATCTTGATAACCATGAGTCTAAGATGACAAATTTTGAAATTTTTAGTATAAAAAGTAATAAAAAATTCATGAACCAAACTGTTTTCAAATTTTTGCCTACAGATCTGAGATGTATAAGTTATTATTTGGCAAAAAATTAACCGAAGTAGAATTATTATAACATTCACTGACTCTTCAAAGCTAAATTTTATCAACTTACCTTCCTTTCCTTGCTTACCTGAATCAAGTTACCAAGAAATGAAAAACAAAAAAAAGAAAACCTTTAGCATCACCTTTATACTAATGTGTGTGTTACTATGATAAGATGACCATAGATATTCATTTAAATCAATAAACATAATAAGGTTTTTTTTTCACCTTATAACACGGATAGTCTACCAAAAAATATTTAATACCTATATATTCACTTGAACAAACGATCAGATAATTTATAAACATTTATATCTCGTGAAAAAAGTGTCTTCGTAAAAAAAACAATATTAATTCCAACATAGCAGCTTTAAAAAATAAATAAAATAGGTAAATAGTAGGTTTTCATAGCTGGTAAAAAGCGCAGATGTTATTTTTCTAAGTGATAAGTACGTTGTCAAAAATATTTATTTGAACCTGTGGAAAGAGAAAATAAACGTCAATTTTACCACGCTTTTATTTGCTTAACCTGTTGGTTAATCTGGTTTTCTGTTCATCTATTCAAATCAAATATTGGCATCAATTTTTCACTCACTTCCCATAAATCAATGGACTTGAAACTTCATACATTTGTTTACATCTTCGTGTGTTGTGTCGAATATCCATAGCACCTATCGACAGTCCCCTTAAATATCTACGAACTATCAAATGTTATCTTTCGTAAGTTTCTTCAACCGATTGCTTTAAATATTGATTGCTGATTGGTTATGAAAACTACGGTTAGCTTTTTGTTTTTTTGATGATTTTTTGTGGAATTCAAATATCTAATTTAGGTATTTTAAAATAATCAAATTTCCTTTTGAAGAAAATCGTTAATTATATTGGTTAAAACAGATGCTGATGAAATTAATTTCATTATTATTGATAGTCCAAAAATACTGATATTCCACAACACTACTGTATTTTTGATGACAATTTAAGTAGGCTACTTATTCAAAGTTTCAATAATAGATTAAACCATTAAAAATGGGAAAAAAATTGTTTAAAAGTTTCTATGAAATATTATAGCGATGATTATTAGTATACTATTTCTTATGTATAATGACAAACAATTTTATAGGGATATATGGGGTGTAATCCCCCATTGTCAAAAAAACATCAATTCAAAACACAATTATTTGTATGTTTTTTTTTAATTTTATGTCTATGAAATACCGAAAAAATTGATAAGGACTGCCATAAAAATTCATGAATATTTTAAAATGCAATTCAATCTATTCATCCAAGAAGAAATCCTGAAACAAGGTCTGTGTATAATATGTATCAAAATATAAGAAGGAAAAAAAATTCTGAAATTAGGACTAGGTTGATCAGACAAAACACATGTGGCAAAAAGGGAGAAAAAAAACTCTTGCGCAGCATTAGGGAAAAAATTGCCAGAATCGTTTCTTATTCCTCTTCTTTTCTTCCTTCCTTTTATTGAAATTTTTTTTTCCATTTTTAAGTAGGTTTTCTATTAAAAATCTACTTATTAATCACAGTATCATGGAACGACCTGGGGGTTGGAGTAGGTACATATTTCGTTTCATAACTCGCGGAAAATTGTCGCACCAATGATTCAAATTTATATATTATATAATATTATTTATATATAAATAACCCTATTTCTTGTTACCACATATATGGAATCAGTTTTTCAACAATTTTCCATAAATAAATCAACCTAAAGCCTGACAATGTAAATACTAGTATTGTTTCAAATATTGGTAGGATCTAAAAAGTTCCCGACAACTGTACAAAATCAAAAGTAATAAAATGCATGCATTTTCATATTAAATAGAACAACAACAGCACAAAAAACCTTCCATGTCCTACCACACATAAAGGTGCAGATGTGCTTTTTTTTTGGAGGGGGAATGAAACAAAAAATGAAGTGAATGTTGAATCTAAAACATTACCCAGATAAAATAATTTTTCATTCATCATTCTCCTCCATTATGCATAATTATAAATTTGAATGGAACACTCATTAAATTATTTGATCTGAGGTTTGAGAAAAGGTGTTAAACATTGCTAATAATAGGTATCTAGAATATAATTTCAAATGAACCAACAAAGCTGAAACTTAGTTCGAATTGATTTTGAGGGAAATTGGTCAAAAGATTGAGAGAGGATGTTAAACATTGTTGAGAAGAGCAGGTGAATGCCAAATGAACTCTAGCAGCTGGACTAAATATGGGCTTAATATATGTGGCAACTTCCTACCAGTGGTGATGAATGTGCTTACTCAGTGGTAGTTTGTGTGGCCCGTCCCTACATTATGTAAAGCAAACACACTTTTGGTTCACAGGTTGGTAGCTTACTACTACCAATCTAATTTTAATACTGAGCTAGGCTCACACACACACACACGATGTCAATTAGTAGTTGTACACATGGGCTTACTGCGGAACCTGCAATATAAATTTGTTAAGAATTTGTAGAATCTTGGCAAATTATTTGATGAATCTATGAAACCCTTTCACACATTGTGGTTAACTGTGATTGTTAATTTAATATTGATTAACTACAATTAAATTTTAAGCAAATATTCTTGAATCCAACTTATTAAAATCATTTTCATGAAAAGATCTTGAGGTGAGATGTATGTTTTTTGATTCATAACAAAATATGATTTTTTACATTAGCTCAAATTCATAACATGTATCCATTTATCACTCCCATAAATATTTTCATATAAGTAGTGTGGGGACTTTACTTGTATGAGGTGATGGGGCTCAGATCCTCAATGACAGTCACCGCTGCAAGACTGGCGAATATTCATCTCTATGACATTAAACACACTGCACAAATTATGTTTGATCTTAATTACTTGTATATACATGCATTTAATGTACAAGTTGTGGTATGCCAAATTGGTTTTTACCAGTTACACGAGTTTTGGTTTTTTATTGGCTCCCATAATTTTTAAATCAATTACTTACCTGGACTGATTCCTAAAGTACGTAACGAGATACCATACACATGGTATCTGAAGACGAAAACATCGATAAAATACATGTTATACCCGTGAGTGAATGAAGATGAAATTTGAAAGAATTGTCGAAATAAAAATGTTGAAGTAAAAAGAAATCAGAAATTTTAAATATTAAATTAATATTTCCCCACAGTGAGATATTCCAAAATTCACTGTGGGGGAGAAAAACCGGAAGGGATAAACCCAAGGTTTGTGCTCGCCGAACTCGTGTGCTATTTCATTATAAAAATCTAAAAAGATCGAAAATTACACCATTTTCTTTCCTCATTTTTCCCTTATTTTCTCGGAACTTTTTACCCCATTTTGAAAACCTACATCCTCAACCACCAAATTCTCCTACCATACATGACCACGTTAGCCAGACATATTGTTAAACAAAATAATTACGAGTAAACAAAAAATACCGGTTTATTCGGAAATAGAAAAAACATATCTTTGTTTTTCAAGACATAGTAATATTCATATTGCAGAATTGGACGAAATATTTCGAGACGGACAAAAGATTAACAAAATAAGAAAAACAAGATGAAGTAACGACGAGGTTTCATCAAAGTGAATTTTTTATACAACTTTAAAAGCAAAATTAAAACAAGAAAATTTGTAGGTCTTACTAAAGTGAAGGTACTAAACGGAGTGATTTTTTCTTATCTTGAAAACTAAGAGCTAGCCCAAAAGTTCACAAGAGAAAGAGAAATCACTATATCAACTTCCATTTCCGATAGCAAGTTAACAAAAAAAAAACAAGCCACGAGTAGAAATGGAAGATGATATTGGGAAAAAACATCAGATAATGAAACTCCATTCTTCAGAGAAGAATCTAATAAATTATCTGGTTTCAAAATTTTACGGATACTTCAAAGTATTGACCTGTGACCAATCTAACAAAGACAATGATGTCACAATTCCATAAACGATCTAGTCTGCCATTTCTTATCAATATAAGAAATGACACACCAATCTGCTCACACAAACATACATAAATATTATGTATTTGTGTCTGTGTGCAATAAACTGTCCAGACTGGCTCTAAAATTGCCAGTGTTTTCCCAGATTTTGGCTTACCCATATGTTTTCATATGAAGTAGCATAACTTGCAAAATATTCTGTTGATTACTTTCTGGTGAGAATATTTTCACAAGGTTTTCCCCTTGTAGGCATATAATAAAATATAATTATGTACCTTTTTTGAAAATAGCAGGTAAAACAGCTGACTTTTTTTGCATTTTGTATAGTTATTCATTCTTTCAAGATGTCAGAATATCATTATATCGAGCCCATTTTTTCTTAACATTGATATTTTTCATTGAGTGCAGATTAATTTTTCATTTTTAAGTTGCCATATTGGCTGCAAACTTCAAAAACAAAATTTTTGTGAAAAAATTTTGGGAAAGTATTGTAGAGATTTTGTGGGTTTGATAGTGAACATCATGAAACATAAACTTTTCCAACCCTCAAGTTGATGCTACCCTCTTATACACCTCCCTAAAAATAAAACATTATGCAATAAAATGTTCAAAAGCTTTCAACTCCTTAATTATGGAGCCTATAAAAATTGTGTGAATGATATTATTTGAAAACCATTTTATGAGAACAGTTTTCATCAGGAACAAAGTTTTCTGTAAGATCCCTATTTAGGCGAGAAACGTGCAAAAATAATTATGAAATACGGTTTAAAATATCTGAAGAGATTGAGAGGGAATTTCAACATAAAAGGTCATTATTTCTCGATTTTATGCAGTTAGCCTCCTGAAACAATAAAACTTCAAGGGGAAAAACATTATCTTTATTTTTTCTTGGGAAATGGGGGGTTGATAATGATGGTGGATGAAAAAGTTGGCAACAATGGCTGTATGAATACCTATGTATGTACATATATGGATATGCAGTAGGTATTATAACTATATAATTATAAAATACATATAAGAGGACGTATTTATGCAAGTAAAGAGAAGGAAGTTTTTCTTAGAAACCAGTAATATGGCATATTTTTTACAATGTTTCCTCCCTTTTTGTCCGCCACATTATCACCCTCTTTGTCTGTGGAAAAAATGAAGATAATGTTATACCCATTGGAAAGTATTTTATAAAACCTATTTTCACAAATTCAAAATAAAATCAAAACTACATAGCAGTACATCACTAGAAAACCCAGTTTACTAAATTACATATATTTATATGATTCAACAAATAATCTTGAATTCTAAATAAGTGAAAAAATTGAGAAAACAATCGATAGATAATTATCGATATTTAAAAAAACATTGACCTTGTAACCATCATAAAAAGAGTAATATTCTGGTATTTTTACCTCTTTTTGACATTAACACTTTCACCAAGTATTTATTTGTAGAGAACCACTAATAAATACTTACAAACAATAATAATAAATGTTTATAACTAAAATATAATTCCTAGGCATCCACACTCTTATGGTGGACCTTATCTTTCTTTATATTGTAAGAATTCAATTAAATTCAACACAGTTACCATTTTATACAATATAATATTTTCATTTATAAATAAGAAAATCTCTAACGAAATATTAATATGTTAGTATTGTATATCAAATATTAAGAATTGATATTGAACTGAATTGAACTGAACAGGACTGAACAGAATGTTCTTCAATGTATTACATTTTATATTCTAATTTTTATACAGTATAGAAAAGAAATGGTAAGTAATAGTGGGATTAGTTCACCATGATTGTTTGTTACCTAAAGGAAGGAGAATTAGCATTTTACCTGATGTGGGCCGATATTTCTAGGAAGTTACACTTGTGTGTATTAATGAGGTCAAAGAGTACAATTTTCTTTCATTTGAATAAATTATTTTCATCAAATTCTAAAGGTACAATTTTCTGTTAATTTTATTTCAAGAAGAAAATGAGTCAAAAGTATGTAATAATTTGAGAAATGAATGAAATTATTATGACTGAATATGATATAACACAAACCCACGGCCCTGTAGCCTCAATATCCACAATTCGATGGCTTTTATCAACAATAAATAAAAATAATCTAATACTCTTCCAGTATGATGTTAAAACCACATGTTTATATTCACCCATAGTTAAGCCCATATTTGTAAGAAGACCCGAGGAGATAAATATAGCCTTAAACCAAGTAATAGAATTAAAGAAATCAATATGTGGTTTGAAGACTTCTAGTAAATAATGGTACCATCTATTTGATAATAAAATAAAAGAAATGTTATTTATTAGATTGAAGTCTGATAAATGTCTATATTGAATGAAAAATATTGATGAAATAATATATTTTCTCATATATGTATATGATAAATTAATAGCCTCAAATAAACAAATTGCAATAACTAAAATTAATGAAGAATTACAAAAAATGTTTACATAAACAATGATAAATAAATCAAAATTTTTGGTAGGATTGGAAATTAATAGGTCAATAGAAAATAAAACTATTATACTCACACATTATAAATATATCGATAAAATGTTTAAAAAATATGGAATGTGCCAGACTAAAATTTCTAATATTCCGATAGAAACAGGTCTCAAAATTTATAAAATTAAAAATGGGAAAGATGACACAGAATATTGGTTTAAGGAGGATTGTTATATTTAGCAAGACTAACCAGACCTCACATTCTGTTTCCAGTCAATTTCTTTTCCCACTTCCAAAACTCATCTAATGACATATTAAAAAATAACATAAAAAGGATATTTAATTATATTAATTCAACAAAAAATTATGCCTTAACATATGAATCTGAAAATGATGGGATAAAGGCCTATATAAATGCCTCTTATGCCCCACAAATTGATGATACACCCACAGATAATTATAACAAATTTACAGAAAAGAAAATCAAATTTTGGATACATGATATTTGCTAATGGAGATTTGATAGATTGGATTTGTTCTAAACAAACAATTCACCCCTCCTCTAGTACAGCAACAGAAATAATTGCAGTTTTTGATACACTTGATATAATTAAAGTATTACAAAATCTAAATTTCCAAATATTTGATGAACAACTAACAGTAGCTATTAAGGAAGACAATATTTAGATTCAAAGAATATGTTCTAGAGGTAGCCAAAAAAGATTGAGGGCACTAATGATTAAATGTTATTTGATTTTGGAGTCCATAGAAGAAAAAATTATAAATTTTAGATCAGTTATGTGGGGACATCATTCTTATAAGGTAATAAGAGCTCGCACCCCTCAATGACAGTCGCTGCCCAAAAGCTGGCAATAATCGTCTACATGATGTGAAACATATACACACTGGTGTGTTTGAATGTTTGTACCTGTACGTAAGTACAGGTAAGATACATTGCACGGGCCGAGATCAATTACCTGATAACGATCTCAGTGATGTCACGGCCCAGAACCAAACACGCTGCGTTGTTTCTAATTACTTCAATGGAGGCAAGAAATGATGTGAAGTATGATATAATTACGTACATATACGTATGTATGTGTGTCTGTGTGCGTGTGCCAAATTTGGTATATAAACTCTCGAAACTGGCTACTAAATCGCCAGTGTTTGCTGAGGATTTGGCTCTCCCGTACTTTATAGTACAAAGTAGCAAAACACGCAAAACTCTGTTGAAAACCTTCTAGTGTGAATATCTCTCACAACAAGGTATTCCATAGTGGTGACCCCGATGTGAATATTTGGCTACATGATGGATGTCTAGGCGCGTTGCGCTAATTTCAAAACTACGTGCGGTGCGCTGGTGAGTTACTTGCATGTGAATACAAATATTTTTTCACAGACCTAGACACCTTTGGCTGTCGAAGCAGAGGTCTGACTTTGAAAGTGGGAAATAACACCCCCCTTCCAAATATATTTGCTGGAAGGGAACCAAGAGAAGCAGACCTGGAGGAACAAAGTTTTCCTCATCCGCCAACTCCTCCAGCTTTGACTAGAGACTCTGAAGTCTTTGATACTCCGGAGAAACAAAAACGGAACCGGAGAATAGAAGCCTTACATTTGGGAACTGTAGTCAACCCCAACGAGGCAACAGTTTGCACCATTTGGAGTGGCTGTCTTTTGAGCCAAGACTCCAACCCTCTGACCCCAGACCAACAACTGACGGAGTCTGGAGGAACCTTTGCAAGAAGTACTAACTCCAAAGAAATACAGCAGAGGCAAACACAGATAACAATGCCTAAAACCAGTAGAAGTGGTAATGCAACAAACTAGACGTCATCAAATCAGCCTGGAACAGGTGGAAGTGGTCATCCACAGCTGACCCCTGAAGTGCTTGCACAGCTACTACAGCTGTTGCAGGTGCAGACATTGCAGAACACTGAATTCCAAAGGTGGAGGATAGAGATTCTGGAATTTTTGCCAAATGAGGTAGAACTCTGGTTAACTCTCCTCGAGGGTCGACTCAGAACAGAGAACTTACAGAATGACCAGAAATACACCCACATTTGCAGCGGCATGCCCACAGAAATAATACACGCATTCCGGATATCATGGAATGCCCTCCGGCGGAAGTAGATAAATACAGTTGGTTCTGCAAGAAAATAAGCAATGTCTTAGGTAAGACTCAAAACTAAATAATAGATGACGTCATGGGTTGAATGAAGATGGGAGATGACAAGCCCTCCATCTTCATGGCCAAATTAAGACAGAAGGCCGACAATATTATATCACTATCAGTCTTTGGGATCCAGTTCAGCAAACAACTGCCCCAAAAAGTTGTGCAGTGTCTGACCGCTGTTGGTACCATGGTGATCAATAACTCCGAGGACCTTGACTTCTTGGCAAAGAGTGCCAATAGTGCAATAGAACATTAGAAATCAGCATCCTCAATCTGTGCAGTATCGGCAGAGATGGGAGAACTAGCCCAGCTTAGAGCCCAAATTGTTCAGCTGACTAGTGAAATAAAGAAGAAAAATAACAACAACTCAAGAAATGGTAGAAGTAACAACCGCTTGAAAAGCAGAAGCAACAATAACAGAAACAATGATAGAAAATCTCGGTCCAGAGACCGAAAGAGCAATTCAACCAGAGGTCAGATTCCAATACCCCCAAGAAGATCACCATCCCCCAAACCACCATCTCAGAAATGGGATGATAAATCCTGCTTCTTTCATAACAGATTTGGCGCAGAGGCCACCAAGTGCAACAATAGATGCCAATGGTGGGGAAAGACTTACAAGAAGTCAAATTTTTCAAACTAAAAAGAGGGGTTGTCTATGCGCCAGATGATCCCTCAAAAAAGTACTCACACCACCTGTTCATTAAGGACAGGACAAACAGGAGATGTTACCTTATTGAATCAGGTGCTGACAAGAGCATTTTGCCAGTAAGTAAAAACCAAAAGGAATTTTCTCCCAAATAATACCTCGGAACTGTGAATGATGGAAACCATCCAGCTTATGGAATGGAATCCAGTAAACTAAGCATCAGTTTGCGAAGAGACATGACGTGGTCCTTGACAATTGCGGACATTCCAACACCAATCCTGGGCGCAGATTTTCTCACGCACTATGGCCTGGTCATCGACCTCAAAAAAGGAAAGATCATAGACAACAATACTGGTCTATGGGTGGAAGGCAAAATGCTAGCGTACCAACTGGACACAAACATCCAACTGCACAAAAGTCGACAAACAATTCCTACGGATTCTGTCTGACTGTCCTGAAGTCACTCAACCCTCGATTTGCAGGCATGAGACCTATAAACATGACACTGTTCATTTTATAGAAACAAAATGACCGCCTTGCCAAGCTAGAGCCTGCAGGCTACTGTCTGATAAACTCAAAGCAGCACGGGAATACTATGATCGCATAATAGGGGAAGGCATATGTGCCCCTTGAAGAGCTCATGGAGTTCCCCAATCCACATGACCAAAAAAGCAAGTGGAGAGTGGCAAATTTTTGGAGACTACAGGGCCTTAAATGCCAAAAGTGTTCCTGATCTCTATCCATTCCCAAACATAATGGACTTGAACGCGAATATGAAGGGTAAAACGATGTTCACAAAAATCGACATCATCAGGTCATTCCACCAAATTCCAATGGCTGAACAGGACAATCCAAAGACAGAGGTCATAACCCCCTTTGGTTTATTTGAATACCTTCAAATTCCATTTGGACTCCGTAATTCTGCACAAACTTTCCACAGATTCATCAACGGAATATTTATGGATTTGCCATTTGCCTATGCATATTTGGATGACATATGCATTTGCTCAGAAGGCATCTCCCCTTTGAAGACCAAGGTAGAGCCCATATTAAAATTCCCAAAACCCACAAATGTTGATGAACTCAGACACTTCTTAGGGATGGTGAATTTCTACAGACATTAAACAAAGTAATCTGTTCACATTAATCAAAACAAACAATAAGAAAGATAAGACTCCACTGAATTGGACAGAAGATGCAGAAACAGCTTTTGAAAATATCAAAGAAACACTGGTAAATGCAACTCTGCTAGCTCACCCAGACGAAAGTCACGTGTCGCAACCGACGCAGCTGACTTTGCTATTGATGCAACACTGTACCAAAAGGACAATGACAAGAAGTTACCACTCGCTTTCTTCTCCAGAAAGCTATCAAAAACCGAGAAGAACTACAGCACATACAACAGGGAGTTACTGGGAATATTTGCTGCGCTGAAGCATTTCAGGCACCAATTAGAGGGTAGATGTTTCACTGTGTACACAAATCATAAACCCCTAACACATGCCTTCAGGCAAAAGACAGAACAAGCTTCCCCAAGAAGAGCTTGACAATTAAACAACATTGGACAATTGACTACGGACATCCAGTATATAAGTGGAGAATTCAACACTCCAGCTGATGCTCTTAGTAGGATCAAAGCCATTTTGGCACCGTCTCAATTACCTTATGCTGAAATAGCCAAAGAAGAGTTAAGGGATGCATAATTGCAAGAACGGTTGTCAAACGAAGACAAAGCTCTCAAATTGAGACAAAGGAAAATCCCTGGTACTAATGTTTTACTAACATGCAACTTTAGTACTGGCAAGAATAGGCTATTTCTGCCGACAAAGTATTGCAAATAGGATTTCAGTAGCGTGCACAATCTATCGCACCCTGGACCAAAATGCACTGCTGGATTAGTATCATCAAGATTTGTTTGGCCATGAATGAAGTCTGACAGCAACTAATGGGCTCACAGTTGCCTGAATTGCCAAGAGTCCAAAGTGGGAAGACACACTCGTTTGCTTCTCAAATCTTTTAAACAAACGGAGCAGTTCAAAACAAAACAGACACTTGGTGGGTCCATTGCCCCCATCCCAAGGACACAGATACCTGTTGACGATGATCGATAGAGCAACTCTATGGCCAGAGGCAGTTCCTCTCTATGAGATGACAGCTCCAACAGTAGCTGCCAGGTTACACGACCCCTGGATTGCCCGCTATGGCGTACCAGAAGTCATCATTATGGACCAGGGTTGCTAATTTGAAAGCTCGCTCTTCTAAGAGCTGTCTAAGAAGCTTAGTGCACAACATAACCACACCAAAACTTACCATCCTCAATCTAACGGTAAAGTTGAGCGATGACACAGAGCTTTGAAAGCTTCCATCATGGCTTGGACACCAAGAGATGGGTTGACATACTACCAACCATCCTCTTGGGCCTTCAATCTGCTCTTCAAACGGACACAGGTCACTCTGCAGCGCAGTTGGTGCTTGGCAAGGAGCTTCGCCTACCAGGGGACTTTTTCACCCACTCGAAAGAAACTAGCCCCAAAACGCTAGTTTGAAACATACGGACTGATGCTAACAACTTTTTAAACAAGCAGCTCGTCATGGCCAAACAAAGATTTATATCTCCAAACACTTGGCCACAACATCTCATGTGTTTGTCCAAGATGAAAAAATAAGATCTGTGTTGGAGAAACCACACGCCAGTCCTTATAAGGTTGTATCACGAGATGACAAGAATTTCGTCATACTAATCACAGGTGAAGAAAAAACAATTTCAATTGATAGATTGAAGTCTGTGTACCTTATAAACGACGAGAGAAAAATGTAGGGTCAATATGACGTGACCTCATGTTCACAGTGGTATATGGGTTAATAAGTTTTCATGTCCTTCCCTTCTTAAATCCAAGGTACCTTAATTCTAAAGATCTATAATCTTGGGCTGTCTTGTTTTTCCCCTTAGCACTTCAGATATTTTGAATATTTTTTTTTCATTTAACATAATATGTTAACTACCTTTGGGGTGTCACAATGTTTATAATTAATATGGAGATTGGAGTTGTATTTATTGTCATTGTTTATAGTCATCGGAGAAACAACGGACAGTATAATGTGATAGGTGATGAAATAGGAGATTTGGAGAATTAATGGAGAAAATCGGAGAAATAATTAATTACGTAATATTTGAAGTATGGTGTTAATGGAGAATTGGAGGTGTGATCGAACTATTTCTTTTGAAAGTTTGATAAAACAAAAAGAGCGTATGTTGGATGATGTAATACGTAGCATTCTTTGTTGCGCGTTTACATTCATACCACTATATACACAAATTCGTACAAATAAGAGAGGAATGTAGAATACAAGCTGCAAGGAGAAGTGTTAAAGTTGTCAGCAATATTGTCGACAATGGCCCAGATGTGGTTGGCAAGTGCCACCCTTATCTAAATTGCTAAAGAAGGTAGCGACAAAACAGAGAATGGAATGTTCGAACAATGGAGATATATATATATACATAAAAGGAGAAACAAAGTTGCACACACATAAGAGTAGGTATCGAATAGTGAGTACAATATACACTCTACTGTTGTGTGAATGAGTAAAGGTTTGCCTGGTTTGATTGTATATAGACAATCTGCAATGAATGGCAGGCCCAGGCAAGTCTTACAAACCAAGTTTATGATATGAGTCAAACAGATGGCAATACTTTGTCTTTTGTTCTTTGATGAATGCATTTTTTTTGGATAAGTGAGATAAGGAGAATTGGCCAATGGGGGTAAAGGATTAGAATCAAATGATATTTTGTGGGAGTTAATTGGTGTTGCTAAAATTACGAGGTAAATTCCAACTCTGTCCAACAACAAGCTGGAGATTTGGTGAGAAGCTCATTCTCGTTGTAATATCCTGACAAATGTTCAGCAGTCAGTTTCTTTCGTAATTTTTTGAATTTCTGTTTTGGAATGTGACAATTATTTCAAACTTATTACTGTATTTGGTTTGGCAATTTTTTGACATGATCTTAACACTCGTTTTTTGGCTAATGGTGCATTTTCAAAATTGCTAATTAGTGTATGCCCATTCTTAATAATTGTTTGAAATAAGTTTGTTTGTTGGTCGTCGCCATTGTTTTATTCTGATCGTTCTCTTCATCTTTTATTTTTGTGTAGAGTAGTTGAATTTGCAGAAGTTTTAAGGAGTTTCTTTTGTGGACAAGAGTTGGTGAGTGGTAATATTTTATTATTGGAGTACATTTAATATTAATTTGGTTCGATTTCCAATCCACTCTCAATAATTTAATTTAATTCAATCGGAGATAATTTTGAATTTAATTCGAAATAATTTTGAATTTAATTGGAGATAACTTTTATTTGGAGAAAAATTTATTGAAATATGCACAATCAATCGGATAAATATTATTTTAATTGAAAGCTTTCTAAACTATATAAATCGGAGAAAATTTTATAATGGCCAATAATTTGATCCAAAACTGCAAATGAGAGTAAGAACTGTAATGTATGATTCATGCTTGCCCAGGAGTATGTGAGACTTAGCGGTAAAGGCTGCGGTGTTTGTTTATAATAGTACACCATATAAGTCCATTAATTATGAAATCCCGTTAATTAAATTTTCACTAAATGCGAAATATACATTTGACCAATTACGGAGATTTGGGTGTATCGCATATATGAAAGTGAAAAGAAAACTGGAGACAAAATTTTCGGGAAGATGTATTCGAACTGTAATAGTTGGATACACTCAATCTGTCTACTTGCTATTTTGTCCTGAAAATAAAGCCTATTTGGAATCAAGAGACGTTTGCTTTAATGAAAGAGTGGTATATAAAGATAGATACAAACAACTGGAGAATATTGAATCAAACAACAATAACTGGTTTGAGTGTAAAAATTTGGAGTTAGAGTAGGAAAAAGAAAAAATGAAACCTGCATCTAAAGGCATAAAATTTACACAATTGAAAATACTATTAGTGGAGAAGAAATAAAAAGTAAAAGCATTCAATATAGAAGAGGAATGCTTGGAGAACAAAGATCTTGAGAATTTCACAGATGAGTTTGTCTTCTTGAGGTTGGCAATGATATATCATGATCCTAAAATGTATTTGGAGTTGTTGAACTCACCTAATAGTGGAGAAGTGTGGAAGAGATAAACTCGTAGCAAGAACACGAGGTCTGGAGTATAGTAGACCAACCAGGTGTTAATGAGAAAGGGAGAAAACCAAATACAGTAAACTCAAGGTGACTATTCAAAGTGAAGCCTGAACCGAATGGCGGAGTCAGAAACAAAGCACAACTAGTTAGTAGAGCTTTAAGGACAAATCATATTATGAGTTGACTCAAATATATGCACCAGTTACACCACTGGCTGTCATACAAAAATTGTTAGTGACAGTAAATAAATATGACTTGGAGATAATTCAGTCGGACAGTAAAACGGCATTTTTATATGTAGGATTGCCAGAGCCAATTTTTATGGAGATTCCTGAAGGAGAAGGGATAAATATTGTGGAGAGAAATCGTAAAATTTGCAAATTAAATAAGGCTATGTATTGGTCACAAACCACGCCTAAATGTTGGAATAGGAGGTTCACTACAGAATTAAAGAATTTAGGCATGAACAGTGACATTAAAGATCCGTGTCTGTTCATCTGGAGAGAAGGGGAAAAGTTCATTGTGTCACTGTCATATGTAGATGACATATTGTTAGTAGGTAACTGCTTTGACTCGATCAAGTGGTTAAAAGATAACCTACGTAAGATATTTGAAATCTCTGACATGGGAACACCCCAAGAATATCTTGGAATACAAATAGAAAGAGATCGGAGCTCTAGAACAATGGTGTTAAAACAAACATGGTTCATTAATAAATTGTTAAAGAGATTTAATATGGTGAATTGTAATCCATGTAAAACACCAATGATTACTTGATAGGTGAAACGGAGAAATGAACTTAATTACAAACAAGTTACGGAGCAAACAGAGACAGGAGAAAAATACCGGTTTAGAGAAGCAGTGGGTTGCCTATTATATTATCTTGTAGGAGCAACAAGACCTGATATTGCACTAGGAGTAAATTTAATGAGTAGGTGTCAGTCAAACCCCACCTCTGAAAATATTCAGGTGATTAAACGAATATTCTGATACCTAAAGTATACGGAGAACTTAGGTTTAACATATTGGGGAAAAGGAGAAAATCTTGAAGAATACTCGGATGTGAATTGGGGAGACTGCCCTATCACAGGAGCATCCACAGCAGGGAATTTAATTAAATTTTTTATAGACACTATCGCTTAGAGATGTTATAAACAGCGATGTATTACTACATATACTTGTGCTGCAGAATTTGTAGCAATGAGCGAATTAGCAAAGGAGTTGATAACTGAAGTAGAGATATTGGAGAAAATATTAGGCAGATCAGTTTTACCCACAAATATTTACTGTGATAGTAAATCTGATATTGAAGGAGCTCAGATAGTGGGAGCATCAGGGCTTAAATACTTACACATACGTTATCATTATGTTAAAAAATTTCAACAGGAGGAATTGGTAAATTTGATCAAGATAACCTCTGTGGAGCGTCGTGAGAGATATTCGCACTAGAAGGTTTTCAAAAGAGTTTTGTGTGTTCTGCCACTTCGTACTATAAAGTAGGGGAGAGCCAAATCCTCGGCGAACACTGGCAATTTTGTAGCCAGTTTCGAGAGTTTATATACGGAATTTGGCACATGCACACAGACACACATACATACGTATATGTACATAATTATGTCATACGTTACGTCGTTCCTTGCCTCTGTTGAGGTGATAAAAAATGACGCAGCGCGTTTGGTACCAGGCCATGACATCACCGAGATTGTTATCAGGTAATTGATCTCGGCCTGTGCAATGTATCTTACCTGTACGTACGTACAGGTACAAACATACAAACGCACCAGTGTGTATATGATTTACATCATGTAGACGATTATTGCCCGCCTTTGGGTGGTGGCTGTTGTTGAGGGGTGCAAGCCTCTAATACATCATACGAGTGATGTCCCCACAGCTACTCGCCAAAGTTTTTGCGCCGTGAAAATGATGAGTCGCATGCTTGTGGGGACTCATTGAGTCTATCAGTGCTGTTGCTGATCCCGCTCCCATTTGTCAAGGGTGGAACCTACCGCAGCCCCTATGCACTCGTAAGAATGTTTATGGGCGTTAAAACAGGCTTGGTAGACGTCCCTGCTGGCTTGTCCCCTACATCTAAGTGGTTGATTTTGTGGTGCCAGATGGGTATAAGGGTGAGGACGTAGAGATTGTGGAGGAGGACCAAAAGGGTTTTTTGGACTTGGCCATTTAAACACCGGTGAGTTCGAATTCTTATATAAAAAGCCCTACAACCCGGTAGACGATCTTTAGACACTTTTGACTTATTACTACACATGATACAACTGATGTTATTAGGCTTTATCTTACTAGATGATGTTGAATGTCCATTAAGGTGTCTCATATAGCCATACCACGTGGGGATGTTGAATTAGCGATCATCCTGTTGTTTCTTCAATCCGAATTTTCATTAGCGATTTTGTAAGAAGCTTGACTCGAATGGAACGAATTATTATTAAAACAACTGACCCGAATTATAAGAACTCTTTATTTTATTGTTTCACTTTCTTTTATAAGGATGTGAACAAAAAATGTCTATCTTATATTGACAGTTCAAAATGGACTGACTTCCCCTTTCACATTCCAACTAGAAGTAGTCCGATCTTTTTTATCTTAGAATTATTTGGGAAAGTCCATTAACAGCTACGAGTTCGTTGAGCTCCGTATCTACATTCAAGAGTTATTTCTACCTCATTGATTGATTTCGTCAAGTGTAGGAGAAAATATATATAATCGTACGGAAAAGAGATTAACATATACCGAACTCAGCATATTTTCATATTTTTATTTTATTAATTAATTTTTTTATTTCTACATGACAAAGTTCCTCACAACACATATATTATATTCTCTTTTAAAAACCACCATTCTCCGAGTAGTACCTATATTTTTTTCCAAACAACAAACAGATGTGCATTTCTCAACCATGGTTTTTCAAAAATGTATATTAACAGTTTTGCATATGCCAAAATGTCCTTCCTCTGTTGAACTTTTGTTACTTGCACGAATCACTTGTGAGATGAGGGTATTTGGTATCACTGATATGCTGAGTAGTACTCTTTCTTAGTGTCACTTTTCCATAAAATGCCATATTCATCTAGGAAAAAGGGCTATATATTTTGTGACTTTTTACCCTTGAGATTTTTGCGTAGTTCCTTTTCATTACCACCTTCAAGTAATTGGATTAAAATATTCTAGTGTTCGTCTTTCTTTGCTTATCCCATAAGTCATATATATTTTTGTCTGTTATTTATACAGATTGATCTTTATTTTCGGTTTCTGATTTTTTGGATATTTTGGAAATATCAGAAATGTGGGAATTTGTTGATGCACTAGAATCTGTGGAAATTTCTGAGTCTTCATATATTACTGAGATTCTTTCATCATCTGAATTTCTACTATTCTCAGTGTTTATAATGAAATAACCTGAATTTTCTTCTCTTCTTCTCTCCTTTTTCTGTTTCTTACAATTGCATCAATTTTCTTTTTCTTGGATATATCTTCAGCTGGAGGGTTATGTGTTCCATGGGTATGATGAATTGACCATCATTAAATTCTGCAAAATCTTCATCTTCTTCATTCAAATGTGATAGGTAATCTACTACTTTGTTGTTTTCATTTTTGATGTGTCTCAGTTTGAAATGATATTCATCTAGTTTTGAAATCAATCTATTAAGGCATGCATTTGGTTTCTTCAACCTGCTTTGGTAGGTCAAAGGTTTGTGATCTGTAAATGCAGTGAACTCTTTGTATACCAGGAATTCTCTAAAATATTCACAAGCATCGATGATCGCAATCATTTTCAAGTCAAACGAATATAAATGTTTCTTTTTGGGATCTTCTCCTAAAAGAAACTGAATGGGTAATGTTCACTGGTTTTTCTATCTATCTGTATCACTACTGCACATATTGTAGCTGCTTTTGAAGCATCTACTTCTACGTATGTTTCTGATTCTGCTGCAAAGTTAGAAGATTGGTGATTTAAATAATTGGTTGATATTATCTTCTAGTACCTCTTCGTCAGAGTTTTGTATGATTTCTAATTTCTTTTCATAAACTTTGATTTGTTGTTTGTTGGGGATTGTGTTAGCTCTATCTCTCTTCACTTTCAGTTATTTGCTTTTTGACTTTTTTGCTTGAAGAGTCAGATTCTGCTCTTTGGTAAGAGTTAGATGGTTCTTCGTCTTCAGTATCAGAATTGATTACTTGTTCTAAATTATTTTTAGAATTGCTTGTTGCTCGTCTATTTTCTTATGATTCACTGACTAATTTATCTAATTCTTTCATTGCACGGAGATTTATTTCATTAGGATTTGTATATGGCACGTTTAGTAGCCAATATTTGCTTTCTTACATTTATATAATTTTCTTGAAAGTTGTATCGAGTTCTGTTTTTAATACATGATATCTTCGTGAATTTTAGGATTTTGTATAAAAATTGTGTAGAAACATGGCTTACTCAGTGGTTTGCAAGAGGAGGGAAGATTTCCTCTGTTTTTGGGTCTTTATCAAACTCTAAATCTTTAATTTCTGAAAAATCTACGTGATTTACTATGATTACTTTATCTATTTTTGAGGGGTCAACAAAGTTGTCCGAGTTAGGATTTAAATTTTCAGAAATTAAACAAAGTTTTAAGTTAAACTACACTAAAAATTATAAATATCTTTTTGTTTCTCTTACAGTTTTCCAGATGATCTCAATGGTACCTTCGCTTTGGTTGGCATTGGTTAGATCGATGATTCGAATTTTCTTTTTATTGGCTGCCTGATCAATTTGGATTTGGTTGACACATTCGTCAATTTTACACGTCGCAATTTGGTTTGTTATTTTTGAACCAAATATAACAATTTCTTCTTGGTTGTAAATTTTTTGTGTGCCTATGTAGGCAATGTTACTCAAGTGAGTAAGTATTGGCTTCACCTCACAAGCTCACAATATGAGGAAAGGCGTAAAATATTTACGAGTATAAGATTTGAAAAAGTAATTTTGATTTTAAAAATTAGGCACCTTTTTGATACTTGATGCTCTGAAAATTCATTTTCTTTTTGGTCACTTATTATGTAAAAGGATTTTGGATCTTAAGTTTTTTGAAAATATTTTCACTTCATGTGTATTAATTTGACTTACGTATTTTTGAACCAGATTTTTATAGGCAGGCACCAATTTTATGTCTTTAGCACCAATAAATATAAAGGCATTACAAAATATGTAAACTCTGTTTTAGTTTACTTGTTTTATTTCTTTAGTCACAATTATTATGTCAGAATTGACACATCTGGCCTACCACCTCAAATCACAACCCTAAAATTTGCGATCTTTTTCCTTTCATTTTTTTTATTTATATTCTTATTTGAGAATTTGTAATTTTAAATAGCTAGAAAGCATTGAATCATATTAGAAAATTATTATTTTCTTATTTCACGTTTTCCCATTTTATTACAAAACTAATACTTTGGCCTTATTCATTCACTTTCTTATGCTTGTGGTATAAGTTCTCTTCTCTTTACCCTGGTTGTCAATCCTTTTCTTCTCTCTTAATTTATCCTCCCAATACCTCCTGTCATCTTTAGGATCAATGTCTTGGGTTTTTCCTTATTTTTATTACAATAAAATCAATAGCGGTAGAATATTTTATTTTTCCATCTCTTATTTCCTTCTACACTTTTTGTAGATGAGCAGTCTCCTTTTTTCACTTGAATTTTTCTTAATATTATTAGCTACTCATCACTGCTATACTAGCTCTTATTCACCCAGGCTGTTTTCATATTTTCTTTTAACACTGTTATATTTTCAAATACATGGCTCCCATTTTTGTAATAATGTGTTGAGTTTTTCTGACTGGCATGGGCCATTAAGTAGTGTTAGCCCTGGCTTTTTTTTGTTATTCATCTAGTAGGTATGTACTGAGAAGTCCGAGATTTTTTGACATAAAAAAAAAAAAAATTTTGAACTCATATTGATGACATAATATGACAGCATCATGCAGACTATAAAACACAAATTCAGACAATATAATGTCAAAGCAAATTTATTATGAAGATGATATATAATGACAATAGCCAAATGAAATTCTCTTTCAGACAATTTCATTAATATTTCGTCAAGTTTCTATTACAGAGTCACCAGATACATAATTTGACACCTTCTATAGATTACAGGATTTCATTTGGTTGATAGATAATTCAAGACAGAATATGGTGCAACGTGGAATTAAATACATGGTAAAAACCCGGCTGATAACACGCATGCAGCCAACATCTTCTACCTTATCGCTTTGCTTTGCTTATTGTATGATGGCTCTTACACATTTTTTTATCTGCTTAAGCTTGTATTCATGACGACTAAATGAAGACAATAAGTTGAGAAACTTTGCTGACAAGAAAAGGCTACCTTGTAAAACAAATTCTACTTTTCTAATACTCTTATTTAAGCGATACCACGTACTAGGTTTGTTTTACAAGTAGTCCTTCTTGTGTAAGCGGATAGCAGCAAGTCCAAGTCTTGAGTCATAAGTTAAAGTTTTGGCATAGACAATTTTATAAAATGTACCATCTGCTGATATAGAAAACACTTTGAACTTATATCTACCTTTACAGACACTAAGAAGGTAGAACTAACTTAGGCTAGATTAGGTTGAAGACAAAAAGAAAATTAGGGATTATTCTTTGTATCTTGAAGGATTCGTAATGATGATCAATGTTTCTCTAATATATAAATTCATATTGTATTTCAAGGCAATCTTAATTAAAACACCTGCGGGTGATGTTTTTAATGGATAAAACGATCAAATGGAGTTCTTGACATTGTTAGGAAGGAAATTTGGTGTGTTGCCACCAAAAATTTTAACAAGCTTTGTTCAAGACAACTGCATTGCTCTGTAAACAATTCAATGTAGAGCCTTCTTTCATGCACAGTGATGTTTTGATTTATCTTCAACTGTGTTAGTCATATTTTTCACCTCACCAATCCTTCTCTCACACGAAAACTGCAAAGCATAAAATTTCAAATAGGAGACTTTTACACAACAACGTCATTATCTCTTATAAAGACAAACAAATAGGTAAAGATAAAAGAACTTTATGATAGTTTCCCCTACTTGTTGTCTGCAATAGCTTTTTTTTATTTTTTTATTTTTTATTTTTTTATTTTTTGCTTCACACTTTGTTTTATCCACTTTGTCAACACCATAATTCCTTTGCAATTATGTCTGAAAAAATAATTCTGCTGTTCATTTTTGTATGTTTCGTCCCTTTTATGGATCATAACTTCATTAAGTTCTTCTATCAACACTCCATGGTTATTGCTGATTCATTTAACACATCAATTTGCTCACTAAATATGAAGAGAAGGTAAGCTACATTCCACCGTGTTTGAGAGACTTAATTCTAAATTAAAAAGAATTCAGCCGTAGGATTTCACAAAGTTAAAAAAATAAAACGTCTTCAGTCATTTCAAGACAAACTTGATATCAGTGTTTCTGCTGCATGATGTCCCATTCTTCAGGACATTATGACATCATTATCATTTAAATACCACCATACATGAAGATCGAACATATTAGCCGTTTCAGTACCCAGGAGGAAGTGATTAACCCAGGGGTAAATGGTTTTTCATTTCACCAGGCATGGTTTAAATTTTGAGTCCAGTGAATACATGGCAGGCTATTCAGGTTCAGCGGTAATATTTTTTATTATTGCTGTCCAGTGTGGGTGATTTAGGAAAGGTTTGTAGATATTTTATAAGTGTTGACTTGAGATACTGTAGGTATTGCTCTAGGATGTGGGTTTTACTGCCCCCATTCGCATACTACACAATTAAACATTTAAAGTGAACTCTTAACTTGCTTGCGCATGTGGCACTTTAGACTGGTTGAGTGAAGGCAGTAGACCACTGGCCTATAACTCAATAGAATGGCAAATGAAGTTCTGGTTTAAACCAAATTCCCAGGTTGCTTTGTATTGTTGCTTAAAATGTTTATTCGGTCAAAAATGTACTTGCTGTACTTTTCTTTATTGTTTTGCCAAATATCCTGACTTTTGGTGTTATTCATTAGCTATCAATAAGTAGAGCACATTGGGGGTGATGGTAAATATTGCATTAGAAATATTCACCATTATTTGTTTCGAAATATTTAGGTTGGCAATGTTTTCATCTACCTAAATATGACCGAACAGTCTGTATACTTACAAATCAAATTGATAAAGAACCTCTTTTTTTTTTGGAAGTTGGTTAAAAATATGGTCTTTCTCATTCTTTCGGGCACATGTAAAATTTTGGAACATGTTACCTGATATGCAAAGAATGGTTTTGTTTATTAACACTATTTTTCGGTATGTATGAATGATACTTTGCCCAATTTTTTGTTGGGGGGTATATTGTCTTCCTGTACCTCCGTTCCTAGGCCACTGAGTAAGATTTAATATGCAACATTCGGAATGAGTTTTTTCTGAACCAGTTTACTACCTATGCATTTAATATTTTCATCAATTGTCATTTCACAAGAGACGAAGTCAAAGGTATTATAAAGGTTTTTGGGGCCACAGAACGAATTTTAGAAACAGAGTCCCCAATACCTTTTTAGCGAGATGGAGTAAACAAAGTTGGCTAGCCAAAAAAAACCTATCTATGTTTTATTTGCTCAGTAGGACAAATAAAATATTTCCTTAAATCTTCTTAATATTTTAAGAAGAAGTAGTCGTGGGTAACTACAGGTAAATAGGCTAAGTTTTAAGCTACACATTGCCAGGTTTTATTTTGACAATAACCCGGTAAGTACCAGATAAGCTAAATGTATCGTATGGTAGGGTGGATCACCGCATCACCTCAAAAAAATTAATACTATTAGGTAATTAGAGTGAAATGAAATACCGGGTGAGGTGCATAATGTATACACTGTATACCCCAGGATACAAGGCAGATAAATTTTTTTCTACAATATATAAACACGGACTACATTATCAGTGCTGAACAGGCAGTAAATTGTCAATGGGGAAAACAAGGGAAAGAAAATAAAATCAATGCTCTCAAATAGTACCGATAAAATTTCTCCGAGTTATTCTTTTTATAATGTAAATTTAATGAACTAGCTTTTCTGGGTTCTGTGGGCCTCATTTTTGTTGAAGGTTAAAAATTGATTGTTTGAACCTATATCAAAGATATTCTTCTGAATATTCCAAAAACTTTACACCTAAAATATAGTGTGGATGAAATCATAAATGAACAATGAAAATGCTTAGACGGTATTATTTGTGTTTCCTCCACATAGGCTCAAACAAGTGACTATTATTTAGTTTTATTAAATTTTTGTTGACGACGAAGTGATAGAATATGATGTACAACAAAAATATCTTAGCAACAATAAAAAGAAAATAATTCACAAAGAAGTACTTTTCTTGTTTTCAAGCTATCTTTGTCTATGTAGGAAGAAAGAATAATGTAAGTTTTTTCTGTAAAAATTTTCTCAAAGTAGGGGCAAAAATAACAACACTGTCTATTGATAAAAAAAAAAAGTAAAAATAAGTAGGTATGTAGATAGGTACTAAACTAATGTAATCTTACTAATGTGTTTATGAATGGATTATCTGAGAATATATTACTATACTATAGCTAACCTAACATTTTTCTCTCAATATTCTTGACATTGGCAGCATAGAAAATTTTTTTAGAACTATGTAACTGGTGTATGGTTATAATTCTTTTTCAGTTAATCTAGTACCTAATTTCTTTGATTTTAAAATCAAAAGCAAATACATAATATAATTGGCGCATGGAAACATCATTTAATTCAGAACATAACAAGTGTTTTCCATCTTTTGAGAAATAGAAATTGTGACGCCCCAAAAGTAGTCATCATATTAGTTTGAGTAAAATTACAATATCTGGAATATTAAAGTTTCCTAAAGGAAAAATAAGACAGCCCAAGATTATAGATCTTTAGATTCGGGGTAACTCGGATTTAAGAAGGGGAGGACATGAAAACATAGTTTCAGACATACCACAATAAACATGAGGTCATGTCATATAGACCCTACACAACCAGTAAGTTATTATTAAAAGCCTTACAATCTGGGGGGCGATCTTTTGACAATAGAGTTCATTGTAACATATGATATAACTGGTATTAATTACTTACGATCTTAATAAGATGGTGTTGATTGTTCGTCTTGATGTATTGGGGAGCTGTACCATGTGGAGATGTAGATTTAAGAATCACTTAGTTGTTTTTTCAATTGGAGTTTTAATTAGCAATCTTTTAGAACATTTATTTAAAAAGAACAAACTATTAACAACAATCTCGAGTTATAAGAACTTTTATTTAATTTATTATTTCACTACATTGTAGAAACATGAACAAAAAAACGTCTACATTTGTAAGCTGGTTAAAAACAGACTAACTTTCTCACTCACATATCAGCTAGATGTGGTCGATCGTATTATTTCAAATCTGACTGGGGAAATCTGTTATTAGTTTTATTATGTTGTTGAGATACAATACCTAACCAAATAAACTGTTTCTTTTCTTATTAAATATACATTTTGATTAACTGTCAGGAAAACATGGTATAGGATCGGATCTCAAGTATCATTAATACAGAATTCCTATTAATTAATATTCAAAAAAGTACTTCTCAAAATTTAAGAAAAATGTCTCAAAGTGGAATGTTGTGAGGCCCTTTTTAAGTCAACAAGATGCACAATAAGTTTTTCAATTGGAAAATGGCCAATGCAATTGAACATAATATTAAACAATGTGTGACTCTAGAATTATGAAAAGTTGTTCATAACCTCATTTTTGGGCCAGAAAGGCACCAGACAGTTATTCAGTCCAAAAGTGTACTTCAAATTTGAATTTAATAATCAAAGAAAAATAGCAAGTCAAGAATGTACCCAAAAAAAAAAGTTCTCTTTTTTTGAGATCACAGCAAGAGCGTTATAATATATCAATTCAAAAATGGGCAGTCAATTTGAACCAAATACCTCAAGAAACAATTATCATTCAACATATAGGTAGAAAGTTTGTCATAAGCTCATTTTTGGGTCCAAAGGAAGAAGAGGCGATTTGTAACTTTAAGGCTCCAACGACGAAGAAATGTGTTCAGTCCTTCCTAGGCATTGCAAACTATTATCGAGGTCACATCCCAGGGTATGCTGATATCATCGCTCCATTGTGTATTCTGCTGAAAAATGATATAATATTTGAGTGGACAGACAATCAAAATGCAATTTGAAAAATTGAAATCAGATATCGTTAAATGCTTACTACAATCGCACACAGATTGAACCCTCTCATTTTATGTAATAACGGATTCTTCCAATTTTGCAAGCTCTGGAATAGTTGTCCAATTCCCGAGTGATAACAAAGATGAAAAACCAAAAGTTCTGTTGATGGTGAGCAGATTGTTGAAGAAATTGGAAAAGAATTATTGTTCATTCGAAAAATAAATGTTAGCGATGATTTACACAATGAAGAAGAATCTGTACATGCTCACTGATCATGAGGTAAAAATCCGAAAAGATTGCAGGTGCCTACAGTACCTCATAGGTTTGAAGGATGATGTTTCACAATGAGTAGCAAGATGGAGAATGTTTCTCACTAGTTTCATGATAAAAGCTACCGAGCATAAACATGGTAATAAGAATATCGAAGCTGATGCCTTGAATAGACATTGCTCTCCACCAGATGCTGTGATTTATCAAAATGCCAATTTTCAGATAGTGTTGACGCTGATTGACAACAAGAACACATTCACGATATCATCACACATAAATAATATTACAAACCTACTGAAGAAAAGTAGAGAAATAACTGGTCAACTAGAAAGACTATCACCACTGGTTGAAAAAGAAAATGGTATCGTATACTACATAAATCGAGGTGGTGATAAAAAAATCTATGCTCTCGAATCAACTCGAGAACTGTTGATCAAATTCTACCATAAGGAGTTCACACATCCGGGATCTTGAAAAACCTTTGAATTAGTACGACGATTCTTCGATTAGCCTGGATCAAAATACAAGATCGAACTATTTTGCTTAAGCTGTGAAACCTGCAAGTGATCGAAAAACACAAATACAACTTTGTCAGGTCCATTTCTATCAGTATTTGCAAATAAACCTGGTCAATTACATTCCATTAATCTATATGGTCCATTTTCATCAGGATAGGGGAAAGTAAACCAAATTTTCATAGTGATGGTTGATTTCTCAAAATTCACCAAGTTGTACACAATAAATAAAGCTTCTGTTAACACTCTCGCTGCCAGACAGGGTTTCACCAAAATCAGTGTAAAAAATTTTTTGAGCCAAAGTTTAAATCTCATTTAGAAGGGTCTAGATAACACATATTTATCATTTTTTCATCATACCATCCTGTGTAAGGGAGGTTTTCACCCGTGTGCAATATAGCACACATGGCCTGAAGAGCTAAAAACATACTTCCACCCATGAGCAATCTAGGTGGTAAATACAATATTAAGAAACTGATTAGACTTTTGGGAATGCCTCAACAATTGAGAAACAATCAATGTACTAAGCTGAAAAGGTACTTTTCATATGCTACTCTATAGCATTCTTGAAACACCCATCTTTTGTTACAATGTTGCCAAATTTCTCTGCTTTTCCAGAGTTAGATGTATTCAAGTAGAAACTGAAAATCACATTTATTTTAATGTAAACTGTGTTCTCTATAGCACACAATAAAAAATATGTTGTTATGATCCGTGTGCAATACAGCACACACGGCGTGAATGGCAATTAGATTTGTGTGCACAGGTGCACACATGACAGCGAGAGTGTTAATGTGTGCATTGATAGGATGAACAGATTCATTGACTGGTACGGTAAACCTGAAAAAATCCCATCAGATAATAGATTTCAGTTCACAACAAAGACTGGATCGATCATTGGAAATAACTGAATATCCAACCAAGCTTCATCTCATCATATACGAATCCAGTTGAAACTTGAATGAAAATTATTGGCAATGTTCTACGAATAAAATGTCCAATGCAGCATAGCAATTGGTATCAAAACATTGCCAAAATTGAACATAGGCTAAATCATATCGAGCACCCAACTACATGGTTTCCTCCAGCAACATTAATGGAGAAAGTGAAATTCAACTACGAATGATGAACACACCCATTATCCAATGAGGAATATAGATCCTTGAAAAAGCAATACAAAACACAAAGAAAACGCTCGCTTGTCAGAAGAAAAATAATGATAGTAATAATCTCACCGATCTCAAAGTTGGAGATAAGATTTATACAAAAAATCATACGCTGTCTGATAAAGTTGTTGGAGTCTTGTCAAAATTAAACCCAAAATTTGTCTGCCCCTGCAAAATCATCGAAGTAAAAAGAAAAGGAAGTTATGGAGTCCGTATGCCTGCTGGTAAAATCTTCCAACAGAATGTCCACGAACTCAAATGATAGAATTCAGATCCCATCTAACATCGTAATTATTCTGAAAAAACAACATTTCAAAAATTATTTCCATTAATCGAAAATAGAAACTAATAAAAAAAATGGTAAGATAAAGTGATTAGAAAATTGAGATAATTCAACTTACATCAACAGATACCCCCCTAATCAGTGAGTTCAAAAACCATGACATCGATTCATTGTATTGATCAACTCACAGATGATCATCAATTCGTCGATGACATCGTGGCTGTGGGGGAGATAGTTGAATATACAACAACACCAACAACTCAATTCACCCTATTGAAAAACTTTGAATGCGCTGTTACACTTAAAGACAAATGTCTACAATTTAATTGATTATTTTCAAAACTTATCTAAGAAATTGAATTAATTTGTGTTACTGAAGCCATCAAGGATATCGATACATAAGCAAAATTAAATATATCCAACAACACTATAACTAATAAGGATGACATAAACTAAGAGCCTACTTATAATCTAGTCGAAATGATGGAAGAAAAAATTTAGGACATCCTTGCTGAAACCGAAGAACTTGGAACTAAATTCAACAGAATTTTGAGGGAAACGAGGAATTTTTGGTGTCACTCAGGGAACAAATTAACATTGTGTTCCATAACAAAAATGTAACCACGCAGGCGCTGACAGATTGAGGGATGCAGGAATGTCCACGATAATGGAGAGGTAAGTGAATTTCCTTGAAAATGTCATCACAAGTGAAAGCAACAAGAGGAAATCCATTGTGGAAGGTCTCGAGAAATTAAAAACAACTGTTGAAACCCAAGACCAAACTATTGAAGAACTATGGAAAATGGTGACAGAACTAAATACTGAGCTGAATAAAGTGAGGATTCATAATGCAAAGGAATATGCTAAGTCCCTCCCCCATTGCACAATAAGAGTTTCGAAACTCATAACTAACGACAAAAGTAATGATAAAAACTTAAAAGAAAATTTGGTGAGAATCAAAGTCAACTTCTGTTAAAGAAAAGACCACGACCAGAAACTTACGAAGAAGTAAAAAAAAGAATTCCCATTAAGTTAAGACTGGGCCCTGAACTTTCCCATTTTTCACAGAGAGTGCCCTTCGAATATGATGACACTATACCTGGGGAGGAAAGCCCGTCGACATCAATGAGAAGAGTCAGATTCAAACGAACATTCAAGAGGCCAGAACAGTGTGGTAAGGAACTTTTGAAATTTAAAATACCAAAAACACTAGCAGCCTCAAAGGAGATAACTACAACTCCGATTGTTGCAGATATCGATAAACTTTCAATGGAATAGGAGAATGAAGAAGTGACACCGGCAGTCCCACTTGAAGATCTTCCAAGAGAAGTTTTCAAAAAATTTGGGTATTGTCCAGTGACAAATGTGGAGGTGATGAAGCCCAGAAAAATCAAGGGTAAATTGCCCCGGGTATTTTGTATATCTCTCATTCTCAGTAAAACAATCTTTGCCAGAAAGGAGAAAATACTGTGTTTTGATGTTAGATCTCCTGTGTCATTCATAAACATCAAACTCCTCTCTGCCAACCAGCAGATCATTACCACACAATACCAAACTTGGTGTTGCTAGTGGTGTAACCAAAAAGTTCTTGAGTCAAACGAGACAACAAAAATGGAACTGCTCTAACAAAATGGAATTAGGTTTCTAGAGACATTCTATTTAGTCAAAAGCCCACTACTCGACACAAACAGAATGGTACTTGGCATCACATTTGCTGCAAAATATTTGAAAACAATTGTCAGTGAGCCTAACCAAGGCCAAATCTCCCTTGTAAATGAAGAAAAGACTTACCGCCAAAGATTCCAACTCCCAGAGAGAATCTTATAAATAATTATCATAAGAAAAATCCTCACACAAGCTAAAATTTTATTTCTTTTTTTCCTTTTCTGATAGTCAAGTTTCAAGTTCCAAAAACTATTCTTAAGATGTATAGTCCACCAGGACCTCAAGACCTGGCCCAGCTTGACTAAAAATTAACATTATTTGTTTAATTATCGATATTTCCAATCCTCGATTGTTATTTTGTTTATTTAAGATTTTCAGTTCCTTTTAAGTAATTATTCTGTTCGTTTTCTTCCGTTACCATTAACTGAAGTGTTACCCTTTTATTGTTTTGTTTGTTATGTTTACTCGTTTCATTTGACTTTGTTCTCCCTTTCTTTTTACTCATGTTCATTACTAGAATATACTGTCATATTTCTTTTTTTTATAATCATTAGACCATTTTTTATTTATGCTTTGTTTCAGCTTTTTGGTACCAAATATTTGAAGGCTGTGAGTAGTCTCTCGCTTCAAAATTTGGGGGGAGTTGTGATTTCTGGTTACCCATGGCCTTCCGTTCACATCACCACTAAATTTCAATTACTTTTATACTAGTAGGGAATGGCTCACAAATTATAAGGTTGTATTAACAGTAAGTCCACAGACGAATACTTTGAGTCAACATGAAAATAACTTCCTTTTCACAAAATATAGAACACCCTAATCGATTACCTTTTTATACCATGTGATGATATGTATCTTCAAATCTCGATCATCGGTGAATCAACACCTTATCTCTCTCGACTGTTCACAAATTTGGTTGAACTGTGAAAAGTCAGTCTCGTTTTGTACGTGATGAAATCCGTTTGTCATGAATAAGAAATATTAATCACGACATACTACAGCTTTTGTTCCAACATCAAGTCACCTTTTTTCAAGTTGTTTTTAACAAAACTATACAAAATGTGAACACCATTAGCAGAACTGTACCAGTCCATTTAGACTGTTTTTGATTCCAACATCCAATATATTTAGTCTGAATCTGTTGGTTCACTGGATATCGACGACCACGAGGCAACACAATTTTGTGAAACCTGCAAAACCAGATACCTTTATGTCCTACTGTAACTAACCTTTTTACTGTAATAAAAACGTGAATTGTACTAATGTGTCGACCAACTTATTTGAACCGTTTACTCAAAATTGCCCGACATACTTCGTATGCTTTGAGAGCTTTTGCTGGTAGGATGGTGGCCTAACTGTTTGAGCTAACTTGTGGTCTCAACTTTACAATTTCTTAAGACTCGCTGATATACTTTGAATTGTGATATCAAACCCCTATACTCAGGATGTATGTTTGTTTTCAGATGTCAAACATTTATGGTTGGGTTCACAGTGGAACCATTTTCACTTTTTTTAAATAATGTCACTCTAATAATGAACTAATGCATTTTGGGTGTCCAGCAGCATAATCAGTGCAAAAAGATAAGCTATTTCAAATGGTCTATTTTAAATTTCAATATAAGTAAAATTTGGAAAGTTACAGCCAAAAAATCAAAAAATCCCACTGTGTACAACCTTCCTCTACTTACTGATTTTGTAATTAAATACACGAAAAATTTGTAGAATATCAATATTATTGGACTATCAGTAGTAATAAAGTTAATATCATCTACATCAGTTGTAATATAATTTTTGGATTTTCTTCTAATGAATGTTTGAATATTTTCATAAAGTACCTAAATTATATATTTGTAATCTACAAAAAAAAAGAAAAAAAAAAGGATATTGATAGCAATCGGTTGAAGAAACTAACAATAGGCTTTTGATACTCTACAGTCTATAGATAATTGAAGGGACTGTTGGTAGGTGTTATGGATATTCTACATAACAGTAATATACACGTATGTACCAAGTTTCAGGTCGATTCAACTTGGCAAAATAAAAACGTGGGAAAAATGATTTTTATTTTCTCTTTTCTCTGGTTCAAAGAAATATTTTTTACAACATACCCATCACTTGACAAAATAACAACTGCTCTATTTACCATAAAAAAAATAATCGATGCTTACCTATTTTAATTATTCTTTAAAGTTGCTTTTTTAAAATTAATCGTTTTTCTTATGAAGACAATATTTCCCCGAGACATAAATTCTTATAAATTATGTGATTGTATATACAACTGAGAATCTGTATTCAATATTTATTCTAGACTATATATGTTACAAGTTGATGTAAAAATTCTATTATGTTCATTTATTTCAAAGAATATAGTCGTCTCATCATAACAACATTCTTATGCACAAGTAAGAACTATAATATCTTAAAATTGTGGTGATAAGTTTTTTTAATATTTTTTTGTTTTTAATTTTCTGATTTTTTGTGTACCCATAATTCAATTCAGGTATGCTGGAAAAGGAAGGTAAGTTGATAAAATTGAGCTTTAAAATGAAATAATCCTATATACTTGGGTAAATTTTTGGCCAAATAAAAGCTTAGTACATTTCAGATTCATAGGCATAAATTTGAGAACAGTTTGTTTCTTGATTTTTTTAAACTTTTGGAACAAAAATATCAAAATTTTGTCTTCTTAGACTCATGATTGTCGAGATAACAAATACTGGAGTTTAAGGTGGTGAAAATGCAATAAATTAATGTAAACTTAATCAAACATAAAATATTACCATATCTTTAACTAAGAATGTTTTTTGAAGTAAATGAAGGTCATTATGTTATGGATATTAGTATTACTTGGATTTCTTATAATAGAAATCAAATAAGTTATTTTCTCTATCAGCTTTGTTTCCCAGGTTCTGCATTCAGTGTTTTCCCATAAATTATTACACAGAAGCTGCATTCACAAAAATACTCAATTTTCTCTTTCACTCCCTATCAGATACCAATCATCATTGAAAAATCAATGTTGACACATCCAGATGACCATGGAAATTAAAATACATAAAATTTTTAAACTTGCGCTGTAAATGCGCTCGAGATACTACGCGCAATACTTTTTTTAATTTTTTTGTTTTTACTAGCCTAAAAACATAGGCGCAACTTTCCGTAGAGTGTGTATTTTCTCCCATTTCATATTCTTTTTCCCCTATACACATTCCCTTGATTTATCTAGAGGACCTCACCTATCTTTTGCCTTTCCCTTAAATCCTCAAGTGAACAGACACAGACATTCAGACACTTTAAAAAGAGAATACATTTATAGGTATCCTTCTTTTGAAACCGATTTGTCCGAAACATGGGACACGTACATATCAAGGTACATGGAGCATGACGATCAACCTTTAGAATATGACAGTATCGAGTTCAATACTCAATACAGACCAATTTTACTTGAGCAGAACCAGTTTCTGAATTTGATGAGGACAGATATGCACTATCCTGTGCCCGACAACCCACCATCACAGCAAGTGACCTTCGTATGCGAAATGGAGATTGATCGTCGCAAACAGATCCATTATGACCCAGAAGCAGACCACTCAATTTCTAGCTTCTCTCACCTTAGACTGTAAGTTTTGGCTCACTGCCGAGTTTTCGAATGAATGGCATAATTATGTCTTTCTCCTTTGGCGCAATAAAGGTCCTCGTCCTTACTGGTTCGACACTACTTTGCCTCTTAACATCTTTGTGTTTACTAGACACTGGATAGCTACAGAAATGGAGATCCTGTTAACCCTGCATGACTTGATTAACCTAGGAATGGACTTTGATCCTTTACATGATGTACCTAAGTCTTGATATGAAACCCATTACAGAAAATGGTGCTATTTTTATAGATTGTTAGGGAATACCATGCCAATAATATGTAAAAGTAGACCATTGACTGACTGATGAGCTGAACTCATTCTTACGTCGTTCTAACCAACGTTCTACTTACTGATAGACTTCTTCACCTCTCCATAGGTGTCTTACTTTTTCTATTTTGCACTCTACACTCAACTTTTGTCTTTATTTCTCAAATTATCCTAACTTTACCGCTTCATAAACGTTATTCGAGGGAAAACCATATTACCTATGTTCGAAGTTTGATAATAATACCTCATCTATTTATATAGGTACGCGTTATTGTATATTTTGTAGTAGTGAAAAATAAATTTACAAATTAATAAAATAATAACTAGAATAAATTCAAGTAAAAATTAACTGTAAGAAAAATTTTCATTTTTGAAATGCTCTTTTATTACTTTATGTTATAGCTTCTGAGAAGTCCGATATTTTGACTTAAAAATAAAAATTATTTTAAAATTTTAATGACGACATAATGTAACATCATATAAGTGGTGAAACACGAATTCAGACATTATAATATCCGAAACTAAGATCATCTCTAACAACAAAATATGACGACAGTAATCAAATTCGATTCTCTTTCAGATAACTTCTAATATTTTATCAAGTTTATTCAGAGCTGACAGATTCACATTTTGACAATTCTTTGTAAGATAATTTGATCTAATTTGTTCGATTGTCGACATGAGATGAATACGGCAAAATACAAATGCAATAGAGTGTAAAAAACCGGCAGATTAAAATGCATGCAGCCAACATCCATCTTGCTTTATCGCTTCTTACTCTGTGATTTGCCTACCATATGCCAACATGTATATTTGCAATCTTTTATGTGTTTGCTTATTCATTTATTGTTATGCTCTTTGATATTATCTGCTTCCGTATTTGACAACTATTAATAGACAATAAGTGGGGAAACCATGTCATCAAGAAGAACTAACTTGTAAAAACAAATTCTATTTTTCAAACACTTTTATTCTAATGTCCTGGTACTAGGTTTGTTTTTAACAAACAGTCCTTCTTGTGTAGGCGGATAGTAGTAAGTCCAAGTCTCAAGTCGTATGTTAAAGTCCTTGTATAGGCAATTCTATGTTTCATACCATCTGAGGATGTAAAATACTTCGAACCTGAATCTATCTTTGCAGACACTAGGACGGTAGTTAAACTTAGGCTAAGTTAGGTTGAAGACAAAAGACTATTAGAAATATTCTTTTGTCATGAAGGATCAGTAGTGATGACTAAAAAGTCAATTCTAAATTTGTCAAACCATATCGCATTTCAAGACGATCTTTTTATAACACCTGCGGGGATGATTTAAGTCTATAATTTGATCAGATGGAGTTCTTAACATCTGTTAGGTTGAAAATTTGGTGTGTTGTCCACAAACTTCAGACAAGATTTGTTCAAGATGACTGCATTGCTATGTCATAAAAGGCCGTGTAGAGCCTTCCTTTACACATAGTGGATTTGAATTTCATCTATGTTAGTTTATTTTTCTCACCTTACTCATATTTTTCAGACCAAAAGCTCAAAAGCCTAAAGTTTCAAATAAAAGTTTTTCACACAACCAAATCACCATCTCTTATGAAGACAAACAATTAGGTGAAGACAAAAGAACTTTTTGATGGTTTCCCCTACTTGTGCCAGCAATAGCTTTTTTTTATTATTTTGTTTTTTTTCTCTTTACACTTCGTTTTATCTGCTTTGTCGACATTGTAATTCTTTCGTAATTATAGTCTTTTACAAAATAATTCAACTTTTTGTTTTTGTAAGTTTAAAACTTCTTATGGAATGAAACTTCGTTAGGTTCTTCGGTCAACACTCAGTGCTTATTGCTGATTCATTCATCATATTAATTTGCTGACATATAAAAAAAATGTAAGCTGTATTCCATCGTGTTTAAGAAACCTAATTTCAAGTCAAAAAGAATTCAGC
This sequence comes from Ericerus pela, assembly GCA_011428145.1. Classification (NCBI taxonomy): domain Eukaryota; kingdom Metazoa; phylum Arthropoda; class Insecta; order Hemiptera; family Coccidae; genus Ericerus; species Ericerus pela. The sequence goes on along the minus strand of WOFM01000316.1, from coordinate 280,037 downwards.
TCTAAGATTCGACAAAGCTAAATAATAAAATGTCTTAAAATCAATTTTTTGAGACCATTCGAATCAGTGTTTTGGCTGCATGATGGATTAGTTTTAAGATATTGTGACATCATTAGCATTTACACACCACCATATATGAAGGTTGACTTTATGAGCTGTTTCATTTCGGATGCCTCACTACTTTATAAAAGCATTTCACTTATGTAACATAAAAACACATCCTACCAGCCTGATATTAATCTGTAAAAAAGACCCATCTTTGCACTAAGGGATAGTGCAATTTGGGAAGGAAATGACCCATCTGGCTGACCATGGAAATTGAAATATATAAAATTATTAAAGCTGCGCTGTAAATATACTCGAGATACTACCCACCACACATTTTGTAATTTTTTTGTTTCTGTTAGCCAAAAAATACATGTGAAACTTCCCACAGACTGTTTTTTCCTACTTCATATTTTTTTTCTCTTATCTTCCTTGAAGACTCCTCTCTATAGAAAACAAAGTTTTATTTTTCTTTTCTTTCTTGTCTTTTTCCATCATACCTTTTCCTTTGAATATTGAATTTATCAAATCTTTACATTCTTTTCTTTTTCATTCCTTTCGCCACTAGTTTTAACTGCCCACAGAATTCACAAACCGTCTAAATTTTTTCATATTAGATCTTTTCTCTTTTTCACTGTCTGCTCAGATCATTGTGTATCATCTATGGAACAACTACTTTCATAATATTATGTTTCCTTGATGTGTTTTTCATTCAATATTGAACTTGATCTTTTTATAATCATATATTGACTGTTTTTTTTGTGCCAATTGGCTGAATTCAATGTTGTTTTCCAAAGTTTTAGGCTAAAGAGTTCATGATTGTGAGTTAATTACATGGAAAATATCTAATTTTAAACAACATCGCCCATACATAATTTAAAAATTAAGTTCTAAGTACTCTTGACAGTTTCATTTGATTGGGCATTGGTGATTCTGTGGCGACAGTCTTGTACAAATGTGATTCTTGAAGTTCATGGTCTTGTAGGAGTTTCGGTTTAAAATACTATCTGGACTGAAAGGAGATTGTCTGATTGGGCCCATCTGGTGTACCACAATCCAAAGGCTCATATCTACGTCCACATTTTAGAGTTGTCATATTATCTGTATAATGCTGATTGGAACATTATAACACGTTTCTTGATTCATAAGTTTTTTTATCCAAAAGAAAGAATTCCTGATTTTTTAGTGGAAAATCTCAACAGTGAAATAAAGTTTAAAAAAATACTTTTATTTGATATGAAGAAATTTAGATAATATGCAATATTTGTAAAATATGATCGATTGTTCAGTGATACATTTAGAATAATTATTACCAAGTGTACCTACCTACCTATAATGGTTTTCATGCAAATTTAAATTAATCATACTTCTTCCCTTACAAAACATACCTTCATATGCCTTAACATAATATGTAGTAAGAAAGTGGCGAGTTCCGCTGCTACACTCATGGAGGATTGATGTGTAAACATAAAAACTCTAACAACAGCAGCTCCATTAAAAAAATGAAGTTTTCAAAAAATACAAAATTAGGTATTTAGCCATTAAAAAGTTATTAGTAGATCATAATATATATTTGTTCCGAATTATGTTCCTACTGGTGCAAAACTAGGTATTTTATAGTCGAAATACAAATGAAAATAATGATATCGTAAGTACTGTGTTACCAATCCGCATCAAAATTTATAGCCAGTTATAATATTTCTTACCAATTTCGTAACTCCTGACTGAAAATTGATAATTTTATACGTAAAACTAAAATGAAAATAATCATACCAGAAGTACCATACAGACAATCGTCACCAAAATTTATATAAATTCATAATATATCATTGTGATTTTGTAGCTCCTAATTGAAAATTAAAAAGTTTATAGCCAAACAAAAATTATAATAGTCATACCACAACATCAATAGGTAAGGTCCTTTGCTAGTAATATTTTTCGTCCCAAATTTTGTAACAATTGGATGAAAAATTGCAACCTGTACCAAGGTAACAAGAAATTGGCATATATATTTATGAATTTGCGTTATTAGTTCTAAACTTTTCCTTGGCTTATGAGATAAAAATCGTACATACTCCCACCTATAGGTTGTTCCGTGACACCAAGGTGAATAAGTATATTTTCAATATAAATCCTACTCAAAAATATCTGAATGTAATTCTCATTTTGTAGGTGGGTGGTTGGGTACATGCGTGTTGCGCATGCACATAACCACATCCCTACACGTCAACAAACACACACTTGCAACTTGTACCAGTTATTATCTTAATTCTCCTCTACCATAGACAAAATATTGTTGATGTAAAACTTACATAATATATCTTTTAATTGATTTGTTAATTCTCCTGAATTTATTCACAAGTAGGATGTGTAATTTCCTTAATTTGTTTGGAAAAATATTTTATCTAGTAAATCTCCCTTGAACAACATAAAATTTTTGTCCGTCTCCAGTTGTATGCAAATTAAAAACCTCCAGTCATGTAATTAAAATGATGTTTAGATTAAAATCATTTTAGAATAAAATGTTTCCTGATTGGTAAAAGGAAATTAATAAATATAAACAGAGATGGAAGAGGAATAATGCATAGATGTAGTGTCTGAGGGGGGTGATTTCATTTAAAATGATTCATCCCTGTGAGAGCAAATACCCTTCCAAACCTGAAGCAGAAAAATACAAAGATTTTTGAGTGTCTGGAACTCAGGTGAGAACAACTACAATGAAACCTAGCAATCATTACCCTCAAAATAAATTTTAATCTATATTTATATTATCCCATTCTCATATCGACTTTTGATATGAATTTTTATAGTATTTTTCAATGAGATGTTACATAATTTCAAATACCATTAATTTAATACGAAAATTTATTCTGATATAATAATGCTTACTGTAACTTATATCTTCGTCTATTTTAAGAAATGACGAACATATTCGTTCACACATTTTCGAATACCAAAAACGTAGATATTTATCAACAATAATTAGCCTATAACTCTTTATAAACAACCACTAACTTACCCGTATTTGATTATATGAATATAGATATACTGTCTGTATATTCATTACCTAATTGTGCCTGTCCCTCGAGTATACTACGAGTCAGCACAACCCTATAATGACAACACCCTACCTCACTTAGCCTATCTGACACGTACGTTTTCATACCCTGAACGAGTATATAAACCCTCGTTTCAGAGAAATACGACACAGTTCCATGACAGTTACTTCTGAGTATCTGAAACCTCTCTAGTAGAAGTCTCTAGTGAACATATAGTCTTTTCAAACAGATTGTGATATTATATGTATAAATATTAACGTATTAATGTATGTATGGTGATGTACAAATTATTATTTTATTAAATGTGTAAATTCAATTGTGTGTTTCTGAAATATTATTGAGTCTCTATAACACATTAAGGTCCACTATAGTTTGTGGATAGTAAACTTGAATATTTTAATTATTTTAGAAGTATTACTGCTTTTCGAGTACGTGATATTTCGTGTATGGTGTAACATCGAAAGTGGTTCTTATTAGGTACAATACCATCTCTTTTGGCCGTTACACTTACCTCAATAAAATCCCTAATGAAGTAAAAACCAAAAGGTGTGAACAAACCTTCTGTACAAGTTTTTACAACAAGAAACCTTTGGCCCTCCTAGCATTTTATTTTAAATTGAATTTTGTGTTTGATGAAAAGCTTAAAAATAATTAACTTGAATTTTGATGCTAGATATTGTGGGAATGACTTGTCCTATTTTCTCCAAAAATTTTTAAAATAATTAACAAATTTTGTGTAGATTACAGTAATATTAAATTCTGCTGATGTGACGGTCTATTTAATTTAAAAAATATGTAACAATAAATAATTCAAATTGCTTAATATGGCCAACGTACTTAGTGGCTAAGATGCCTCACCAATATTAAAATTATTCATTGCAGAATAATATTTGATTGATTGAATATTATGAATAATTAAAATAGGTACCATTTTATATCATTTCATTTTTATTTCTAGTCAAATTTTAGGGAAATATATTGGAAAAACGTATTGTGATTTCAAGGATTGAATAACATTTTTATAAAACAATTCAAACTGACTTTTTTCTATTTTCAAAAGCCAAGAAAAATAAATATAGCTGTTCTTTAATTTTAATATAATTATGTCTTTCAAAAATTTCAAAAATTTTAAAAATTTCGGATTTCCTTCTTTTTTTTTTTAAAAAAAATACATGCAAATTTGAAGTACTTTTGTGCCAAATATGGTTTCATTTCAGCTCGCCTATCCAAGTCTATTTCAAATATTTAAAAGTTGAGACATTATCCTCTCCTTTACCTTAATGTGAACTCCAAGTTAATGATTTCCACTTTTTAAATTAACCTTATGCGTATTTTTTGTTTACTATGAGGCATATGTGCTCAACTTATTGCATGCGAAGCCTTGTAATTTTTGCATTAAAGAAATTTAAAAAATCAAAAAAATTGAAAATTGAAAATAATTCCGATTAGAATTAAATTTGATTAGCAGTTAACAGAAATACTAATCCATACAAAATATTATTAACAAAAATATTCAACTATATTGACTTTGAATGGAATATAATTCATAAAGTGTGATACTTGTTTTTGGACAATGCCTGCAAGTTTGGATATGTTAGGAATAAAATTCTTCACTTGAATTTTTAATTGAATTTATGAAAATTTTAAATATAACCCTTAAGATTAAAATAATTTTGAATATTTGCCGTAAGGTGTAAATAATTAAAAGCTGTACCTATCAATCAAGTTCTTTCAAAACAATTTAATAATTTGGTTAAAAAACTGCTTACAAAAAGTAGCCTTAAAATACATTAAAAACATTAAAAAGGGTGGAAAATTGGAACCAAACAGAACACATAAAAGGATAAATCTGAGTGAATTATATGAGGTTATTTTACATTGATACGAGGATTCTCGGACTGTTGAGGTATTTATGAATAAGTTAAATATGATTAGAGAACAAATGAAACCATATTACAATGTTAACATAAAATACAATATATTGCAGAAAAAATGAAATTCATCAAACTGAATGTGTTCAACATCAAAAATCTATAAAAAATTAGTTGATTTTATTATGTTTTAGTCATATTTGTGTAATCAAACTTTAAATGAAGTTGATAATGTCATAAATATTTTGGTTTTGGTGAAAAAAAAGTCAGTACATTTAAGATAATAATTCTGAAAAAAGTATACTTTACAAATAGAACAAATAGTGCAGTTTGGGCGCCACTTAATCAGGACAAAGTGGGCCCACAGTGTTTTGTCAGGATTAATCATAATATTGAATTAGGCTGCGTAGATAAAAAGTTGAAAGTGATCAGAATATTGAGATAAAAATTTGACCAAATATATGAATAATACATGTGTGGGGAGTCACTGGCAAGAGGAATAGAGGCTTGGACCACTTGACGATAGTTGCCACCCCAAAGAGCAGTCAAATATTCATCCACATGATGTAAAAGACACAAATTACGTTTGATTGTAATTACCTGCAAATACATGCAGGTAATGTATGAGAACAGAATTGTGACACAATAAAATGATGTCACAATCCGTACACGAACTGGCCAACCATCTCTTATCTCAATAGGGGATGATGTAACCTGGCTGTTCTCACCAACGAACGTATTTCCTTACATACGTATGTTTGTTTGCATGTGAATAAGCCGTATATAAACCACCCAAACTGGCTCTAAAATTGCCAGTGTTTGGTTTGGTTCTGGCTAACCCATACTTACGTATGAAGTGGCCAAACACGTTAAATTCTGTTGAATTTACCTTCTGGTGAGAATACTTACTCACGACAAAGTATTCCACAGTGGTGACCCCGATGTGATTTTTGGCTACGTCGTGTGGTGTTTTGAGGCGCTGTGAGCTTTACTAAAATTCAGTGTGGTGCACTGGCAAGAAACTCGCTTGCTTGGCAAATATAAAAATTTTTTTTGAAGTCCAAGACACCTTTGGTCATCAAAGTAGAGTCTGCTGAAGTGGGTATTTATACCCCTCTCTTTAAAATATATAAACAAAGAGAAACCAGAGAGTAGACCTGGAGGAAGAAGGTTGGACTCATCCCTTAACCCCTCCAACTTCGATTCGACACTCAGAAAATCCATCAGGTTTGGAAAAAGGCCCTCAACACCCAGAACTACCACGACTAGGAACTGCAATAAATAAAGAATAACTTGCAGTCAAAACGTTGAGAAGTGGTCAAACTTTAAGCCAAAGTTCTAACCCAAAAACACCTGTCCTACAAACAAAGGAGCCAGTGTTTTCAACTAGCAAGGAAAGAAATAGTACTGTGGAATACGCTTGTCATCAAAAAGACAGCAATGGTCCCGCCACCAACTGGAAATGAAAACCCACAACCATCGCAGGGAGGTAGTAGTCAGCCACAGCTGACACCCGAAGTCTTGACGCAAATTATGCAGCTTTAGCAGTTACAGCCAGGGCAAAGCCCCAACTTCTACAGACTAAGGATAGAGATCCTGGAATTTCTGCCCAATGAGGTAGATCTGTGGTTGACTCTCTTCGAAGGCAGGTTCAAGACTGAAAATATACAAATGAACCAGCGGTATCTCCACATCTGCGGAGGCATGCCCCCATAGATAATCCGCCACATTCTGGATATTATGGAATGCCCCTTGACAGAAGATGACAAATATGCCTGTTTTGTCAAGAAGATCAGAAATGTATTTGGAAAGATGAAGAATCAATTCATTGATGATGTGATGGGTGGTATGAAGATGGGGGATGACAAACCCTCAATCTTCATGGGGAAGTTACGACAGAAGGTGGATAATATCATAGCTCCTTCAGTCATAGGCAATCAATTCTGCAAGCAACTACCCCAAAGTGTTGTGCAGTGCCTAGCCACTGTGGGTTCGACTGTAATAAACACATCTGAAGACGTAGACTTCCTTGCAAAAGCAGCAGACAATGCACTGGAATATACCAGGTCAAAGCTTTTGGTAAGTGCAGTATCTGTAGAGACTGGAGAGAACGCTCAACTTCAAGCTCAAATAGCTCAGTTGACTGTTGAAGTTAAATAGAACAAAAGCCAGAGCTCGAACAAATCCAATAGTAGCTGGCAAAATGATCTAGATCAAGAAATAAAAACAACAGGAGCAATAGCAATGGACGACAGTCCAGGTCCAAAGACCACAGATCAAGTTCAATCAAAAGGGGTCAGTGTTCAACTCCCCCACAAACATCATCTCCCAAAAACCAGTCTCAAAATTGGGATTATAAGGGTTGTTTCTTCCACAACCAGTTTGGCGCAGAGGCCACCAAATGTAACAACAGATGCAAATGGTGGGGCAAATCCTATACCAAGGAAGTGTCAAACTAGAATGAGGGGCCATCCATGAGGCCAAAGACCCCTCGGAAAAATACTCATGCCGCCTGTTCATAATGGGCAGGACAAACAGGAGAAGGTACTTAATTGACTTGGGTGCAGACCTGAGCATATTGCCAGTCAACAAAAATCAAAAACTACTCCCACCTAAATACTACCTACGTACTGTGAATGGTCAAAACCTTCCAGCCTATGGACTTGAAACCAGCAAAGTCGACATCAGACTCAAGAAAATCATGACGTTGTCCTTCACGGTTGCTGATGTTCCAAACCCGATCCTGGGTGCAGATTTCCTTGCATATTTTGGCCTGATCTTTGACCTCAAAAATGGAAAATTGATCGATAGTGAATCTAAATATTGTGTGAATGGCAAAACCCATGCTCACAGACTGGACACAAACATATCCAGCTGTACCAAAGTTGACGAACAACTCTTACAGATCCTGTCTGACTATCCTGGAGTCACTCAACCATCAATTTGCAGGCACCCTACCTATAAACATGACACTGTTCATTATATAGAGACTAAAGGACCGCCTTACCATGCTAGAGCATGAAGGTTACTGCCTGACAAACTCAAAACAGCACGGGAGTACTTCCATCGCATCATCAAGGAAGGTATATGTCGCCCCTCAAAAAGCTCATGGAGCTCCCCTATCCACATGACTAAAAAAGCAAGTGAAGAGTGGCAAATTGTTGGAGACTACAGGGCCTTAAATGTCAAAACAGTTCCTGATTGCTACCCAGTCCCCAATATAATGGACTTCAACGCGAATATGAAGGGTAAAACAATGTTCACAAAAATTGACATCAACTGGGCATTCCACCAAATTCCTATGGCTGACCAGGACATACCAAATACAGTGGTTATAACCCCCTTTGGACTATTCAAATGACTTCGAATGCTGTATGGACTTTGCAACTTGGCACAAATTTTCCAGAGATTCATCAATGGACTGTTTAGGGAATTGCCTTTCTCATATGCATACTTGGATGATATTTGCATTTGCTCTGAAGGTGGTGAGCAACAGCATGAGGAGAATGTAAGAGCCGTCATACAGCATGTACACGCTGCTGGCTTACTATCAACGTAGGTAAAAGCTTATATGCACAGATCAAAATTGACTCTCTCGGCTACAAAGTCTCAACCAAAAGCATTCCCCTCTGAAGACCAAACAAGAACCAATATTGAATTTCCCAAAACCCTTAAATGTTGCTGAACTCAGGCATTTCTTGGGAATGGTAAACCATTATAGACCTTGCATGAAGAATGCAGCAGTCGAACAAAGTAAGCTGTTTGCACTAATCAAAACAAGTAAAAAAGAAAGATAAAACCCCACTCAACTGGAATGAAGAAGTGGAACAGGCCTTTGAGAAAACATTATTGTCTCATCCAGAGGAAAGTCTGACGTTATGCGTGAGTACAGATGCCTCAGATTTTGCTATTGGTGCAACCCTGTACTAATTGGATAAAGACAACAAAAAGTTATCGCCAGCTTTCTTCTTGAGGAAGTTCTCAAAAACAGAAAAGTACAATAACACGTATGATTGGGAATTGCTCAGAATTTTTTCTGCGTTGAAGCATTTCAGACACCAATTAGAGGGTAGATGTTTTTCTGTATATACTGACCATAAACCCTTAACATATGCCTTCACACAAAAAGCAGAACCGGCATCGCCGAGAAGAGCACAACAATTAGACTATATTGGTCAATTGACTACCGACATTCAGTATATAAGTGGAGAACTTAACACTTCAGCTGATGCCTTAAGTAGTATTGAAGCTTTCTCGGCTGCTTTCCAATTGCCTTATGCTGAAATAGCTAAAGCATAGCTTAAGGATGCAGAATTGCAAGAGTTGTTATGGAACGATGATACTACTCTCAAATTGAGACAGCCAAAAATTCCCGGTACTGATGTTTTATTAACATGTGATGTCAGTACAGGTGAGAATAGGCCATTTCTACCGGTAAAATATTGTAAGTTGGCTTTCAACAGTGTATATAATTGTCACATGCTGGACCAAAATGTAGTGCTAATTTAATTTTGGCAAGGTTTGTATGGCCACGAATGAAGTCTGACTGCAACAAACGGGCTCGCAGTTGCCTGAACTGTCAAGAATCAGGAAGACACACTCGCTCGCCCCTCAAATCCTTCAAACAAACAAAGTGGTTTAAAATAGTACACATCAACTTCGTAGGCCCATTGCCACCATCTAAAGGACACAGATACCATTTAACGATAATAGACAGAGCAACACAATAGATAGAAGCAATTTCTCTACAAGAGATGACAGCTCCAACTGTAGCTGCCAGGTTATACGATACCTGGATTGCGAGGTATGGTGTACCTGAAATCATAATTACGGACCAAGGTTGACAATTCGAGAGCTTGCTCTTCCAAGAACTATCCAATCAGCTTGGTGTTCAGCAGTCATACCACAGATTACCATCCTCAAGCCAATGGCAAAAACGAGAGATGGCATAGAGCACTCAAATCCTCTATCATGTCACATGATACAAAGAGGTGGATAGAAGTACTTCCTACCATCTTCGATCTGCCATACAAACGGATACAGGTCATTCTGCAGCGCAATTAGCATTTGGCAAAGAGCTATGCCTTCCAGGGGACTTCTTCACAGTATTAAAGGAAGTTAGCCCCGAAATAATGGTGCAAAATATACGAAATGATGCCAATAATTTTCTAAAACAGGCAGCTTGTCATGGCCAGCCAAAAATTTACATCTCGAAACACTTGGCCAATACATCACATGTATTTGTTAGAGACGAGAAAATAAGATCTGCGCTGGAGAAACCATAAACCAGTCCTTACAAAGTAGTATCATGAGATGAGAAAAACTTTGTGATACTCATTGCAGACAAACCTCGAACAATTTCAATCGATAGATTGAAGCCTACATACATGATAAGCGACGATAAAAGAATAAAGAGGTTACAGAGGAATAAAATAGAAAATATCCAGACAGATTCACAAACAAACACAGAAGAATCTGTCAAAAAATGTGAAACAACAAAATCACAACTGTTGGAAACACCAAAACAAAAATAAAAAAAGTCTATGTAATTTTCGGACGATGTTACTACAAAAACATTCGATATGGAGGCCACCATATGCCCACAAAAAAGAGGGAGGCCACTAGGAATTAAAAAATGCAAAAATTCCAACCCTTATCGCAAGTCTGAGAGGTTAATGCGAAGCAAATAAAGATTTACTCCTGAAAAAGTAATATCTGGTACGTAAGAATAAACCCGCTCAAAAATAGGTGACAAAAATCGGAATTCCGCGAGACAAAAGAAACTTCGGAGATAAGCAAACGAGGAATGCCAACAAAAAGAAAACGACAGGAATAAACAAATCCACGTGCAATATGGAAATAAGCATCGCAACGTGAGTTTATTGTCAAACGCAAAGATATTCTCAACGTTGTGACGTCACAAGCGGAGATTCCTTTGTAATAAAAATTTGAAAAATATATTCTGAGTTTATTTCAGGCATAACTTTGCTTAAACTGATCAGAACTTAACCAGAAAACTTGCATACAGCCAAGAATTTTCAGCGCTATCCCCTCTATGACTTGATAAGAAGATATAAAAAAGCAAAAACAGAATAATAATGGTAAATCAAAAACTACAGTAAATTCACCCGCTTTCAAACTGTCTTACAGCCTAAACGTGTTTTATAAATGATATTTTTGATTCCCTGTTTTCCTTACATGATTCTGATGTCGCTACAAACCACCTTCTGCAAATCCATCAACTCCCAGACTGTTTGGAAAACCGTTGAGCCTTCAAAAACTCATCAACTCCCCGAACAAAAAACGGAGTTGGAACTGATCAAAGAGGAGCTGTTAATGGATACAGCTCCTCCTGTAGAGAATGTCCTTGTGGAGATGGCATCTCCACTACCACCAATCATCTCTCCTACCTGGTTACCACTGGAATCAACTCCGACTCCAGAACCCCTGAAGCCGGAGCTAAAACCTGCAGTGACCCAGGAACACATGAAGTTCCTCTTCACAGAGGAGAGGGCAGCCAACAAGAAAGCATTGATGGCCGCCTCAACACTGGGGCTTTCAAACTCTCCAATGCTGAGGCAACCACAATTCAAGCATCCGCTGCCCACTCACTCTCACCACCACCATTACACCTATAACAAAAATCTACCACCAAGGCGTAGGGGAGAAGGCAGTTGCGCCCAATACCAGGCATGCATCGATGCAAGACGACAATCTTATGAATGTTTCGACGCTGCAGTGGGTAGTGCACTAGCTAAGTGGGAGGCAGATTAGAAGAGGCGCTCAAAAACCTGCAAGTCCCCACAGGCCTGCGCAATTTAATCATTTTTGCAGCGCAAAAACTGGGGGGAGTATCTGTGGGGACTCACCAGTATGAGGAATAGGGGCTTGGACCCCTCAATGACAGTTGCCACCCCAAAGGCAGGCAAATATTCGTCCACCTGACGTAAAAGACACAAATTACGTTCGATCGTAATTACCTGCAAATACATGCAGGTAATGTACGAGTACAGAATTGTGACACAATAGAATGATATCACAATCCATACACAAACTGGCCAAACATCTCTTATTTCAATAGGGGATGATGAAACTGGGCCGTTCTCACCAATGTACCTATTTCCTCACATACGCGTGTTTGTGTGCGTGTGAATAAGCGGTATATAAACCGACCAAACTGGCTCTAAAATCGCCAGTGTTTGGTTTGGTTCTGGCTTACCCATACTTACATATGAAATAGCCAAACACGCTTAAATTCTGTTGAATTTACTTTCTGGTGAGAATAATTTCTCACAACAAGGTATTCCACAACATGTATATAAAAATTATTTTATTACCGTTTATGACATATAATTATTACATAACTGGAGTTGAATTAAACATAAAATGATGAACCTTCAATAAAATTGAGTAAGAAAAAAGAAAAAAATTAAAAATCAGATGAAAAATTAGTTTTAATGACAATTTTAGTGAGAAAAAAATAAAATTATGAAGAAATATTTTTGGATTATGCAGAAAAAAATACGTAGGAAAAGATACATTTGATCTATTGCCAGTAATTTTGGATAAAATAAATGGAGGTCCAGATTATCCTGGGGACAGACTAAGCGGCGCCCAATGTACTTTGCTTTAACTTTGAATTTATTGATAGAACAGACATTTGTGTCCAGCCTCTCCACTTTTTAGTGTAACATCTAAAGCGTAAATGCTATGATTTTAGTGTTACTTACCAAGTTTCCTGTATTAAAATTTTACATGTTAAATGCCATATGAAGTGACCTAAACAGTGTCAATTTTGGGGAGGAAAATTTCTGAATCTAAAACGTTTTATTTTATTTATTTTCCTTTCTTTCTTATTTTTTCTTTGATTTCTCTTTGATTTTCTTTTGAATTTTAGGATAGATTTCCCCTGGACTAGCCATTGATACTATATTAGTATATTATGGATTACTAAAAACAAACTGTGTAAAGAAAATTAACAAAATAATTTATTCTATAAATATGGTTACAAAACTTAGCCCATATTTGTACAAAAGTATCTTTCACATTCTAAATTTGTTAGGGAATTTAGTATGAAAAAAATCAACTCGTATAACACCAGCTGTTGCACCAGCCAGCATTGGACATTGAGAAAAATAAAGAATTTGGTGGGAATAGTTATAGTCCGAATGAAAAAATAATAACAAATGATAATAAAAATAGATTGAGCCAAACTTGGGTCATGTTTGGTGCTTGAATCTTTGCTGTGCATCAAATTGTATGTCGTCCTTACCGTTCGCTGGGTTGTGTGAATTCAATCATTTTTATGCAACTGTACCTCATAAATCATAATTTACATATTATATAAGATAAATTATAAATTTAATTTGTTTATCAAAAGGAAAATTGGAAATCAACCACAAATTCAACGAAATGATGTTTATGATTTGCTTGGTTTTCCTGTCAAGTTTCATCAGAAATGGGCAAGCTTCTCTAAATCAAGAACAATTGGAAAATGCTCTCTTGGAAGATGTGAACTATGTGGGAGAATTTGATGTAAAGTGAGATTCTTTTTTAATTTTTCATACAAATTATTCTGCCAACCACTTGATATATTAGTATCAATCTATTGGTAGATTAGTAGCAAATTTTTTTTTGTAACTGAGAAAATATATGATTTTCTCCGTGTTGCCAAGAATGTTTGTACTGACATCGAGATGGTTGAATGTTAATTTAATTTAATTTAATTTTTATATACAAGTCCGTAACCTGTCTGACAGAATGAAAATATTTAGTAAAATTGTTGGACTCCAGGATGGCTGGAAGTGCGTTGAAGTCCGTTGAAGTCCGTTGAAGTATGTGAGTAGACAAACATAATAAACAGTATTGATGAAGAAATAGCATAGAAAACACCAGTACCGCACTAATAAATTACTTAAATGAAGAGAAAGGTATTAACATGATTAAACACAACTGATAAACTGAACAGATAGACGACGTAACTAAATAGGAACCGGAGAATGTCGATACAGTGTTACCAACTAGTGATTGAACAATAATTAATGTACTGACACTCCCTCCTTATTCAATTACGACGTTGAAATATTAAAAGCTTCAGCCATTTGTTTCTTTTCTCCTGGTTATTGTTTTGACTTTCGCTTTTTAATTCCTTTACTTTCCTCCTGTTTATCCTCCATTTCATCCTTATTATTAAAATCATTAAACCAATTAAAATATATTTTTTCAATTTTCTCCTATACACCAATTTCTCATTAAATCTCACATCTCAAGATTCAATTAAGGATTTATTTTCTGAACACCATAGTAAATAACCAGATCGGGTATATTCAACCATTTGAGTATAGATTCCCCATCCTGATAATTTAGTCTCCGGTTTTCTTTTAACCTTTGAATATACCAGACAACCAAATATCTGTAATTGATTGAAATGACATGGTGCACTTAGTAAAAATTTAGTCAAAGGTGTTTCATAATTTATAGATTTATATGGGGTATGATGGTACACATAGACTGCTACTTTAACAGCTAAATCCCACATATTTCTAAGTAACTCTGAATCTGCCATTAAAGTTCTCACTTTGCTTTGCATGGTATTATTGAACCTCTCTGCTGCACCATTATATTGTGCTGTATCAAGTGGTGCTAATTGGAGATTGATCTTTTCCTTTTATATCACCTGTTTTGTATATCCTCCTGTAAATTCCATTCCTTGATCAGACCACAAAAAACAAACCTTTACATCTTTCCCTGATAGACTTCTAGTACTCCGTATAAATGCTTCTAAGCATTCACCAACTTCAAACTTTTGTGTCATAGTATATGCTTGTACATACCTAGAATAGTCATCAATAAATACTACAACGAATCTCCTTTTAGCTGGAAGGTAGTGGGTGATATAGGACCCATTACATCAGAATGGATCATTTGTAGTGGGCGCTACAATCTCGAACTTGGCTGATTGAAAGGTAACTTTTTAAGGTTAGAGATAGCACATATTTCACAATCTTTTTTTATACGCATAAATTTTACTCTTTTTAACTCTGGTTTAGTTTGCGCCAATTTCTTTAAATATTTTTCTGACACATGGCCTAACTTGTAGTGCCAGTGCAGTTCTAAAGGTATAGATTTATTTACTCCAGTAATATCTAATATCGTAGGTTTGGTAATTTCCTCAATATTAATTATCCTTCGATCATTCTCCAGATTTTTATTTTCAATCATAATTTTATGTTTATTATTATCAATTACTCCCTCCATTTCAGACTTTTCTATATTATCATTATTATCTATATTGTTATCATTATTTTCCATTTTATTCCTGTTGTTTTACTGTTATTATTGTCATTGTTATTTTCTATAGATATTCCACTGATGTTATCTGACATTTTGTACCAGCGAAAAATTCTCATCTATACTCTCTCATTCTCCGTTATTTATATTCTCAACTATTTCTTCCTCTTCTCCCCCCAAATTGTTTTCATGTATGATGTCAGTAACATGAGCAGAATTAAGACACAAGTTGCAAGACAATACAGATTTCTCGTCATCATAATCAGCACTATCATTAGTTAGATCAGTCACCAGTTCTATATGCCAAAAAGGTTTTTTATATTCTCCAGAAAAATAGGTCACTATTTGATTATCATTCATAATTCAAATGTTTTGATTATTCATAAATACAGTAAAACCTAAATCTATTAATTTATGAACTGAAAATAAATTTTCAGACAATTGAGAACAACACCTATCAGTACTAAATTTGACTTTATTGCCAAGTTAATTCCTTGTTAATAAGTCACCAGTTAACTCACAAGATAATGACAAATCTACATTGGCATTAAGGACTTTTTTATTATGAGGTTTTTCATTAACAAGAGGGACAGGATTTGATATTATATGTTGAGTTGCACCACTGTGACTAAAATGATACTTTATAAACAGGTTTGTCTGAAGGATTATTTTGCAATGATAACAATTGATTGGAGTCATCAAGATCAATCAGGGTCTCCTCTTCAGTAGTAACCATCAAAACTGATGATTGTTCCAAATTTTGAGTGGTCAAAGTGATGAGGTGCTAGGAGGTAAAGGCATATTTAAACATTCCTCCCAATCAGATTTCACATACGTATTTAGCAAGTTGGAAATGTCATTATTAGGAAATTTGTACTGAACTTCAACCTCAACATTATTTGGATGTGAACTTAACATTTCCTGTTGTGTATTTAAATTGTCAGATTCCGTTGATATATATTTTGCCACTGTTTGCTCAATTTCATTTTTATTTTCTTTCAGTTTCTTATTTTTATTTCTTATTTTACCTCCCACTCCTTGCCAGTTTGAGGGGTACCTTCATAAGGTTTTGTTTAATTATCAGTTGGTAACTTGGGTTGTGGATTAGTAAATCCACCTCTAGGTTGTACAAACCCACAATAAAAGCTAGACACTCTATATGTCATATATCAACCTGGCCTACGACTATTATAAAAATTACGCCTATATTGGTCATTATGTGACACAATCAAAAGTCTCATTTCCTAACTTGGGACAATTAGTCACATTATGTTGAAATATATTTGGCCTTTAATTTTTGGGTTAGGATAAGTATTACTTAAGTAACCATAACCCTAGAAATTGAAGCATCGAATTTGATTACTATTTATGACATCAGTTTGCACTTGTGATTGCCTGGTGGAAGCAACATTGCCTCTAGTTGGTCCTACCAAGCCCTTATTCAAACCCTCACTTCTCCATTCCATTTGTCTATTTGCCTCAACCTGTAGGATCAAACATTTAAGTTCTTTAATAAATAATCCTACATTATTTTTCCGTTTAGAAAAAAATTTATTGTTTCAATCATATTAGAACTTTTGGCCACTGCTGTATAAAAATAACTCCGTTTTTCTTTTACTGTTAGTTCATCATTTTCTTCATTATTTTCAGGACTTGATTAATTGGTCAATTCATTGAAAAAACTGGTAAGATTTTTTCCTTGATGAAAAATATTTTAAAAGAGCTAGATCTTTGCGAAGTACTTCTGTTGCCCTATGCATCTCACATCGCTTAAACTCTTTCAAAATTTTCAATATATGTCATCGAAAACCTCCTAATAATAGATCAGAAATAAAAATTCATCAAGTAAATAGTTCGATCACAACCCTAGCTTTTCATTGGCTAACTCCATCTCTTTTGTCAAAATATTCCTCCATTTCCCAGAAATACTCATACATCGTTTATTGTAAATTTCAGAATGGTCAAACAAAATTTCCACTCTATAATGTTTGTGCATGTTGCCTATATTGGACAATGCACAGAACTAAATTGATCATTGACACACAATATAAACTTCAGTAAATAACCTCATTCATGTGTGTGTGTGTGTGTGTATGTGTATGTGTGTTGATGTATTATTCCCCATTCTCCTTTCTGCAAAATTTGCCTTGTTGCCATCTACTACTATTATCTCTATGTTCACCCTCAAATACCACACCAATACTAACACAGAAAGAAAAATATTTCATCGTCTATGAATTGCCCGTTTTAGGTTGCTACTGTTTTTGGTTTTCTACATTCATGTGTTCGTGTATGCAGACAGCAACCCACATAACACCACACACACATTTGTTTTTTTTCTCTTCTTTCAACCTTCCTTCTTCTTCATTTGACTGCCTTAGCTAGAGTGAGATCATAGTAACCACCATATTGATACAAAATTTTTGACCAGTTTACCGCCATTTCTGAATTTGGCTATTCTCTGTTAAATATTTTATTTCACCTATTATTATTATCCACCATTTATTTTTCTCACTCCAATTTCAAATATTGATCACCATTACATCTTCATTTTTTCCATTCTAAACAAAGACTGAAAACTACAATGAATGTATTGACTCAACTTAGTACTACCTCCATTCATCTTGATCAACTTAAGCGTCTACACTAAGCATTCAATAATGAAAGATTAATTATAGTGTACACTTTTCACGCCTTTTGCTCCATTCTTTACGGCTGTTATTTCACCTCTCGTCATATAACAAAATTCACACCAGCATATTAACAATTAAATTACGCACCACGCAATAAAATACTACAAATCTCACACCTTGCTGTCGACAGCTCTTCATGACACCAAATTACAAACACATTTAATAATAAATAAATTTTACAAACCCATCATCTTTTTTGCCTACACCATACTTACCAAATTCGAGTACCTCCATGTCTTCTTACCTCGGAAATTGTTGATTCCTTTTTGTGATGTACCTGGCACCTACACCATTCTGGACTCTGGGGGCTTGAAGTTTGTGGAAGTATGTGAGTAGACGAACATAATAAACAGTATTGATGAAGAAATAAAATAGAAAACACAAGTACCGCAATAATAAATTACTTCAATGAAGAGAGAGGTATCTACATGATTGAGCACAACTGAAAAACTGAACAGACAGATGACGCAACTGAATAGGAACTGGAGAATGTCAGTACAGTATTACCAATTAGTGATTGAACAATAATTTATGTACCTTTTATTTTGGTTTTATGTGTATTATATTAATTATTATATTGAAAATATATGTACTGGTAATGAAGTAGATTTATACCAAAATAGTATATTACACACATGGGTTCAAAAATGAGTATGAATGTTGTTGAGGAAGATATTTTATATAATTAATGATCAGAAACCATTGAAATGTTAAAATTTTATCTTAATGATGAGTCATTCTTAAAAAAAAAAATTGAATAAAATTTCAACCTTCTTATTGTGGCTTATTTAATGTTTCATTTAGAAAATGTAATGTCTACCTCGATGTACACTGAACATTTTTCCATGTGAAAAGATATTTCACATTTTTACATGGAGGTGCGTTCATTTTATATTGAGATTGTATTCATTAATGATATGATCTACTTTTCACTCGAAAATATCAGCTTAAACATTGTCTTTCTGATCATGTATTATATAAAACTAATTGTTTTGTTCAAATATAAAAATGAGATATTATTACTTTACTACATCTATTTTTAATATATATGCCAAAACATAAATAAATGTAATTAACCTCATATAAAATAGAATCTGTCTTGAAAATCCAGTTAAAAACATATATTTATATTATACCTTCTTATGCCCAATTCAAAGATGGCGGCAATTGGCTTCAATTTTCTCGCTGAGTTCGTTATCTAGTTATAGTATAAAGACCTCTAGTATGCACATCTTGTTCCTATCATTTCTAGATGTTTGAAAATACACAAAATAAAAAAACCAAATTAATGCATAATGTACATTTTAATATGGTTTCAATATTTTTACTTTTACACAACCAGGAGTATAATCACTGCTGTACTAACATATTTTTTCACACTATTCATAATGTGCAAGTACTTGTAACAGATATTCAATTTTATAAAAATTTGATGCCAGCATAGTTTTGATCATATTGATTTTAACTCCATGAATGTAATTAGCGTAGATATGACATGGTGTTATGATAAACTTGTAGAGTGCAGTATGGAATTTTATCATTATCACAAAAAGTTCTCCATATTTTTAAAATTTGAACGAAGTAGAATGTTTTGTTGGGGCAATAGGCCACTTACCAGAAATAATTCTGAGCTGTTTTTCTACTCATAGAGCTTAATTTAGGGATTAATCTTCATATAATTTGTACTGTGCCTTCTCAATAAGATAGGAAGTAATTGACAAGTGCAGCTTGCCATCATAGTAATAAAATACACGTCATTATGAAAAAGAATGCTATTATTGGTGTTTTTACCTCTTTTTGATGTCAACACTTCACCAAGTATTTATTTTTAGAAAACCACGAATAAATACTTATGAACAATACAGATAAATTTTTATAACTAAAATATAATGCCTAGGTATCCACAGTCTTATGGTATACCTTAACTTTCTTTCTTTTGTAAGACTGCAATTAAATTCAACACAGTTTTAAAAAATATAATATTTTCATTTACAAGTAAGAAAATCTTTAATAGAATAATATCGAATATCAAGTATTAGGAGTTAAAATTGAACTGAACTGAATTGAACAGTGTCCTTCAGTGTATTAGTTTTTATATTTTAATTTTTACACAATATACAAAAGAAATGGTAAGTAATTGTGGGACTAGTTCACTATGATTGGTTGTTACCTGAAGGAAGGGAGAATTAACATTTTACCTGCTGTGGGCACATATTTCTAGAAAGTTACACATGTGTGTATTAATGAGGTCAAAGAAGTAAATGGAAAATGTCTTTTATCGTATGTCAGGTCAAGGTTCATGTGCTGAAATACGCCCATTTTCTATATATTACCAGTCATTTTCACTCGAACGCCTATATTTGATCATATTAGGCCTATTAGGACCATATGTCAGGTACCAAATCTGACCAGGTACCAAATCTGATATACAGTCTTTGAAATCCATTGTCTTATCCCCTATTATCAGCCAGTACCTCCCACACAGTCATAGTTACATGTCTATCGTTATTGTGTCCTTCACGCATGTTTTCTATTGTCTTTCTCTTCTATTGTTTTATTCTCTAATTTTTGTTATGTTTGCGTTTACAAAAGGGCTCTCTCTCTCTCTTTATCTGCTATATTTTTATCATTTACTTTAATATATGATAGGTGCCATGATATTGATATCAATGTTATGATAGGTTCAGTTTTAACTTTTTCACTTTCTGAGATTACCTAATGCCATAAAAAAATATTTTTATCGTGTGTAGGCCTTTTCATAACTAGTTCATGGTGAGCATTTAAAATTGCTCTTTAAAGTCAGTGAAAAAGCTGAAAATTAAATGTAAAAGCGTGAGAACACAAATATTTTCATTTGCCATTAACATATCGTAATATACCTTATTATGAGAAGTATATAATAATACATTTTTCTTTCTTACTATTATACCAACATTAGTAATGTGCTCAATTTCGTGACCATTTAATGTGTAAGAAGCATCAGTGAACAGATGTGATAGGCCGTTATAATCAATTTATTGAAAAGTATGCAGTATTGAAATTATGTAGTTTTGATTCCATAAAAAGAGCCGAAGTTGATGGAAAAGTGTAAACATTACGTTGAAAAACATCTATCCTAATTTCATCACTGTTTGTAAGGCCACTGGAAGTGTAGGGATAGTGACGAAAAAAAAAAGTACATTTGTAATACCATTGTCGACGTTTATTTTTTCTAAAATATCTGGACTATGTTTGTTAGTAGTGAGAGTCATAATTAAACGAGTTCTATTAATCCAAGATTTTGTAGAAAGGATTTATATTTCGGTGTTAATTTCATTGAAGTACTTGATCATTTCATACTCCTTTGTTTACGGTTACACTTTTTATTCACATTTAAAGACGTATAATTTTTTCCTTGAATTGCAAATAAATTACATCTATAAACAATGCAATTTACATGTTGAAATGAAGTATTTAGTAAGAAAGGAATTACTATAAATATTATTGGTTATGAATTATCATTTATTATTCATTTATTTATTTATTTTCTGATTTTAAGTGGAGTAACAGTGTAATATTGTCTCCTAAGGAACCAATTTGATTATTGTCTTGATCAGTAATAAAAATTTCAATGGATGAGACATCCTGTTCCGTGACTAGTAAAGAAATAATATCTTTAGGGGCTTCCACAATTTTATAACCAATTTACACATTTATTGCAATACTGTACAACAAGTGTGAAGGAACGCCATTTATACAGGATTTAAAACAATGTTACAATGAACATTTAGACAATGAATTGTGGCTATGTGAACTGGAACGTGTCCTTGTAAAACATCATCCTCCATAGTTACTGGAAGACTATCTTCAGAAAAACCCAGTACTGGTCTGAGGGAGTTTTCTTGTAGAAAATGAAAAGAGAAGGTTATTGAATTTAAACAGAATTTTCGTTGTTGTTTGTGATATTCAAAGTTTATTGCATTAGCTGTAGAAAGAAGTTTTTTTTCACAAATTGTCATCATTGAAGCAGTCAAGTATTGTTGAACATACACTGTTTTTGAATTATACAGGCAAGTCATCAAATTTGTATGATTCATTTGGGATATTACTTGTTACAAATAGAATTCAACTTTTTGTAATAGAAAACTGGTACACATTTTTTTCTGTGATATTATTCTTCCTATTATAACCGATGAAGTAAAAAAGTCCAATGCTGTATTTTTCGGTTGTATCAGATTGGACAGATGGGAAAATATTACAAATTAACGGGTTACGATTGTGGGATAAATTAAATAAGTACCTAACTCATGTTGATGTTAGCGAAACAATATATTTGTTTGTTGATTAAAAATAACGTAGATGTTGTTAATAAGTGAGACGTATTTATGAGAATTTCCAAACAGAATTTTCTGCAAATTTTTGAAAAATTTGTTTGAAAATTGGTAGTATTGTACAAATTATTATTTCCATCTAGATAACTTAATATTTCTTTAGGAAGAGGTAAATCTCCGTTGCTATGAAAATAAATACATGTATTATTGATTTTACAAAAGCTACCCAATGCGTACCAGGAGTTTTGAGACTATCTGAAGTAATAATCATACTTTCTCGTTGAAACAGTACTGTGGGTAATATTTCTTTACTAAAAACACCTTGAAAATGAGACATGCTACATAGTTTAGCATAATTTGCTATTTCATAATCAAATAATCCGCATTTATTTGGGAATCCAAAGTAGTGTAAACATTCAGCTGTATTCATTATTCGTTAAAGATGTACTTTTAAGCTAAGTCCTTCTTTATATTTTCTTATACTCTTTCCTTTTTTTCCTAATTGAAGCGGATAACCATGTGGATTGAGTTACAAGCCGCCATCACTTTCTGAACTCCCAGATAAATTTTTTCTTGCATTATTAACTGCTGAAATGGCTTCTGCGATTGTTTTTACAGTGGCACCGATAGTACCAAGCACACCTAAAGTGGCCATTATTGGCAGTAATGGTGAGAAACAGCCTTGTTTCTGGAAAGGAATTATTCTTTTTACACCTAAAATTTGACCAGGGTTTGCCTCTCAGTAATTTTTTCAAGTATTTATGGTTTGGACAATTTTTGTTGTCAGAGGTAATGATTGATCAATAGCCAAACAACCTTTTGGGAGTAATGTAGAAAATTTTACTAAATTTTTACATTTTTTCATAGAACTCCTTGTTTTTTGATTTTTTTTTCCCAAGCCTAATTTGTGATTGCCTTTCATTACAATTGTTGTAGCCCATGTGGGTATTTGTTCAAAATAAGATGGGTTGGGATCTAAAACTCTATTCCACATTCTATTTTCTAAAATTTGTCCTAGTACTAAAAAGTGTTAACCTAGTACATGTACTTCGATTGAAAGATTATTAATTAAAAAATTAATAAAACCAGTTCCTAATTGGTTAGTTGAAAATTGTTTATACATTGACTTACGTAATTATGTATCTCTAATGAAATAAATAAGGTCTTTATATAGTTAAATGAATTTTTATTCAGTTATCCCCAAAAATTATCTCGTAATAGTAAAGTATTTAATAATGCATGATGTATGGAAGAATGAAAAGGACAGTTCGTTTCAAGGAGAGAAAATGTTGAATTGATAAATTTTTTCTGAAACACTGAGAGAGGAAATTTTCAATTCTTCATAGTCTTCTCTGCCATTGTCAGAACTCTCCAAAGAAATGATGTGTACAATAGGAATACCAATATCTATACCTATTATAAATTTTTTCTATGTCAGACCATGGGGTTGGGTTGCCACATAAAAATATTTGAAGAAAACTAATTTTATCACACCTGAAAACAAAAAAAATGGAAGGAGTTATAGTTAAAACATGTTACACATCTGCTTTAATTGACTGGTACTTAACTTTGAGTGCCATCATTTACCATGAAATTATTAAAATGTCATGTTAACCATCGATTTGCATTACAATTTTGTTTCATTGTCAATAATATATCCGTCAGGGTTTCATACAAGGAATGATAAAAAATTTTTCTCCTATCGTTGTTAGGCATAATTCTATTACAAAAATTTTTCCCTCTGATGTTTAACGATTTTAAATATTGAAAAAAACTTAAATGGACATAAAAGATTTAAAATTTAATAGTATACCGTTTTCTGCACAACCACTGAATACCATGCTAGGTTCAAAATTTTTCACAGTATATAAATTTAGTTCAAGAATGACTTCGCATGACAGAGGAAACTTGTATGCTGACAACAGTATGAATAGCATTGTGAATATATACTAAATTGCTGTTAGCTACATTATTAAGTACTTAATTATAATACAGTAGGGGAGAGGGAATGGGAATCTTCAATACATCTGACAAAAGGTACATTATTAAGTAGTTGATTACTATGCATTCTCCTTGGCTCATGATTGTCCAATATATATGTGTATGGAATTCCTAGTGTGATGTGTTTTATTGGAAAAATTGCTGTCATCAAACTAGCAGTGTACACTTTTGCAAATATACATTTACATTTCGATATTCGAACATCGTCTCCCACCTTAAAATGTTGTTGTATTGTTTTATCATATTTTCTATGTTATATTATATATTCTATTATTTTTCTTTCATCATTTTTTGATTTAACATTTATGGGCTTCATATTTGTTGTTCGGTGTAATTTATTATTATAAGTGTACGTTACTTGTTGCAAAATTGGTGTCCAATTTTTTGAATGTTGTTCCATAAATTGTTGAAATAATTTTTCTTTGACAGTGAGGATACCACATTCCACAATACTCGCTTTTAAAGATGAGTAAGTGTGAAAAAAATTTATTTATACTTTCAATATAACGATCTGCAAGATTCATTCACAAATTCTTTCCCTTCATCGGGATTTATGTTGCATGGTGGTCCATATGGTGATGTTTTGATAATGTCAGATAAAGCTTAGCAAACCATTACTGTAGTTTTTTGCTTCAATGGGCAAGTTTATAAAAATTTTGTAAAAATATCTATTACTACTAACACATGCGAATAACCTTTATTTTCTTCGAACAACTTTATAAAATCAATTAAACCTATTTACCACGTTTCTCTGATTCCTTCTAGTTTAACTTCATCTGCATCTTCATCATTGTCATCGTCCTCATTATGTTCTTCTTCAGTATCATCAATATTGTTTTCTTGTACATTGCACCTCATTCCATTAGTACTTGCTTCCCCCATATCACATGGAAATAATTCTTTTCTGAACATTGCCATATTCAGTGGAATGGTAGTTACCATTTTTGGACTGAAATTTATCTCAACATTTGCCACATTGTCATTAAATAAATTTTCTGGTTTGATTTCGTCATTATTCCATGGAGAAGTTTTTAATTTTTTCTCTATTTGTCACTTTGCTTCTGTTATTGTTATTTCGTCAGGTAATATTGGTGTATCTGCACTAATTGGTGAAAAAATATCTGACAGGTTGCTGAATGGAGAAAATGGGGTCACACATTTACATATATTTCTTACGGGCTATAACGTATGTCAAAATTGAATAATTGGATGTAACGAGTTTTCTAAATCAGGCAATGATGTAACAATTTTTTTTATTGGTTCAGTTACTGGTTCCAGGTTTTTTCTGTGTAATTTGGAAAACTGTACTTCCCTAAATTTCATTGCATTAATTTTTTGTTGCATGTTATTGATTAGATTTGCTAAAACATTCTTAACACTTATTTCTAAAGAAATGTCTCATATAGTATCTTACAGAGTTTTACTCACATTTTTTATGTTTAATGACATTTTCATGTCCTGGATCAAAATGGAATGAGAAAAATGTCTAATTGTTTTCAAAATTTCCCATTATTTATATTATTTTTATTATCAATATTTGAAAATCCATGTTTCTCTTTCCAACACAATTAACAAATATGACAAAAATCATCAAATGTGCAAGTCGATGCAATGTGCACTTTGTAAATGTGACCTAAATTAATTCTACCTTGTGCAAAAACAATAATAAAATCAGCATTATCTCTTAATAAATGTTTTTCAATGTGAGTATATGTTTTGTATAAATAAAACACATCAATATTTCAATGTTTTCCAAAACAAAAAAAAAAGTTCTAATTTAATTTTGTCGGCTCTGAGACATAATATGTCATCTATAATTACTATAGAGTCAGGATATTGTTCTAGAGCTGGTAATGCAGATTCATCTTGTATAAATTTGGCTTCTAAACCATTAACCTTATTGAAAATTTTTTGTACTAGTGAATATTTTACCTGCTCCAAAGATTTTGATAATATAAAAACATGTTTAAATTTTAAACTGTTTGGGGTATGTTAGTAAAGAAAATATTGAATTTGTTTTTCCGCAACAACTTGGTCCGCATATTATAGCTCTAATATTATCAGGTAACAAATTACTATGTCACGAGGGAAAATATATTTTGCTACTCACATTTGCAATGGGAAGTTTTATTTTTTGCGGGATAATCTGTATTCTTCCATCATTAGCTATTTTTAGACACTTCATTAATGCATTTAGGTCTCAAAACGCTCCTATTTATACAAACTGGAAAATAAATTTTTATTAATTATAACTTTCTACTGTTACGGTTAAATGAAGAAGTCATTCATTCTACATTCAGTACTTACTTTTAAATAGTAATGAAGAAATCAAAAAAATATTTCCTGAACATTTTTTGTATAAATTTAGTAGCTGCACTGGTTGGAATGTGGGTAATATTTAAGCAACAAATTTCTTAATAACATAGAATTGCTATTATAGTTTAAAAGCAATTTCTTTGATTCCTACTTTTGTATTTTTACCTCCCTGAATTTGTTGTTGTTGTTGTTTCAAAGATTTTTTTGTTTTTTGTTTTTTGTTTTTTGTTTCTTTATCTTTTTATTTTATTTCATGTGTATACCTCGATTTCCTGAATTGGATTTATCTCAAGTTCCTGAATTAGAACATCGTATTTTGGTGGAGGTAGTGAACACATTCTTATTGGATGCAATTGATATGCAACCACCACTCCCTCTAAATGCACCCGATGATGATTATACCAGTGATGATAAGTATACCAGTAATAGTGACTTATTGGGTAGTCTGAGTGCCCTTGATATCTGGTGGAAGGATGACAATTATTATGCAGATTCCTTCCTCCTGGTATTTTATTCATTTTACACCTCGGGTGCTGCCTTCAAGGATGTGGCCTCTATACCTTTGTTTATAACCCTCCAACTATTAGAAAATGCTGTCACATCAAGTCCCAGGTTAAAAAACATCTCTTGTCAGAGTAAAGTCTTAAATTCTCAGTTGACTGTATCCTCAGATGCAGCCCCTAAGAATAATACGTCTATTATTTCTAACGACAGCATAGGTTTCATCCCTCCACAGTAAAACAACCTCGGTTGTAGGGGACATACTTGTTCAGAATGGTCTCCTACACTTTCATGCATCAACAACTTTGTCAAAAATTATTGACCAAGTGTGCCTCTATTGGAATATGCTTGCCCACAAAAAATTATCCTTTCTACTGTCTTGAAATACCTTTTCCCACCTTTTTGATTCCCAAAAAATCAACAACAACCACCTTTCCTATAACTCCCCCTTACCTGTAATTGTTGTATCATATTTGTCCCCACAAGTGGCAACACACGCTACTATTCCCTCAAATCATGATCAATGTTGTGTATTGACACAAATTTCCACTACTAATGAACAACTTGTGTCATGTAATCCAGGTTACTCAACACAACCCTTTTCCTCAATACCCACTCTTTCATATCTTAATATACCCCCTGTGATGATAAAGGAAGGGGAATGAGGGAAAGAGCCTGGGCAAATAGATTTAGTGGAAGCACACTACAGATGTCCTCCTGAAACACGTCTATAAGAACGGACTTGGCTGTAAAAAACAATACCTGTAACCCCTACATATTAAACCCCAACCCGATTAATCTTGATTATTCAAATGCCAAGCCCAACCACCTATGACAATATAGACTTTGGTCAATCTGGTTGTATGTACTCATACTCAACCCCCTTACAGCCCCTATGACTTACAATTGCTTGGTGACCATGTAATGGTGCCACTGGCCCCAAAAACTAAGGCTGTGAAGTTTTGTTGTCACATTGAAGGAGACCTAAAGGCTCATTTATGTCACTATTATTCTCTTTTGGCATATCTGTCTTGTGGGTATGGACACTTTAATCATATGAACTAGGCAATGTGCCAAAAAATTAGCTTTTTAATCCCTTGGAAAAATTGAGGACATCGAGCCTTTTGGTTCGACTTGAAAATTCTGCTCAATGTTCATCTCCCATCGGATTGTAAAATTTAGTTCTCATGTGGGATAATTAGTAGCCATAACAATTCGATAATTTTTGGTTATAATTTTTCCATAGGATCTACCATCAACGTGCAAATTCCCAAGGAGCAAGACTCGGGATTCATTTTCATAGATGGAGAAGGGATTCCTTGCTCCTATGTGGAAACTGATTGTTGCCTTACCCCTCATCCTGATTTAGCCACAAGGAGACTACCCCTCTCGTTCTAATTTTTGAAGTGTCATTTTACATCCATATTGATATATTTGTTTTTCTTGATCTCAACCACCATCAATTTTGACTTTTTCCTGATTATTGTCCTTCAGCATTACATCCTAATGTAAACACTTTTCATGACTTACAGTCCGTTTTTGTCTTTGTCTCCCATTCTGAGCTCTGTAGACCGAGACAACATCTCGATGAATAGTCAATTTTATATTTTAATACATTTTTTATTATTTTATAATTTTACATTTGCATTGGTTTTTGGTGGCTGCCTCTGAGCGCCATAATCCTTTTCTTCGGCTATTGCTACCAATTTGTATTAGTATTTATTTGTAGACGTATATTTTTACCCTCCCCAACTTCTTTTATTTCATCCAGTGATGATGATTGAAATAGTTTTATAATTTTTCCTATCTTTTAAACCCTCATAGATAGCCAAAAAAATTTCATTTAATCATAATTAAAATTTAAAACTCAATATAAAATTCATCTGGAAGCCTTCCACTGATTGTTTGAACTGAACCCCCAATTCAGGAGGTGATGTGGTTTTTAGGGAGCATGATGGGTACTGCTTTCCATCTTAATAATAAAATACATGTCAACCTTTGAACGATTCTAAAAATAAAACTAAAATTTTCCAAAAACCTCAGATGTTTCATTAATAATAAATTAAAATTTCCCTCTCATTCTTGGATGCTTAATAAATTTAAAACTATACTTTCCAGTGACCGAGGTCACATATTTAATAATAATAATAATAATAATAATAATTGTGGGTGTGTGCGTAGAATAATACACAGCACCACACAAACACCTGAGTAGGCATAGCATGTTGTTTGGTGGAAGTGTGTGTGAGCCTAGCTCAGTATTCAATTTAGCTATGAAGATGAAATACATAGCCATGAGTGCAAAAAGGTAGTTTGTGGAGTTTAATCCACTGGTCAACTAGGTGATCAACGAGTGTGTAGTACATACTTGTTTGTCAATGATCACCCATCACCACACCACTCTCCTTCTAGTAAGTTTCCAAAGAAACATACAAAAACCTGTGACTCCAGTCAAGTGTGGCATGGTCTTCACTACTTTGATCACGGATATCGATCACGGGTCTCTTCGGTTGGGGATTACTAATCTGATGGGAAAGTGAGATGGGAGGGGCGAAGTCTGGGCGCTCGAAGCTGGGATGAAGGATGCACTTGAGTTTCAGTGTGGCTTCTCATGAGAGGTTTTGGGACATTGGGTTTTGACAATGGGATGCTCATGAGGGGTGGTGGGTAGGTTATGGTTGGGCCCATAAGGAGTAGCATAACCTTGGCCTGAGGGAAAATTGGTGCCACAAGTTATACGTGCTGGGGAAGTGGGATTCTGGGTGGTGGTGCTACAATTTGTGGGAGGGGCACAGGTGTTGTCGCTAGGGGGAGCAACAGGCCATTGTGTGCTGCTAACATGGCCACAGTAAATAGTTTCCAAGGCTGCAGGGTAGGGTTCAGGAGTTATAACAAGTTGCAGTACAGGGGGCTGCACTGCAGTTGGAGTTGGCTCCAGTGTGGAAGCCTGTTGTCAATCTGGGGTCCGTGTTTGGGACTTTCTGTAACTGCCAAAAGAGATAGTATTGTACCTAGTTAGAACCACTTTGAGTGTTACACCATACGAAAAAATAATATTAGAATATTCCTTGATTAATTAAAGTATTGAATTTATTTGTCCACACACTATGGTAGACCTTTACTTGGCATGAGACTAAAATATTAAAAACACAATTATTATTTCAAACACTTTACTTTGAATTTAAACAAGTTAACACATCAAATCAAATATTAGGATTAGTAAGTACACGAAATACTTTTAGAAAATGTAGTAAACTAAACTGAGTTACTGAGCATCGAATGTATCATTGCCAGGGTTTATATACCCATTCAGATACATGGTGTACGTGACTGAATATGGTGAACAGTCTAAGTGAAGTAGGGATTGTTACAATGAGGATTTGCTGATTTGCAATAATATTGAGGGACAGGTGTTTTTAGGTTGCTAACAGTGGCAATGGGATTTCACTGTTCGTGATGTTTCAGATAGGTAAATTTTATATTGTTTATGGAAAGTATGATGGGATGTTTTGGTTAACATCGAGTACCTGTAGATTTGAGATTTGAAACAGTGTTAACAAATATTGTTGGTCATAATTACAAATAGACAAAAATATACGTTACACTTACCACGTTTTTTGTCCCGCTTTATCTCTTTGTAAGAGAGGCCTCAGGCACATGCTTCATGGCAAGCATGGCCATCTCCCTTATGGCTGATGTGGGGATGCTTCACCAGTTTTTGCCACCAACCTGGGGACTCTTAATATGAGAGGTGGATGGCTGAAGTTTGGGGATGTTTTCCAGCAAAGGGGTTTGGGTCAGGTCGATAACTGAGGAATTATCGACAGCAGCAGTATCTGTTGGTTTGACCTCTTCATGTACTGGAGAGAGTACATGTGGTGGGACCAACTGGGGGTTTGGGGGAATGGATGGTTGCAGATAGGTTTGGGTCCACATCCATTGGTGTCTCCTGTGCAGTAGTTGGTTCTACCATATGAAGAAGTAACGGAAACTTGTCCTTGGCAACTGATGTTACTGGTGGAGAGGCTACTGGTGTCTCTGCCACTGTAGAGGTCAACAGTTGGGAAAACTGCCTAGTTGCTGTAGACGGACATTTAAAACCACTAGTTTGCAAAGGGTTGGTTGCTCTCATCCAGCAGTTCCAAAGAGAAAGTGGTTCAACTGTTTTGACCATCTTGAGTGGCGGGAATTCCCCGGTAGAAATACTCACCATGGAAGTTGGTCTAAGATTGGACAAAGATCCCTTTGATTGAATACATTGTAAACTTCAGAGAATGTGCAGGAGTCAATCCACACATTGCTTATTTATACAGTGGGATGGGTGTGAGGCGGCATCTCCAACGAGTACACAGACCTCTTAGGCAATGGTACATAGACCCAAGATTGTGAGATACGGACAATTCTGTGCTGCACGAGGTCAGAGCCTCTACCTGCTACTCCAGGAGCAGCCTGGTACTGTCAGGGAGGCACACCTTGTCCCCTGACAACAGACTCCACCCTCTGCCTCAGTGTGGGTCATTTTTTTAGCTCCCATAATAGTACAAGAGGTGGTCTCCCATGCAGGTCTGCCAGAGGTAGGTGTCACAGATAATACCAATACATGGTTTGATGAGGAGGACACTGGCAATTTCTTCTTCACCGGCTGAGCAATGGTAGTAGCTGTGGAGGGAGAGGGAGCGACATCAGTAGGTGATGTTGGGGGAGAAAAGGTCAGGGAGGGAGAGTAGTGGTCATCTACAGAATGAGATGATGGGGCACTGCTGTTACCACCCTCCAGTGTTGGTGTGCCCTAAAAATGGCTGGTTCTTCATCATCTGAGAAGTCCAAATTGCTAGGTGGAAGACGCTCTTGGGAAATTTTGCCAGTCTATTACATTCCGCGAGACATTATTAAAAGCGCCTGTTTGATATGATGTGATGAAGAGTAAATAAATACTGAGCGTGTCAAGGAAAAGGTTAGTTTCTAAAACACAACCTTCACATGCTTCCTTAACCGTAACCTCCGTTTATTTTCTTCTCGTAAACACGAACGAAGGCGAGGTTGCGTCAGCTGTTGTTGCAAATTATCATTACAAGTTTGTTTTGCAGACAGGCCAGTTTGTCTACAAAGGAAGAAGACGCATTGTATTTAGGCAAATGGGTGGTCCCACAAAACAATATTTGTAATGCGTTGTTGTCTACAACGCTCGACTTGTTGTCGGTGTGTGAATCAACTCTGAATTATGTGGGAGGGAAGGAGGGATCGCAGTCAATTTGTCTTGGAGCGTGTGATCTGCTGTTCAACTGTGATATGGTCCAATGAGGTGCAATTCTGTAGTTGCGGTTAATAACCCTTCAGAGGGTGATTCTTCATTTTAATCTTGAGTAATGACAATTGGATGAGAATCACACCTGTCATTAGTGTTAGTAAATGGTCGTTGTTATTATGTATGACGACATCAGATGACATCAAATGTCAGTCCCAAAGGATCATCGATGGAAGAAGAGTCATCTCTGATGGCTTCTTTGTCTGTATAGACAGAGGCCAACATTAGGCGATCTATTGATACACGTGTATGTCACCCTTGTATATCAATCTTGAACCATTTATTCTTACAATTGAGGATTTTGTAAGGGCTGGAGTATGGTGGATCAAGTGCTTTACAAGGTGTATCAGTGTGTAGCCATATGTTTGAAGCTGTTTTAAAATCAGCTGGGATGTATGAGGGAGTATTGCTGTGTGTGTGTGTGATTTGGATGAATGTATTCGATCTTTTGCAAATATTTTGTGGGAGATTGGTGCCATTGATGGGGGTGATGACACTCTGTGTGCTGTCTTCTAAGAAATGGAAATTAGCCAGAGATGGAGCTCTTCACTGAGAAGGAGTAGGGCGGGAGTTACGTTGAGGTTGGTCTATTTTGCCATTTGATTTTAGGTGATAGGCTGTAGTTAAAAGTTTTTGGATGCCCTACTGGCGTGTAAGCGAGGTGAATAGTGCTCTTTAGAACTGGCATCCCTGGTCAGTCATTATGGTTTTAGGGATGCAGAAGGAGGACACCCAGTGTTGGACAAAGAGTGTTGCCACACAATCCTTGGAAATATCTGTCATCATGATGGCGTGAGGCCATTGTGTGGTATGATCGATCATTGTCAGACAAATGCGAGAACTGCTAACCATTGGCAATGGACCCATGATATTGATGTGCACATGCTTTAAGGAATCTCTGGGGCAGAAAGCTTAGTGAGGGGCCTTAGTGTGTCTACCAATTTTGGATTGTTGGCATATGGTGCACTCTCTCGACCAACATAAGCAGTCAGATCATAGGCCAGGCCAAATGAATCAATTAGCAAACAGATATGCGGTAGTCTGACCACTTCAGTGCGAAAGCTCGTGAATTAAATCGAAGATTGTTCTGCGATATTTGGGGATAAGAAGGGTAGTTTTTTCCCTGTGGACATGATGCAAGAACGTGTGTCCGGGTACTATGAATGTTTCTAAGATGAGGGGAGAGTTTGGGTCTCCTAGATATTGGGCGTGTTTGAGATTGTGTTGTTGGCAAAGGGACATTTCATTGTAGGGCACAACACAGGGAGAGGTAATGGCGGAGATTGAGATTTGCAACAAATAATCAGTGGCTATATTATCTTCTCCTTTGATGTAGCAAATATCCGTTGTAAAATGTGAGATGTACTCAAGCTAATTTTGCTGGCATGGTTAAGTTTTGTCACACACCTGAAATAGGGCAGTTGTGAGGGGCTTGTGGTCCATATAGGCGGAGAAAACACGCTGTTTGACCAGGTTGCGGAAGTACTTCACTGCTGCAAAAACAGCAAGTAATTCATGGTTGTATGTTGGATATTGGTGTTTGGTATCTGATAATTTGTGGGAGAAAAATGCCAAAGGCTCTAGTAATCCAGTACCATGTTTATAAAGGGTTGCCCCAATCACGGGGTAAGGTGCGTTTAATGCCAAGATGAGTTGTGCCAGCTTGAGTTTGTGGAAATCAGTTTCAGCAGTGTCAGTCCAAATTATCAAGGTTTTGTCATGTTTTCTGTTCGAATGGATTAGTGCAAAAAGTTTACTCTGATAATGGATGCAATGTTTAATTGTTCGCCTATAGAAATTCACCATTCCCAGGAAGCGCCTTAGATCACAAACAATTTTTAGGAGTGTGAAATCAAGTATAGCTTGGACACATTCGAGAGAGGGACTAATACCAGCACTGTTGACTCAATGGCCAAGGAATGTGAGCTCTTCACGCTCATGCTCTGATTTGTTACCATATACAGTAGGGCAGGCATTGTAAATATGCTAAATGACCTCTGTAACATGTTGTTTGAGTTCCTCGTGGTTGGAGGCTGTAATGAGGATGTCATCGATATACACGTAAGCATAATTGATGTCTCACAACAATCCATTGATGCACCATTGGAAGGTTTGGGTGGTGATTTGAAGTCCGAAGGGTATGAAGGGAAATTTGTATAGGCCGAAGGTAGATATGACTGCGGTTTTTGGAATGTGTTCTTTGGTCATGGGGACTTGGTTAAACAACCACAAGAGATCTAATTTGGTGAATATTTTGGAACCAGCTAATCTGGCATGGAAATCCATTATATTTGGGACATGGTATTTGTCAGTGAGAGTTTGCGCGTTGAGTGCTCTGTAATTGCCAAGCATTCACCATGTTTTGTCCAGCTTCATGTACATGTGGAGGGAAGATGACCAGGCACTTTTGGATGGTTGGCAGTCACCACATTTGAGCATGGTTTTGAAGGAACGGTGGCTGCCTTTAACTTCCTAGGATGTAGTTGACAGGCATGGCAAAACACTGGTCAACCTACAGTTTCGATATCTTGGGTGACTTTGGAGGGGGAAATCCTCAGGTATAAGCCTTCTCTTCTGGGTACCCCAGGAAATTTGTGGATGATTTTTTGGAATTGACTATTGGAGTGAGCAATGGTTAGGCATATTTCCAGGGGATAGTCAATTGGGTGGGGTTTTCCTACTTCAGCCAGTCTAGTGGTCTTATGAAGGAGGTGGTCTTTGCTGACATTGGGAAGCAGTTGGTAATGGTTAAGGAAATTTGCTCCAATGATGGGGTCAGACATATCAGTAATGATAAAGGCCCACTTGAATTCACATCGAAAGCCAAAATCTGCTTGCACCAGCTTAACTCTGTAAGTACTAATTGGAGTTTGGTTTGCAGCATAGATTTGGAGCTTAGTGTTTCATTTCCAGTCTTTGGCAGTTGGAGGTAAGGCTAATATCTCCACACCAGTGTCAACCAGGAAATGATGCTCACTAAGCAGATCTTCAATGAATAGAGTGACTGAGGTGAAAATGAGTGGGAGTGCCATCTTGACTGACTTGTTTATTTGTTTTCCAATTGGGTAGGGGATTTGGATACACAGTGGTTGTGATTTTTGGGTTTATCCCACTCTGAACATGGAGGGTCCGAGCAATTTTGCAATTTTCTACCAAACTCTTGGTGATACCAACATTGGCCTTCTCAAAAGTGGGAGGGATAGTGGGTGTTAACTGGTCTCTTGCCATCAATGACACGCAGTGTCATTTGTGGCTTCACTGCCATCATGAGATTGCAATTTATCATGGGACTGATATTTGTGAGAACGTGAATGCCCATGTCCAGGGAATGGAGCAGGATTTTTTGGGGAGTCAACAGCACCCACCTGTTTACCCGCCAAAAGCTGCTGGAGCAGTTGGGTAATGGTGACTAATTCCAAAGAATTAGCCGTTGGTGATGTTGATTGGGATGCTGCGGAAGTTGCAATAACAGAGATGTTGGTGCTATTGGCTGGTGTTGTCGATGGATAGGTTTGCTCAATAGCTAATGCCTTGTCAGCTTTGAGCTCTACCTGTTGACTGGTTGCAGGTTTGGTCATGACCAATGTTTGTATGATATTAACTGGGAGGGATTGGAATAGAAGGTTGCGAAGGACATCGTCATTTACTCTTCCTTCGTTTAAAGTGATAATGCAGTGATGGTATGCCCAAGGCCTCTTGGAAGGTAGATGATGCGTATTTTCAACAGATTTCTAATTTGGGAATAAGAAGATGGAGAAAATTCTTGCTGGATTTGGTTATGAAGTTTTGACCAAGTGTGAAGTGAATCATTGGAAATGTACAATAGTTCTGACACAGCATTGGCTACTTGGGTTGGTAGGTCCCAAGAGAACTCCAAGTAAAGCTGAGATTTTCTGGTATTGCCACTGGCTCTAGCAAGATTCTCAATCTGCTGTACCCAGAGATGCACATTCTCAGTGTTGAAAGGTGGAAGGCCTGTTAGTAACCTGGGAGGATGGACTTGTGTGGAGGGCACTGGGTTACAGCCAATAGTGACAGAATTTTCTTCTTGCTGGTGTGATTGCCTATGGAGGATTGGTGAGAGCCTCAGTGCTGAACTGTCAACTGGCTGGTGCTGATTGACTGAAAGTTTGTCGCTCAGGAGGTAGGTGTCAAGGAATGGGCTGTAATTGATAAGCATAGAGGCCTGCAGGATTGCTGGGTTCATTGTTACATTTGACAAATGCATACTGGTATACAGCACAGAGTGGACATAGTTGGAGAACTGGATTGGTTCCCCATCCTCTTGGAAGGATTGCTGACTGGACCTTGGCAGGAGTAAATGGTAGAACCAAGTTGTCTAGAGACAATGGGCCTAATTTGGAAGCCATATTGGAAATTGTGGCAAAAAGAGGTTAGGTAAGCACCTTCCTCGTTGGCAGCAGGGTGCCAACTGTTTGAATTCCAAGTTGGCGGCTGGTCAGTACTTGCGTACCAACGATAAGCCTGTGAAGATCAGAGGGAAAGGTGAAGAAAGAGGGAAAGGGAAGGAGAAGAAGAACCTTCTTCATCATCAGTTGAATGAAGACTGATTTTTTGGGAAGTGGGTTGGTAATTAAGTACCAATGAGCAACTGTGGAAGGGAAAGGAAAAGGAGAACCTTCTCCATTGGCTGTCAATAGCCAACTGATTTACTTCTTCAGTTGTTGGCAGGAGTATACCAATGTTTGAAGAAGTGGGTGTGGTTTCCAATTAGCTGATCAAATCTGATTGGTTTTTTCCAAACAGATGTTGGAAGCGGGGGAAGGAGGTGACGATTCCTTCCCGGTTGACTATGAAACGTCAACAACAAAAATAAAATACTTACCACGTCAGGAAGTCACCACTTGTGGATGTGGGTGTAGAATAATACACAGCACCACACAAACACCTGAGTAGGTGTAGCGTGTTCATTGGTCAAAGGGTGTGAGAGTCTAGCTCAGTATTCAATTTAGCTATGCAGACAAAATACATAGCCATGAGTGCTAAAAGGCTGTTTGTGGAGTTTAATCCACTGGCCCACTATGTGATCAACGAGTGTGTAGTACACACTCGTTAGTCAATGATCACCCATCGCCACAATAATAATAATAATAATTAAATAAAATAAAAATTCCCTAATAATAATTTCTGCTGTGAGAGTCCTGGTTAGGCTAACAACTTCACAATAGAAACATTTTTTCTCCCTCCATTTAAATTTCTTTTACCTTTTTCTAAATAATCTAGATGCAACTTTTTTCTGCTGCTTAGTTTAATTAGCATTTGTCTTCAATACAGACAACATCTTTTTCTACTCGTCTTTATATTTTGTTCTAGTCAATTTTTTTAATGTCTGTTCTAATAATTTTGAATATATGATGCATTTTATCATGGTTTAAACGTATTTGTGACAATGGGCTAAGCAGACCTCAGTTGTTTATTCTTGATTTTTGTTAATCTCTAATTTCCTCCACTGCTACTTCACAAAGAAGCACGGTTTTTTGGTATT
Source organism: Ericerus pela (assembly GCA_011428145.1). Classification (NCBI taxonomy): domain Eukaryota; kingdom Metazoa; phylum Arthropoda; class Insecta; order Hemiptera; family Coccidae; genus Ericerus; species Ericerus pela. Next base: position 242,140 of record WOFM01000316.1, on the reverse strand, counting down.
TTTAGTTATTGTGGCGCATGGTTAAACTTGTGGTGTTTTGGACTCTGGTAAGACTGTGCAGGGAAGACTCTCGTTGCTATCAGATATAGTTGATGGTGACACTCGAGGTGTAGGTATTTGTGGTGTTGAAAAGTTGAATTGATATCGAGGTATGATTTTTACCAAGGATATGTTCCCCTAGGGTCACATAGTTACCACATAATAAAAACGAACTATGAAATAAGTTTTACTCAAAATTGAATTAAGACCTTTGAATTGTCTCATGCAGATCTCAAATGAACTGAGAGCCTTTTGAGACAATTTTATATCTCATTTCTACAGTGCCTATCTTACACTCTAAAGAAACCTCATTTGTAGATTGGTTATACTTAGTCCTACATCAAATCCGTGATTTATAAACACAACTCTTACTTATTCTTGTACATTATAGATAGTATACTTATGATAATGATATTTGTATCTGATGTATTATGTTCCAGCATTTTGATGCATCTATTACCGGAGCAGTGTGCTTTTATCTGCAAACGTGTATTTCAAACTGAAAAATACAGGTATCAGTTGAAGATTCATCTAAACGAATTAGCTTACCATAATACTGAATGGAACTCAAGCCGCTATCAACAAGTAACCTTAACTAATTTGAAAACAAAAATCACTGAAAAAGTAAATGCAAACTATATACTTTTCTACATGTTACCATGTTTTGGACATCATAGACCAATTAGAAGCAATTGGATTTTGGATGATTATTATGAAAAATTTTTTGTATCACCTGTCAGAAATTGGGATATTATTTATATTTTTAGAAAGAAAACAAAAGTCAATGGAGAAGTAATTATTACGGTTTATGATAGAATTCCATTTTTGGAGGAGGATAAAAACTTTCCCTTACTAGAAATTTCAACTGACAAACTTTCTTATAATTACCATTTGAATGAAGTTGTAACAATAAACTATGATTCCAACGACGTTGAAGAAATATATTTCCATGAAATGATTGAAAATCAGGATTTATTCGAGTAAGTTATTTTCACCATTCTCGATAATCTCAAAAACTTATTTAAAATGATGGTGGAATAGGTGAGAGGATTTCATACAGTTGTAATATCTTCAACATTACCTTTTAAGTCAACCATTATAACTAACGAAAAACCAAATCTTATATTTCCGCATCCATTAATATTGTTTTAAAAAATAAGGAGGAGTTTCTATTTTTATATGCAGGTCCTCAATAAACATTGCATTATAGTAATACAATTACTTACTTTCATTTTACCTTATAGGTTTCGTATTTGTGGTTGAAAATTCCAGTTTGTATCAGAAAACAGATGATAGTACTCTGCATCTATTTAAATTTCTAGATAGGAGATTACGCACCTAAGTACGCATGAGAATTACCTCACATTGTTCAAAAGTTATTAAAGTGGAAAACTGAGACAAAATTATAAAAAAGCTCCCTAAATATACAAAACTTAGTTTTTAGTCTGCATTACATATTTTTCTCATATATTTCACTGAATATTGCATAACCATCACAATTGAGTCATACTCTCATCATGTTCATGTCATCGGTGAATTTCATTTGTGACCCAGAAGTTGATACTACCTGTGTAAAAAAAAATACAGATAGGTACAATATGGGGCCCAATAATATACTAACAAGCCAAGGAAATATAGAAATGTTTCATCTATTTAAATGAAATGAATGCTATAATATTGCTGCCTTTATTATATCATCAAATAGGCTCATTATAATAGGTACCTACTTAATAACGACAGAATGTCAATAAAGAGACATAATGGCAATTTGAAAAATAGACATTTCTGTATAAAACAAATTATGTTCGTCACAAATATGTATGTGTTAGTCATTCATGAACACAGCTTGTTTCAATAAAGCGTCAAGTTGTCACCATTTAGCAACATTAATGAATGAGTACGTATTCTGTTCATTAAAATAATGATAATGACATAATTTTGTTATTGAAAAAATATTTTTCTTCCAAAAAATTATCTTTTCATAAGCCATATTTCAGTCATACCTACTTCTGAAATTCGTAGTTTAACAACGATCATAAAAAATATCTTTCCAAAAAATACATCTAAATTATTTTTAATCTATATTTAAGAAATTACGTAGAAGGAAGAACTGGTCATGTACCTGAATATTCATAGTCATCATAATGAAGTTACCTCACATTTTTCACACATTACGGAAGTCTTTTTAAAAAAATGTTAAATGAGCATCAGGTGGGTACTTAGTTCATTTTATCATTATGAAAAATATTTCAAGTTGTAGTCCAGAGATTTAAGAAGTATATAAATGCAGATATTAATATTGAAAGTATAGTTTTCTAACTCAACCAAAGATATTAAAAAAGCAATGGTCCAAGCACCATAAATGCTCTAAGGGGCAGAATTACTTTACTAGGATTAGGATATAACTTAAGTGCAGCCTATACCTACTATCATCCTTTGGTGATTAAAAATTTTCATGATTTTTTACATAAATTCTGTCAAAAATTGATATTCAAAGAAGTTTCGAAACTTCTGTTTAATTTTTCCTCTCGTCAAAATACAATAGTTATAAAAAATCATTTTTGTAGTTTCACCAGAATTTAAATTTTTTCTTTAAGAATTAATTCATAATTTTTATGAGAAAAAATAAACAGCAGATTGATTCCGCATATTCTCGACTATCTTTCTCTTCTAACTAATATTTATTTTTAATTTGACCATAATATTATTACAATTTTTTAGGGATCAACTTTTCAAATTGAATGCTGCACGCTTGGTCACTGTTTGCTGGTCAATTTTCTCAGAAAAAGTATTCTTAGACGAAGGGTTTCTATTCGATGAGAATGATATGCTTTCTGAGGGAAAGGATTTCCGAGAAATTTCAATCAAGCTCTCAAAGATAGTTCATGGTTATAAGGGGCAGAAAATGCATCCCTGCAGAGGTCGACGTGCTCAAAATCCATCTCGCATTTCTTTTGATTATAAGATATCAAGTGGACGCAGAAAAAATTCCATATTTGTATATATCAAAGTACATGAGCCACAAAGAAAAGGTTTCCGGCCATTGTATTATGTAGAGAATTTTGATTTCACTAATTTGTCAGCAACAGAACATACAATAACTTGACCATAGTAGCGAATGTAGATTTAGATATGGACTTGTAAATTAATTAAATAAAATTAATTTGACTGTCATGTTATTTTCTCATTTTAACTAACTTTCTATGGTGGTTGTAACTAATGAGAGAGAAACTGTAAGATATATCTTGAAGGTAAAGTAGAGTGAAGTGAAAGCTCCAAAACCTCGTTCTTCAATCCCCCGATGATTCAGAAAAATTAAAGTATTGAAGTATTGAAACACAAATTGAAGAGAGTTAATGAATTTTTGTCTGAACATAACAAAACTGTAAAAAATTAATTTTCAACATCAATTAGGTTTAGGGCTAATTTGGTCTAATCGTAATACTCCCGATGAAGTTAACTTGGCATACAAAGATAATTTTGCAATAGATTATTTTCATAAAGATTAGAATCATTTTTATTCCTATTCATGTCTTGAAACAATTTCTACAAGAATACAAGAATACAATAATATGATTTAGAAAAAAATATCTTAATATTTCTTTCACTCTAGCTTAGGAAAATTCTTTTGTCAGTTTATAAACTGGACCGCCCTCCACCAAAGATGTTAATCATCCGTGATTCTCTGCCTGTGCGTACTTCCTCGTAAGTTTGTGTATGTTTATAGATAGCTATAAAAATATCCTAAGAAAATGTTCTGAAATTATAGCGTTAGGTACACCTACATTAATTCTACAGTCTGTAAAGATGTTTCATACAAATAATGTTCAACACTGATTACAAGTAATCTTTTTAATACCCATGTAAAATATATAGCACAAATAATATGTATAAGCTGTAAATGACGTTTGACAAGAAATAGTGATTTATATCTACAAAAATATGGTTTTGTATTGGGTCAGAGTTATTGATGATTAATGTGTTGAAGGGAAATGGAATACAGACGATAGGAATATGAAGAATCTACAATTACAGAGAATTTGTCAGTATATAGGAAAAGAGAGATTGTCCACAGATGTATATAGGAATTCAGGAAATTAATAAATAAGCATTAACATTGAATATAGGAAAATTACTGAATTAGCAGATAGGAGCGTGTATTCTTGGAATTTGGAGATGGTGAGAATATTATTTGAAAGTCTGGAATTAAGTGCTGAATACATAGAAAATGTGTGAATGTATTATAAAGAATATTTGGCCATATTTTATGTCTATGAGAATACAATGGCTTGCACTGGCCTCGCAATAATGATCAATTCGTTTTTGGGATGGAAATAACGAAACATTTGTAATTGGCGCATATGCCTTGAATTATGTTCGAATAATTTTTGTTGAATTTTGTCTCAATAATTTTTCTCTATTTCAAAAATACGATAAAGTTCGTAAACTAGGGCTATCTATTCATAAATAACATTATAACTTGCTCTTATATTTAGAATTAGGCATTAGAAAAAATGAGTTTTATTCAACAGTTTTCTCAGTACATATTGACCAGCAGTCACAACGGAGAGCCTCAAGGTACGCATTATCTATCACTAAGTTCACAATGTCTTATCGCAGACATGTTATAACGAACAATGAAGCTGTTATTTTTCACGAGATCATCAACAGTGTAGAATACTTGATATTTTGGTCCGGACACTCAATGAAAACCTACTACGGTGGTTTTTCACCAAATTTCATGTGTTTCTCAAAGGTTGATTGATTTCTCCTCTTTCTTATCTCGATAAGAAAGTGGACAAAATTTATCAACCGGATAATTTCCCCTATATTTGATTAAGTTGAAGCTTACTTCATCTTATTCAACTGTAGATGAAATTACTCTTTATACAACTGTGTTCAGAATATGTTCCTGTTTTCACGAATTATTTCAATGTTTACGTTTTTACCCAACATCCAGCAGTGATTTATAAGGATTTTTGTTTTGTTTCGTCAAGTCTTTTCAATGGTATATTTTCTACAATATGGTATGTTAATGTTAATTTTGTTATGTATATATTACTGTTTTATTATACGCCGGATTTTGATTTAAACATAGATCTTTTATTTTTTACCATATGTTTCTTTGTTAAGAGGTAATGAGTACATATTTTAGATGAGAGACATGATTTGATTGAAAGTGTACTTCCCATAATGAGGTAAACCATTCTGATAGATAGCCTTTTCCTGTCCTAAATTAAAATTCAGAATACATTTGCAAAAGTATAGAAGTTTTGGTGATATAAATCCGAATCATGGCTGGCTATCCACTTACTGCATTATTTATAAAAAATTGGACTCAGTATATATATCGTCCGGACCTTTTAATTTTCTACTGGTAAGTTTTAGTGTAATTTTGTGTATGTTTTATGGTTTTGGTTGTGGTGACATGATGTCACCCCATTTGGCATACCACAACAGATTCAATGCATGTTTTTGGTACTGGTAGTACATTTTCAAGTGGTATTTTATTATTTGTGGGTGACACTGACTCTTCAGTTGGAGTTCCCATTTTTGGAGAAGGCTCAGGTGACCATTTGAGCTGTTCATTCCTGATTGCATTCTTCGCAATGTTGAGATCAAACAAGTTTGAGATTTTAATCCAGTATGCTTACAAACAGGGTATTAACATTGACATCACAAAATTTTAGGGATGGGCAGGGCCCAGCAAGGGGAGTGTGTGGTGGTGTGGGGGGTGTGACACTTCCCCATTGTTAATTTTGTTGCAAATTTGTGGTAAAAATTGTCCGATACTGTAAAAATTGACCGTTGTAAAAATTATTAGATTAAAGTAAAATGATATAAAACTTTGTTTGAGAAAAATTATTTTGTGTGAGTATACAGAATACTCGTGTTCACTGAATCCTGGCCCTAAAAACATATTGTTTATGATGACAAAATTCAACAAATCAAAATCCACACCACATTTTTATATTGTTTAGAAAAAAGAAATTTTTTAATCTCTGCTCACATATTGCTGGCTGCTAAATGCTAATGCAAATGCAACCCTTTATTCTCAAACACAATACATAGGTATATCTAACTAATGTCTAACTGTGAATCGTGAATTGTGATACTTTAATCTTTATTATCTTCTTTTACTTTTGTGTTCAATTTGATTTGTTTTTCAATTGAATTTTTTTTTGTTGAATTACATTATGTTATATAGAAACGTAATGTTTAAAAAAGTTTCCAGACAAAGCAAAAGGTGCAAAGTTGTGTGCTAAGATTGTCATTGTCAATTTAATTTTGATTATAGAGGTAAACACCAAATAAAATACCATCAAGGAAAATGTACCCGTGTTATTCCTTTAGATGCTCCAAATAATCCATTTGAAGACAGTAAAAAAAAATTTGCTTGTATCAAAGTTTAAGTATAGGTAGTTTAATTCAACATCAACAAATAGTTTTTTCTTACTGGAATACCTAGATAATATTAAAACAGGTTATTACTATAATTATTGTTATTATTATTATTATTGTTATTTTTATTATTATTATTTGTGAGGACTCACTGGTATGAGGTATAGGGCTCGGACCTCTTGACAACTGTCACTGCCCCAAAGGGCTGGCAAATAATCATCCTTGTGACGTTAAACAAACACAAATTACGTTTGATCATAATTACCTGCATGTACTTGCAGGTAATGTACGAGTACCCAATTGTGACATATCTCGACAATCCCATGATGTCACAATCTGTACACAAACCGGCCCATCATCTCTTATCACCACAAGAAATGAGGTAACCAGGCTGCTCTCACTTACGTATGTATTCTGTATGTACGTGTGTATGTTTGCGTTTAATTAAGGTGTTTGCCTTGGTTTTGGCTTACCCATATGTTAAATATGAAGTGGCTGAACCCTCTTAAATTCTGTTGAATTTTCCTTCTGGTGAGAAAACTTTCTCACGACAAGGTATTCCACATTATTATTATTATTATTATTATTATTATTATTATTTTTTATTTTTATTTTTTTCATATACTTTATAAAGTCAATAATCAAACAAGATTAAACTATTACACATACCCAAGGAATACTATCAAATTTTGAACCTCAAACCATGAATACTGATGTCATCATGCCTGACCCTGAATCCTCTCCCCAGGTAAATTAAAATTTAATAAGATGTGTTACTTCAATAGGATACTTTTTATCCAATACAATAGCCTACTCAATAGCTTACTGGACTTACATGTTTTGACATTGAAAATGTCTTAAGGTTTCGATAGTTGGTTTAATGTAGGAGTAGGGTGGTGTAGATCAAGAAATGATGGATATATAGATTAATGTACTGATTAATGAAGCCGTTAAAAGGAAGTTAAATGTCATCAGCTGGTTAAAATGTGTCAGTGTTACCAGAATAGAAGGATGGAATTTCCTTTTGAATTTACGTATTTTATTGTGTAGAATAATACATCATTGGGTATGTTTTTCACGGTGCTGATTTCAAATTTGTTTTTCATTTTAATATTTGACCCATTGTTTGAGTCCCAAGGACTTCAAAATGGGACCAAATTTTGAATTTATATATTTTGTTGTGTAATACATCATTGAGTATGTTTTTTGGGGCACTGATTTCAAATTTGTTCTTCATTTTTTCATTAGACTAATTCTTCAACCACTTGAAGGCTAAGAGGGGTAAATTTTGAATTTATTTATGTTTTTGTGTAATACACCAATAAATAGGTATGTTTTTTGAAGTGCTGATTTCAAATTTGATGTTTGTTCTTCCATTTGACCCCTTGTTTGACCCCCTGGAGTCAATTTCGAGTTTATAAATTTTATTATGTGATACATCACTATGTATTTTTTGGAGGTTAATTATTTCAAATTTTATATTAATTTTTTCAGTGAACTTATTTTTCAACCCAAAGGGGCTGTAAAATTGGGTTAAATTTTTAATTCAAATTTAATTTTATTATAGATATTATAGGAGTAGTTCCTTAGGGTGCTAATTTCAAATTTAATATTATGGCTTCAAAAGTGGCTAAAGTTTAATTTCTTATATTTTATTATGTGATACATAAACCAGTATTTTTTTAGGGTACTACTTTAAAATTTGACTATTTTTGTTTACATTTGAAAATGAAAGATAATAGTTAACTGAATGTAACGAGAATATTGGTTACAAAATAATTAAATACTTGTAAATGTTAAAAGGTTGTATTAAACAAGATATAAAACGGTGAAATACTAAACAGTAGGTATAATAAGATTAACAGAAAAAGTAAAGAGAAGGTAAAATGAACATGGTTACATGAGTTTTTATAGCTAGAAGTTTTGGGAGGAGACTATGACGATTTCTTGGAGAGTGGAAATGGTAGTGATATGATTGGAGAGTTATGACAATACAAGTTTAGATATTGTCCAATGGGAGTTTAAGGAAATGACATAAATGATGATTTTGGGTATTTGCAATATCTGCAGAATAGTTTCATAGAAAAGAGTTGTTATGAAAAGTGTATTTATGTTTGTTTATAAACATTGAATGTAGAACAACTGAGTCAGTAAAGGCAAGTAAAGACTTGTTTATATGACGTCAATATAATGATAATTGTTTTAGGTAATTGATATATATGTGAAATATATATATAAGAGAGAGATATTATGAATGATACGAAATTATCATTACATAATAATGCTGGGGTATTTTGAAATTCATTGTTTTAGATAAAACATGAATTTGAATGAAATGAAAGTAAAAGTGGAAGGATATGGGAATACGGAACATAGTAAATATACAAATATATAAAATTCATAAAATTTCGTAAATAACATAAAATACATAATATTCATTAAATTTCCAAGTTTTAGAAATAACAAGTTTGTATCGATGTATAAATGTTTTTCATAATATAAATATTCATTGACAATATATATATAAATTTGACATTATTCTTTTTCTTCATTTGATTACAATTTCTTCATCTAAGCTTTGAGCTTTTGTTTTTATAGGGCTTGTTAATTCATTTAGTAACTGAGTTACATGTTGACTTTGTATTGGTTGCTTAATATAATTGAAAAATAGATATGATAAAATTATTATAATAATAGTATTTAAACTTAACCATATTAATACAAATAGTTGGATTAAAGTTAAAGAACTGTTCTCACTGAATTTATGATATTTTATTTCTAAATTATCGAGTTTATATTGGAGTTTGTTGGTTGGGGTTATAGGTCAGAAGTGTGGAACATACATGGTCCAGTTGTGGTTATAAGCATTGATGCTTGGTAATGCTATAGTATTTCTAATGTTGGAATCTACAATTACGTCGTGTTTTGTCCATAATAAAAGAATATGATGTTCAATGGTTACATCATTGGACATATCCAGGGGGCAAGGAAATCCTGGAGGGATGATAACCTCTGAATATCCGTTGGTGTCTTTATTTAAGACTTTGATGTGACAGGGTACTGTCAATAAGATGGTTCCTGGAAGATTATTGTCGATATTTATGATATTAAGTTCATTTGAAACTATATCATACGTAGAAAGTGAATTGTGATTAGTGATGGCAAATTTATTTTGGGAAAATTGGTGGACTAAGATTTTCTTATTATTGGTTTCGCATCTGAAAATACATGATTTTATAAGTTCTTCATAGGGTTTTTTAAGGAATAAGGTTTTAGCACATGAAGAAACTTTATCTGAACCTCTGTTATCTGGGAGATAGCATAGGGGTTTTTCTGGGTTACAGTAATGTAAATCTGTTCCTGAAATATATCGTACTGAATTATCTTCTGAATTATGGATAATAATAGAAGGTTCTTGATCCATGAGCATAGATTGTCATCGTGAGATCTGAAGGTTAGGGGAATGAATTTATATGCTGAAAAAATAGCATTAAGTTGTTTGACGGGAATTCTTAGTTCAATTTCTAGATTATCATTGTGAACATGACAATTGATAAGATCTAGATGATAATAGTTTAGATAATTGTGTTCGGGAATGGTAAGTTCCATGTTGTTTTTCAATAAAAGGGGTTTGAGTTTACGTAGATCTTCTTGAAGTGTATCAATTGATACAATTGAGGATGGTAGGTTGTGATCTTTACATGCATTAAGCACGTAGCTTATCTTCATGGAATGTTGAAGGTAAGAATTATAGTACATTCGTACTGAATTTTCGTAATTGGTAACTTCACCAATAATATAATTTTCTTCGTTGATCTAACTTAGAGTATTTTCTAGATATTTCTTTGCATGAAAGAAATCGTCGTAAAAATATTGAAAGTTTTCTGTGAAGGATTTTAAATTTTTGGTGATGTTAAGTAGGGTTGAATGATCTTCTAATACTGCTGATTTGAGAATATCATATTGGGATTTGAGGGAATGTTCGTTGTCTAAGAGTGATTGTCCATCTCTGTAGGTTAATACTCTACACCATATGGAGAGAAGATCTCTGAAAATGTCTCTGACTTTTGTCACGAAAGTTTCTCTTTTACTGCGTAAATGGTTTGGTTTTGGGTAAAAATCTTGTATCAGTGTGAGATTTGATTCGATGAGAGATTCGAATAAGATACTATATCTTTTTGAGATTCTGTGTAGACGGCATTTTAATTTGTCCCAGTTGCAATTGTCTTTGTATTTAGTATAAACATGGGTTCGTATGGACTCTGCTGAATCCGTTAGGTTCAGTTGTACCATATACAGAATTGGTATGGTTTGCTGATATATGCGAATATTTTCGTATTCTTCGAAATAGGCTCCTGTTGAAGCGGTAATAGACGTTTTAACGGGTCTATTTGCTTTTATGCTGATTGATAGTTGAATTGATAGAAGAGTCAAAAGTATCAAAAAGAAACGGTATCTGCAACATACAAAAATTGCAAGATGTGAACGGTTTGCAGAAATTAAAGTACCGTAATTAAATTATAGGAATTATGTTCGATGGTCTATACCAAAATTTGAAAAAGTCACGTATTGCTGAGTTAGGTGATGTCACTAATTTGATCGTGTGTGATCTAATTGTGAAAAGGGGAATATTGTATGGATATTTAATGATATGGAATTGAACTAATAATTCAGTTTGTCTTCAGCTTTTGTTTCAAGTCTTAGTCGAAATAATTTTTTGAGATTTTCGTGTGCTTTATTGTTGTTTTTTATTCGTGTGTTTCGAAAATCTAACGAATACTATTTTCGTGTTTCTTCTCGAGAGAAAATATATTTGCGAAATTGTCAAATCTTTAAAAAAGAAAACTTAAAGCAAAATAATTTTTTATTTTTTGCAATTTTTATTTTCTCGTGAAGCGATTGGAAAATTTTTGATAAAATTTATTTTTTTGTTTTCAATTTTTGTGCGTAATTCGCTTTTTGTTTATGAAACCTGTTGGGTTGTGTAAATCTGAAATACAGTTTACAGACGTGGTAAGTCATTACGATCATATTCGAAAAATGGAGTCAATCCAAAAGGGTTAAAGAAATTGCGTTTGGACTCGAGAGGGAAAATGCTATCTAAAACTGAATGTAGATATCCTGAAAAATCATTCGACGAAAAGGTTCAAGACCTTGTCGAGATGAGGGGTGCTAGAAGTGTTTTGGATAGTCAAATTTTTCCAAGAGGTGGTGTTGCACTCGCTGATGAGACTGTTACATTTGATGACGTAACACTCGATCTGATATCAGCGTGGATAGGGTGTCGTTGCTATCGCCGAGCCTTGTCTGTAATACACAGACAGGTGTGGACGATGGTGAATTACGTCACTCATCCGAACCTACCTTCATGACAAGAGAGCCAGAAGATGAGGTGGGGTCATACTGATTATGTGAACTTTTGTTCAATCAGATGGATGCATCTCTGTGATCTTACGGTGTGCGATGAGGCTGTGGTGTTTGTCTGTGGTTTGTTGTTGTCTCTTGCTCCATACATTCCTAATGGTGTAGAGCTGAAAATTGGTGGCTCTTTTGCTTTGTCCAAAGCAGAGGAGCTAACTCCTGAGTGTGCTGTTCCTCTGTCATTTTTGACAGGGGTGTTAGCTTTGTTGCTGATGATACAGCACGAGACTAACAAGATTGTGGAGTGTCGGTTCCTAAATCTTCAAAATGTGGATGTTATTCACATGACTCGAGATGGGAATCTCCATCGGTTACGTGAATACATTAGGGAGAAATGGGGATCTACAGTGGAGATAACACCTGCTTCCAACTTCGTAATATTCAAACAAATATTGCGACCGGGCTATATGATTGGTCTTGCCAACATACGTGAGCGGGTAGTTATACCACATGTGGATACCAGATATCCTTATGTGTTCACAGGGGCTACACAATTGAAAGAGGAGTTAAGTGCTCTACGCTATAGGGATGTAGACTACATTCCTATCACTAGACGTGAGAAGGATGATAAGTCTATTCAGGTGGATGTCTCGAATATGAAGAAGGATCCTAGCGACAAAATACTTTCGGCTAGTCCGAAGGCATTGTTAGCAAATGGAATTTCTTCTTCTGTGAGGGACAATCCTCGAGTTGAGTTAACTCGCGTTGATACGCTGAATACGTGTGGTGGGGCAATGCGTACTGAACAACATTTGACAAATGCCAGCATCGTTAAGGTTGTTGCTTGCGCAAACAAGTCCTTGAACCGCGCTACAACTCCTGAAATGTATCTGACTTCTGAAACTGAAGAAACTAGCAGGGAGAAAGATGAGGAATTCGCTAGATGGGTCGAAAGATTAAGAAAGCGAATCCAGGATGATAAAACAAGGAGAGTTTCTCCTGGGAATGTTCTAACGAGGAGGGCTACTCCGGTGCCTATTCCGTCTCTGCCTTATATATTTTCTGGAAGAGATCGGGATGCTTCGAGAGAAGACTCTGAGCATCGTAGCAGAATATTTATTCCGATACGTCCGTCGAAGTCCGCGATGGCCAGACGTGGAGGTCGTCGTCCATACAAGAATGTTTGAATTTCGAACTTCAGTGAAAATAGTTGGTGAGTAAAATTATTAATTATTAACTAACATCTTAGAATATAATTTTTTCTTATTCACAATTTGATAAATTTCATTTTCTTCATTTTATTTGACATGTGTGCGCACTTTTTATTAACATTTAATTTTCATAATTCTTCATATATAATTTTTATATGCCCTTTTTTCTTAAATTTAATTGATGTTCCTTTCGTATTTATTTCCCTTGGTTTGAGATAATTGGATGTTGATGGTTGAAGATATGTTCTGCGTGATTGGAGTTTTTTGAATTTCGCATATTCTCGATGTGTTGTATGAGGATTGGAAGGATAATTTATGTTTTTACAAGGTAAAATATTTTGGAGTGAGTATAATGATAATATGTGTAGAAATATGTACGTGGATAAAATATGTATATGTACATGGGTAAAATATGGATAAAATATATACAGGGGTTAAGGTATATATATGGATAACATAAACGTAAAGATTTTTTAGCCTATGGGTTTTTTCTAGGTCTACCTGGTTTACGTTTCATGGCTTTTTCTATATCAGATTTTGCATCTTCGTTATTTTCTTCTTCTGATACGTCTTCTAATGTAGGTTTTTCGTAAGATTTTTTATCCTCGGGAATTTTAATATCTTCAAGTTTGGAATGTATTTTAATTTCTGGAGGGATAATATCTTCGTTGGTATTGTCTTGTCTTTGGTAGTAGGGAATTAATCTTCTGACATGAAGATTTTCTTCTGTCGGTGGTAGGTTTTTGTTCGTATACTGTACTGTATAGTTAAGATCTGAGTTTTTCTTCACTATCCTGAATGGTCCTTTGAACTTGAATTTGTTCTTCGCAACGTTTTTACTTTGTCGAATTAAAACTAGGTCATTGGTTTTAAATTCTCGAACTACTTTGTTTTTGTTGTAGTTGCGGGAATTTATATCTGCTGCTTTCTGTTTTAATTCTGCAATGTTATTTTTCGTAGTCTGCAAATTATCTAGAACGTTTTGACGTTTGGTCATTGGCTTTGTTGTTGGTATCGCGTATTTGTTTTCTATCGTTGTTTGTGGATTATATCCGTGAAGAAAGAAATATGGAGAGACATTGTTGAGGTAGTGTATGGGTGATGTATTATACGCATACACGACATTGAAGAGTGTGTCAATCCATTCTTCTTCTGTTTTTGGATTATACTTCGTTAAGCATTTTTTTATTATGCCATTAGTTTGTTCAACTAGTCCTTGTGTTTGTGGGCTATATGCTGATGAGTGTATTATTTTGATGTTATTTTCTTTACAGAAATTATGTACGAGGTCGTTCCTAAAATGTGTGCCATTGTCACACGATATTATTTTAGGTTTTCCGTGTGTCGTCATAATTTTTTTAATAAATTTGATGACACTTTGAGCGTTAGGATGTCTCACAGGTTCTACAATGCAAAAGTTTGTGCATCTGTCTACTCCTACAATGATATATCTTTTTTCGTAGTCGTTGTCAAATTTTCCTACAAAATCTATTTCGATGTGGGAAAATGGATCGAATTCCTTGATAGGAATTGGTTTCATCATTCCTATTTCTTTCGGGTTTCGTTGGTTCATTTGGCATTCATGACATGAGTTGATATAGTCATTGACTTTTTTGACTATGTTAAGCATAAAATATCTTGATTTGATTTTTTCCAAAGTTTTTTGTCTTCCGAAATGTCCTCCGTTGATGGGATCATCATGCATTTCTTTCAAAATGCTATGAGTTAATGCATCAGGTATAACAGGTACATCCTGATATGGATTACTATTTTTTGATTTTTTCTTGTAAATAATATCGTCTTTTCCTAGATAATATTTATGTGCATGTCTTTCTATCTGCTTTAGTAGTTGTCTATCAAAAATAAAGTCTTTTACAAAAAATTTGTAGACTTGTCCCCAGTAATCATCTAACTGTTGATAATCAGCTAGGGTTTCTATAGGAATATCTTTTCCGTAAACTAATGTTTTTATTTCTCCTTTTTTAGGGATTTCATTTTCTTTAATTCCATCTTTATTTTTTCCTGTTATTGGGTTGAAAATGTTTTCTTCTTTTTGTTTTAAATTTTCTTCTTTATTTTTTGGAATTTCTTCTTTTTCTTCTTTTTCAAAATTTTAATTTTGATAGGTTCTTTTTTTGTAGCAGATGATCTTGTTATGACATTAACATTTTTGTCTTCTTCTTTTTCTTCTATTAAAAATTGTCCTGATTCGAAACGTAAGGAATTGTTATCCTTTTTGAATGGTCTAGACAAAAAGTCTGCCATTACGTTCTCTTTTCCTGATATATGCTTAATATCGAATGTGAATTCTCCTAATTTTGATACGAGTCTTGCTAGACGTGGTGATGGTGTTTTCATCCTATGTTGGTAGGTTAAAGGTTGATGGTCTGTGTAGATGATAAAGTCTGTTCCTAGTAGGAAATCTCTGAAATGTTGACATGATTTTGTTATGGCAATCATTTCTAAGTCGAATGAGCATAGATGTTGTTGACATTGTTTTAATTTTTCTGAATAATATCCTATTGTGTATTTTTTTCCAGTTGTAGGGTCTATTTGACGACAAACTGCTCCTACAGCTTCTTTGGATGCGTCAACTTCTAGAAATGTTGATGCTTCTGGGTTGTTAATTTGGAGAACTGGTTTTGATAGTAATATGTTTTTCATTGTATCAAAACATTTTTGATGTTCTTCTTTCCAATCTATTTTTTCGTTAGACTTACTGTCTTTTCCTTCTAAGATTTTCATGATGGGTAACATTTGTTTTGTGAAATGTGGTATCATTTTTCTGTTGTATCCACACATTCCTATAAATCTTCTTACTTCCTTGAGTGTTCTTGGTGGTCGTATGTTTTTTATAGCTTCTATGTTTTTTGCTAAAGGTTCTAATTTTCCATGACCTATTTTATGTCCTAAAAGTTCTATCGAGTTTTCTAAGAAATAGCTTTTCTTGGTTTTTACTCGAAAATTGTATTTTTTTAATCTTTTCAAAATTTCTTCGGTATTTTCTAAACATTCTTCGAAAGTTTCTCCGAATACACAAATGTCATCTATGTATACTATGACTTTTTTCCATAGGATATCGTGAAATATGTCTACCATTGCTTTTTGGAAGACTGAAGGGCTTAAGCTAAGTCCTTGAGGCATGCAATTAAATACATATCCTACTCCTTCGATGTTGATTCCTGTTATTGGTTTGGATTCTTCGTCAAGTGGTAGTTGAAAGTATCCTGAATTTAAATCTATAATAGAGAAATATTTTTTGCTTCGTAGGTGTGGCCATATAGAGTCTATTCTAGGTACTCTAGTTCTGTCTTTTTTTATTTTTCCATTAACAGCTCTGTAATCTACTAATGGTCTGTATGAACCGTCGGGTTTCCTTTTAAGGAACATGGGTGATTCATAGGTAGATGGTTGTCTTTTTAATACTCCTGCTTTTTCTAATTCTTCGATTTTTTTCAGCCATTCCATTCTTTCTTTATATGCCATTTTATAATTTCTTCGTACCACAGGTTTATCGTCTTTTAGATTTATATGTACTGGTGGTACTTTGGCTAATGATAAGTTTTTTGTAGAATGGGTGAATATATCTATATAATTTTGTAATTTCTCTATTACTTTAGATTTTTGTTCTGGAGTTATGTTCTTTGAAATTTTTACTTCTATTCCTTCTGGGTCACAAAGTTTTGTGTGTGTGACACATACTTTTTGTTTTTCGGGAATTTCGTTAACTAGATATCTTCACGTTCCTAATACTTGATTTTTACGTATCCTTTTTGTATTAGACGTAGGGTTATATACTTTTAAAACTTCCTCATTTTTGATAATTAACTTTGTTTTATTAATAAATTTTTCATTTGTTAAAATTTCTGTAAATGGAGGTAAGGTTTGTAGATATATCGTCTCATAAGGATTTATAATATAATCTGTATTGGCACGTATTAATGTTACTTGTTCTTCTTCTGGTCTATTAATTGATGATTTTTTTGGAATTGATATTGATATGGTTTTATCTTCACATGGAATTGAAAATTTTCCATTGGAAAAATCTATGATTGTCCTATATTTCTCTAGGAAATCGTAACCTATAATAATGTTTTCGATTAGATCCTCTACGATATATGCTTTGATCGGAAATGAACGTCCTTTAAAGATAATTGGAATTGTTGAAACTCCTTTTATTTTGAGTTGAATTTCATTTGCTGCATATAATGTATCGTAAGTAGGTTCTAACGTTACATTTTTTACAAGTTTTTGATGTATGAGTGTTGATTCTGCTCCACAGTCGATAAGACCATAGGTATCAATACCTAGTACATTGCACGGTAGGTACAAACAACATTGGATTTTGTTTTTTCCACTTGGTGCTATAATTGTGATGTTTG
This sequence comes from Ericerus pela, assembly GCA_011428145.1. NCBI lineage: Eukaryota > Metazoa > Arthropoda > Insecta > Hemiptera > Coccidae > Ericerus > Ericerus pela. The sequence continues at coordinate 224,745 of WOFM01000316.1, read as the reverse complement.
GTTTTTTAGGTATTTTCATACTTCTTCTTGACATCTCCGATTTGTCAATTAATTTAGGTGGTGGTTCACCTGCTTCCCATACAATATGATGTTGGTTCGTTGCCGGGGCATCTACTTGTTTTTTGGAACGGTAGTGCTCTGTTGTGGGTAAGTAATAGCTGGGATGTTATTCTGTGGGTTTTGAATAACATTCTGGTTTTGTGTAGTACCTTGAGTATTCTGGGTTGGTACGTACATCATAGGAATTTGGTTGTTATAATTTTGATATTGGGGATAATTATTATAACTATTACGATAATATCCTCTTTGAAATCTATTGTTTTGATTTCTAAAATTATTTCCTCTGTAATTTTGATTTGGAAAATTTTGATTTTGGTTTGGAGGTTGGGAGGGATAATTATTATTATAATTATTATAATTATTTCCATTATAATATCCTCTTCCTCTGCTTCTTCCTCTGAAGTTTCCTCGGAAATTATTTCCTTGATTATTAAATTTTTGTGATGGATTAAAATTATTGGAATTATTTTTTGAGTCATAATTGCTGCTGTTAGTTTCTTGATTTCGGCAATTATATTAGGTTTTTCTTTTTCTTCGGATTTTTCTTCCTCTTCTTCATTGTCTTCATCATCATCTTTCTTCTTTACAGCATTAATTTGTTTTTTTGAAGATGTTTTTATTTTTTGTAATTCATTATTTGCTTCTTCCATCGCTATTCTGTAGGTTTCTAATTGTTTTTTTACTTTTTCTAATTCTGAAGCGAAAATAGGATCTACAGGTATTCTTGTTTTATCCTTACAATATAGATAATCATCGAAAGCTATGTGTAATGCTTGTAGGGTTTTAGGTTTTGCTTTGACTATGTGTTCTCTTTCTTTTTCTCCTATAGATCTGTAGATGTGATCTATAATTCTTTCTTCTGTGATGTCTGGTTCTATTTCTTTTAGGGTATTAGACACAAATATTACAAAATCTACGAAATCATCGTCTCCTCTATATAGACGTTTACATAACCTTTCTCTTAATTGAGGTTTTGTTTTTCTAAAAATTTCTTCTAATTTTGGTTTTAAAATTTTCCAATTTATTAACGTATCATCGTCTGAAATTAATTCGTTAAAAATTATTTGTGCATTTCCTGTAAATGCAATTTTGATTTTTTTCATTTTTATGGCATCATCTGTCCATCCAAAAGCTTCGCATTCGTTTTCAAATTGCTTTAGGAATGTTTTTATATTTTCTGAAGATGTGTTCGAAAATGTTGAAGGTCTGATATTAGAATTTCGTTAACCATTTTTATTTTTTCGGGTATTCTAAATGATTTGTTTATATCTTTTGGAGGTGATACTAAATCTATTAGAGATTCTTGTGAACTAATCTCTATTGTTTCTTCTTCAGGTTCTGTTTTAGATTCACTTGTTAATTTAAATGTGTTGTTTTTATCACAGGTATTTGATATTAATTTTATGGCTTTATTTTTAGCTTCACGATTAATTTTTAAAGGTGATATTAAATCTTTTACGTTATCTTTTTTAAGGAGAGTGTTAATTATAGGATCTGGATGAGATTGGATATAGAGACTGATGGCTAATTGGATTTCTGGTCTAGAATTTTCTGAAGGAAAGGGTTGAGGATTTATATTTGACCATAGATTTTTTAAATCTTTGTTTGTTAAGGATGTAATCCAGTGGTTAGCTTTGAATGAAGGTGCGTTTGGAGTTACTTGAATATCCCAATCTTCGTTGTGCATGGGTTTAATTTTTGTAAACTTACAGGATTTTGTTGTTTCTTTTGTTTCCACAGGTGTTTTGGATTCCGCACATGGTTGATGATTGCACGACAGCACCTCGAATGGTTTCCTTAGACAGCAAAATTTTTGATAGTTCTGGAAATTTTTAAAATTTTTTCGAAAAAATATTTTTTATTTTTATTCTGCACGTTAAATGCGCCAAAAAATCTTTTACACTTTTTGTAAATTAGTTCAATAAAATTTTTATAAAATTTCACACTTTTTTAGACTTTTCTTTGAAAAAACAAAACACAGGATTTTTTATGTTCGGGCGCCAATATTTTGTAACGAGAATATTGGTTACAAAATAATTAAATACTCGTAAATGTTAAAAGGTTGTATTAAACAAGATATAAAACGGTGAAATATTAAATAGTAAGTTACATAGGAATAATAAGGTTAACAGAAAAAGGTAAAGATGATAAGGTAAAATGTACATGGTTACATGAGTTTTTATAGCTAGAAGTTTTGGGAGGAGAATATGGCGATTTCTTGGAGAGTGGAAATGGTAGTGATATGATTGGAGAGTTATGACAATACAAGTTTAGATATTGTCCAATAGGAGTTTAAGGAAATGACATAAATGGTGATTTTGGGTATTTGCAATATCTGCAGAATAGTTTCATAGAAAAGAGTTGTTATGAAAAGTGTATTTATGTTTGTTTATAAACATTGAATGTAGAACAACTGAGTCAGTAAAGGCAAGTAAAGACTTGTTTACATGACGTCAATATAATGAGAATTGTTTTAGGTGATTGATATATATGTGAAATATATATATAAGAGAGAGATATTATGAATGATACGAAATTATCATTACACTGAAGCAAAAATTTTCTTCATCACTCAAATAGCCTGTTAGCAGGACAAGTTTTGTAGCTTGTTTATCCACGTAATTATATGTGGCATTGTCATTTAAATCTTTTTAAAACTACTGCTATAAACTTTTTTTTTATTCTCAAATATCAGTTTTCAGGATATAAAAAAATTCAGGGGAAGGAGGAATGTGAAAATAAAAGAAAAAAGAGAGCATCAGTAGGCTGAATTACGTTAATGTGAAAACATTTCATTTGTTTCCATTATCAAATTTTGATAACCAAAAAAAATTAATTGGATATAACTTGCCACAAACTATCAAAATTGTTTTCTTACCATGAATTTTACTTTTCTGCCCGATCAATTTTGGTAATACTATCGATATGTCGAGATTAAATACAAACACAGGAAAATATTTCAATATGTTATCACTAATTTGGAGAAAAAAAATTGCAAAGAAGGAATGAAAATTGCAATCGAAATGTAAAACACAACCTGGGACCAAAAATAAAAATGTTATCACATTGAAAAAATGG